>CM065695.1:11813449-11883358 GCA_017654935.2 Phymorhynchus buccinoides | reverse complement strand
ATCGTGATATTAGACTGTGTGTGTGTGTGCGTGCGCGGGCGCACGCGCGCACACGTGTGTTTATGCGTGTGTGCGCGCGCAAACACGTATAAGTGTATTGAACGCGCGCACGAACGTGTGTTTACAGCTTGTCCCCCCTGCCCCTCCTCTCCCCCCACCCCCGTGCACTCGCCCCCTTTCCGTTCCCTCGACGCCGTATCTCAATTCCAAGATGCCCTACTCTAATGTTCAACGTTTGTTCTGCTGCCATGGGGATCACATTCGCGTCCTTAACTCCCGCGTGTTTCTAATGTATAGAGACTGTCGTGTGTCTTGTCTGAAATCAGTGTCCGAAATCAATACTGATGGAATCGGATGCACATTATGCATAATTATATTGACCAAGGAAGAGGTCTTTTTTGTGTACATAGAGAAAGCGCGTATAATCCTGTGCCACCTGGGCGGGGGGGCGGGGGGGGGGGGGGGGGGGGGGGGGGGGGGGGGGGGGGGGGGGGGGGGGAGGGGGGGGGGGGGGGGGGGGGGGGGGGGGGGCGAGGAGCTATTGCGGCAGCGCCATTCTCTTTTTCGTTTCTGACTTACTGACACATTCTTCCTGCCTTAAACCCTTTTCGTTCCCCGCCCCGCCAGCCATTTTTTTCAGGCCCCCCCCCAAATTAAACTTACCACCGAGTCACAGGAGAAAAAACAATATCTGCAATATTGCAAATTCCTCTGTGACATGTATAACATTAGGCCTATCCTTACCTCCCAAAATGACAAAACTAGGGTGTTCAGATAACAGGGCCCTGATTTGATGCCTTTTAGTGACATGGGTGTTAAACCATTGTGGTGCATAAATGCGACATTGGCGGTGAAAAGTTAAAAGAAAATCTTCCTAAATTATGTTCTCCTTTGAGCTCCTCCGAAATGGTAATGTGTCGGCTGAATGCAAGCGAACCACTTTCCCTCTCCCCCCCCCCCCCCCCCCCCCCCCCCCCCCCCCCTTTTCAGTGAAAACTGGACACATACTGACTTACCTTACCCATTATGGCCATGTGGCATGGGAACGCAGAAGAAGAACAAGAAGAAAAGTTTCTGTGCCTTTTTGGCATACCAAAAGGGTATGTTTGAGCGAGCGTGCACGCGTCCCATCTGTACATGCGCATGTATAACCCTGCGTGTCTGTGTTCCGAGGCCTCTGGCCCTTTTCGCCACCCAAATCCTCGCTGAGCTATTGTCCCCCCCCCCCCCCCCCCCCCCCCCCCCCCCCCCCCCCCCCCCCCGAGGGAGGGATGCCCGTGGAGTCAGTGGTGGTTAGTGCTCAGTTCCTTGTTGATCAGATGTAGCAGTTTGGAGGACAGTGCCAACACAGCGGCACGTGAAACCTTGTACTGCCCTGACCTTGCTACGTCCTCGGAGACGACCATCTGATATGACCATTTGCCTTACCAGTCTCATTCAGATATAGCCGCCCTCGTTCAGGTTTAATTTGCATCTTCTTCTTCTTCTTCTTCCTCGTCGTTCGCTCAGACAGTTTCCTGTCATAAGAGCGTAGATGCGTCATGCTGCCGTTATGCGCCTAACTAAGAAATAGTTAGGCCCAGCATGTCCGACTTCGGCTGAAGAAATCTTTGTAAAGAATGCATAGAGAAAAAACAAACACAACAAACAAACAAACAAACAGACAAACCAGCTCATCGCAAAGTCCGATCACCTTCGGTGACGGACAAAAAAAGCAGGAGAATGGATGGACCAGTGAGATAGAAAGATAGCAGATGACAGTAAGCGAAGGGAAAAGGCAGAGTCAGAGAGAATGACAGAATTAGAGGAAATTACAAGCACAGAACTTCCAGAAGGTGGGGGAACTATTTGTACAAAAGACCCCCGGTATCCCCACGGGGGGCTTTGCATCAAATGGCTGTGTTCATCATTCGTGCAATTCTGTGTTTCTACAATTATGTTCTTAAATTTGTGTGTTGTTGTATTTCTTAATGCTGATTGCACTGTTTGAGAAATGAGTGGGGTTTTTTTTTTCTCTTCTTCTTATCCTTTCTACTATAGTTTGCATTTCAATTCAATTGGCAGATGTCAGTCAATATTGGTGTTTCTATCTAATTTATCTGTGTTCAACAGTCGTCGAACCATATTTTCCTATGTAAAGATGGCACAATATTATAAGCTTCTAGCTTGTTGCTGCTGATAGGTTTACTATCTATGTTTGTTAGTGTACTGTGGACCTAATACAATTGTTTAACCCTTTCACCGCCAGCCATATTTCAGCCAAAAATGTCCATTAAAGTTACCTGAGTAGAGAATAAAATCCACCTGCAGTACTGGGGATTCTTCTGTGACATATATAAAATAAGGTCTGTCCTTACTTCCCAAAACTAAGACAATAGGGTCTTTGGATAATTGACCCCAATTTGATGCCTTTTAGTGACATAGGTGTTAAATCACTGTGGTGCTAAAATGCGACTTTGGCGGTGAAAGGGTTAAGCCAAATGATTGTGTTCTCCCCCCCCCCCCCCCCCCCCCCCCACCCATCGACCCCATCGAATATTTGCATAGAACATTTTGACTGAGAAGCAACAGTCTGCCAATGTTAGGGTTAGGATCAAGCCTAAGATTATTTTCATCAAACTGAAAGAAAAAGACTTTGAGATTGAGGGTCGTAAATCTGAGTGTGCTGACTAGAGTGCATTCTTAATAAGTGTTGCATCCACTGGTTGTATTCAGGTTTAACGCCCGTCTATTTCTTTTTATTTGATTAACACCTACGGGTTATTGCCGTGTTTAATGAATGTAATAGTTATTTTTTTATTATTTTTTTTTGGGGGGGGGGGGGGGTATTTAGGTCCAGTAGTGGCCTTGGAATTTAGTTAGCGTGAGCTAGTTGGGTTCAGACTTCATTAATGCCACCAGCAATTTTGCAATGTTTAACTAATGAACATCCTCTGAATGACATTCTGGGCTCAGTAAACGTCTGCCCCGAAACATTGCGGCTTAATTAATGTGCGTCCAGGGTTTATTCAGATTAATGATCAACGTCCAAATAGGTCCATCAACATTCATTGAATTTATGAGCGTCATTTCGGGTTTCAATGTCATCGTCGTCAGTTCGTTTCCCGTTTTAATGAACGCTTGTTATAATTGTCGGGTCTTTCCTGGTGTTGCAGTACCTCCAGGATCAGTCCACTATCTGTACCTTTAAAAAAAGAGAGTCCCATGCATGCCTGTTCCTGGTGGGAGGGCGTTAAGCTCACTTTCTTCGAACGACTATTAGTTGTTCATGTTCACAAAATGCCTTCTAGTTGTGCCACTGGGTTTATCATGTGCTAAGTGCATGGGCACACGGGACCTCGTTAAAAAAAATCACCCGAAAGACTCCACGTTCAAACCGTAAGGCCTAGTGCAGAGTGGGAGGAAAAGTCCCCTGTGCCCAGGTTCGAACTCGGGCTGTCTGTGCACAAGGCGAACGCGCTACCTCTGTGCCACTCTACACTCTCTGTGTAAAGCGATTCAACAAAACGGACATTATCATGAAGCGAAGCAAATGTCCACACGTTATCCTGAGGCACCCACGTGCCGGGGCCTGGCTAACTCGTACTTTATGCAACCCCCCCTCCCTCTCAACTTTTCGCATTCAAAACTATTTCACCGAGAATCTCCATTCTGCCAATCCTTGGCAGGGGCATAGAGTTAGGATCAGCCTAGGATTTATTTCCATAAAACTGAAAGTAGCAGACTTTGAGACTGAGAGGATCGTAAACGTGATGGGGGGGGGGGGGGGGGGTCTAAAGTCCAAGTTTCCCCCTCGGCCTGGCCCCTTTTATAGAGCGTTAGGAGTCCAGAGCTGAAGAACTTGATTTGAGCATGGACTAAAACCCTTTCGCCGCCGATGTTGTATTTTTGCACCACACTGATTTTAAAACCCATGTTGCTAAAAGGCGTGAAAATGGGATCTGATACCCAGTGACCTTATGTTTTTAATGTTGGGAGATAAGTAAAGGCCTTATTTGATGCATGTCAGGGGGGTTGACAGTATTGCAGATGTGGAGATAAGTAAAGGCCTTATTTGATGCATGTCAGGGGGGTTGACAGTATTGCAGATGTGGAGATAAGTAAAGGCCTTATTTGATGCATGTCATAGGGGGATTGACAGTATTGCAGATGTGGAGATAAGTAAAGGCCTTATTTGATGCATGTCATAGGGGGGTTGACAGTATTGCAGATGTGGAGATAAGTAAAGGCCTTATTTGATGCATGTCATAGGGGGGTTGACAGTATTGCAGATGTGGAGATAAGTAAAGGCCTTATTTGATGCATGTCATAGGGGGGTTGACAGTATTGCAGATGTGGAGATAAGTAAAGGCCTTATTTGATGCATGTCAGGGGGGTTGACAGTATTGCAGATGTGGAGATAAGTAAAGGCCTTATTTGATGCATGTCATAGGGGGGTTGACAGTATTGCAGATGTGGAGATAAGTAAATGCCTTATTTGATGCATGTCATAGGGGGGTTGACAGTATTGCAGATGTGGAGATAAGTAAAGGCCTTATTTGATGCATGTCATAGGGGGGTTGACAGTATTGCAGATGTGGAGATAAGTAAAGGCCTTATTTGATGCATGTCATAGGGGGGTTGACAGTATTGCAGATGTGGAGATAAGGAAAGGCCTTATTTGATGCATGTCATAGGGGGGTTGACAGTATTGCAGATGTGGAGATAAGGAAAGGCCTTATTTGATGCATGTCAGGGGGGTTGACAGTATTGCAGATGTGGAGATAAGGAAAGGCCTTATTTGATGCATGTCATAGGGGGGTTGACAGTATTGCAGATGTGGAGATAAGTAAAGGCCTTATTTGATGCATGTCATAGGGGATTCACAGTATTGCAGATGTGGAGATAAGGAAAGGCCTTATTTGATGCATGTCATAGGGGGGTTGACAGTATTGCAGATGTGGAGACAAGGAAAGGCCTTATTTGATGCATGTCAGGGGGGTTGACAGTACTGCAGATGTGGAGATAAGTAAAGGCCTTATTTGATGCATGTCAGGGGGGTTGACAGTACTGCAGATGTGGAGATAAGTAAAGGCCTTATTTGATGCATGTCAGGGGGGTTCACAGTATTGTAGATGTGGAGATAAGTAAAGGCCTTATTTGATGCATGTCAGGGGGGTTGACAGTACTGCAGATGTGGAGATAAGTAAAGGCCTTATTTGATGCATGTCAGGGGGGTTGACAGTATTGCAGATGTGGAGATAAGTAAAGGCCTTATTTGATGCATGTCAGGGGGGTTGACAGTATTGCAGATGTGGAGATAAGGAAAGGCCTTATTTGATGCATGTCATAGGGGGGTTGACAGTATTGCAGATGTGGAGATAAGTAAAGGCCTTATTTGATGCATGTCATAGGGGGGTTGACAGTATTGCAGATGTGGAGATAAGGAAAGGCCTTATTTGATGCATGTCATAGGGGGGTTGACAGTATTGCAGATGTGGAGATAAGTAAAGGCCTTATTTGATGCATGTCATAGGGGGATTGACAGTATTGCAGATGTGGATATAAGTAAAGGCCTTATTTGATGCATGTCATAGGGGGGTTGACAGTATTGCAGATGTGGAGATAAGTAAAGGCCTTATTTGACACATGTCATAGGTGGGTTGACAGTATTGCAGATGTGGAGATAAGTAAAGGCCTTATTTGATGCATGTCATAGGGGGGTTGACAGTATTGCAGATGTGGAGATAAGTAAAGGCCTTATTTGATGCATGTCATAGGGGGGTTGACAGTATTGCAGATGTGGAGATAAGTAAAGGCCTTATTTGATGCATGTCATAGGGGGGTTGACAGTATTGCAGATGTGGAGATAAGTAAAGGCCTTATTTGATGCATGTCATAGGGGGGTTGACAGTATTGCAGATGTGGAGATAAGTAAAGGCCTTATTTGATGCATGTCATAGGGGGTTGACAGTATTGCAGATGTGGAGATAAGGAAAGGCCTTATTTGATGCATGTCATGGGGGGTTGACAGTATTGCAGATGTGGAGATAAGTAAAGGCCTTATTTGATGCATGTCATAGGGGGGTTGACAGTATTGCAGATGTGGAGATAAGTAAAGGCCTTATTTGATGCATGTCATAGGGGGGTTCACAGTATTGCAGATGTGGAGATAAGTAAAGGCCTTATTTGATGCATGTCATAGGGGGGTTGACAGTATTGCAGATGTGGAGATAAGTAAAGGCCTTATTTGATGCATGTCATAGGGGGGTTGACAGTATTGCAGATGTGGAGATAAGTAAAGGCCTTATTTGATGCATGTCATAGGGGGGTTGACAGTATTGCAGATGTGGAGATAAGTAAAGGCCTTATTTGATGCATGTCATAGGGGGTTGACAGTATTGCAGATGTGGAGATAAGGAAAGGCCTTATTTGATGCATGTCATAGGGGGGTTGACAGTATTGCAGATGTGGAAATAAGTAAAGGCCTTATTTGATGCATGTCATAGGGGGGTTGACAGTATTGCAGATGTGGAGATAAGTAAAGGCCTTATTTGATGCATGTCATAGGGGGGTTGACAGTATTGCAGATGTGGAGATAAGTAAAGGCCTTATTTGATGCATGTCATAGGGGGGTTGACAGTATTGCAGATGTGGAGACAAGGAAAGGCCTTATTTGATGCATGTCATAGGGGGTTGACAGTATTGCAGATGTGGAGATAAGGAAAGGCCTTATTTGATGCATGTCATAGGGGGGTTGACAGTATTGCAGATGTGGAGATAAGGAAAGGCCTTATTTGATGCATGTCATAGGGGGATTGACAGTATTGCAGATGTGGAGATAAGTAAAGGCCTTATTTGATGCATGTCATAGGGGGATTGACAGTATTGCAGATGTGGAGATAAGGAAAGGCCTTATTTGATGCATGTCATAGGGGGGTTGACAGTATTGCAGATGTGGAGATAAGTAAAGGCCTTATTTGATGCATGTCAGGGGGGTTGACAGTATTGCAGATGTGGAGATAAGTAAAGGCCTTATTTGATGCATGTCAGGGGGGTTGACAGTATTGCAGATGTGGAGATAAGTAAAGGCCTTATTTGATGCATGTCAGGGGGGTTGACAGTATTGCAGATGTGGAGATAAGTAAAGGCCTTATTTGATGCATGTCAGGGGGGTTGACAGTATTGCAGATGTGGAGATAAGTAAAGGCCTTATTTGATGCATGTCAGGGGGGTTGACAGTATTGCAGATGTGGAGATAAGTAAAGGCCTTATTTGATGCATGTCATAGGGGGATTCACAGTATTGCAGATGTGGAGATAAGGAAAGGCCTTATTTGATGCATGTCATAGGGTGGTTGACAGTATTGCAGATGTGGAGATAAGTAAAGGCCTTATTTGATGCATGTCATAGGGGGGTTGACAGTATTGCAGATGTGGAGATAAGTAAAGGCCTTATTTGATGCATGTCATAGGGGGGTTGACAGTATTGCAGATGTGGAGATAAGGTAAAGGCCTTATTTGATGCATGTCATAGGGGGGTTGACAGTATTGCAGATGTGGAGATAAGGAAAGGCCTTATTTGATGCATGTCATAGGGGGGTTGACAGTATTGCAGATGTGGAGATAAGTAAAGGCCTTATTTGATGCATGTCATAGGGGGATTGACAGTATTGCAGATGTGGAGATAAGTAAAGGCCTTATTTGATGCATGTCATAGGGGGTTTGACAGTATTGCAGATGTGGAGATAAGTAAAGGCCTTATTTGATGCATGTCATAGGTGGGTTGACAGTATTGCAGATGTGGAGATAAGTAAAGGCCTTATTTGATGCATGTCATAGGGGGGTTGACAGTATTGCAGATGTGGAGATAAGTAAAGGCCTTATTTGATGCATGTCATAGGGGGGTTGACAGTATTGCAGATGTGGAGATAAGTAAAGGCCTTATTTGATGCATGTCATAGGGGGTTGACAGTATTGCAGATGTGGAGATAAGTAAAGGCCTTATTTGATGCATGTCATAGGGGGGTTGACAGTATTACAGATGTGGAGATAAGTAAAGGCCTTATTTGATGCATGTCATAGGGGGGTTGACAGTATTGCAGATGTGGAGATAAGGAAAGGCCTTATTTGATGCATGTCATAGGGGGGTTGACAGTATTGCAGATGTGGAGATAAGTAAAGGCCTTATTTGATGCATGTCGTAGGGGGGTTGACAGTATTGCAGATGTGGAGATAAGTAAAGGCCTTATTTGATGCATGTCATAGGGGGGTTGACAGTATTGCAGATGTGGAGATAAGTAAAGGCCTTATTTGATGCATGTCATAGGGGGGTTGACAGTATTGCAGATGTGGAGATAAGTAAAGGCCTTATTTGATGCATGTCAGGGGGGTTGACAGTATTGCAGATGTGGAGATAAGTAAAGGCCTTATTTGATGCATGTCATAGGGGGTTTGACAGTACTGCAGATGTGGAGATAAGTAAAGGCCTTATTTGATGCAGGGGGGTGGTTGAACACTCCCTTTGGGGGCCTTTTTGGGTGGGGGGGACAGTATTGCAGATGTGGAGATAAGGAAAGGCCTTATTTGATGCATGTCATAGGGGGGTTGACAGTATTGCAGATGCCAATGTTTCTTTTCCTAGGTAAGTTTGACAGCTTGGTTGAAAAGTGGCAGGCGGCGAAAGGGTTAATGTAGTGTCCATGATTTGAGGGAGTTCCTTCTCCGAAGAACTGTTAGTTGTCCAGTTTCAAAACGTCTTTATACGAGCGCATAGCGAGGTCTTTCAGATCTTTTGGGGGCTGGGCTTCAGCCCAAATATAGATTCGTCCCAAAGTGTGAACTGAAAATCTGTTTAACGTCCTCCGGTCTGGAACAGACACGTATGGGACATTTAGTAGATATTATAAAGATGGTGGGAGCGATCGATCCTGGAGGCAATGCCCGGAGGCAGTGGTTTAAACAAATTTTTAATGTTTCCAAGCAACACACATATAACAGAAAGCAAAAGAGAGCATCAACAAGCTAGCGCTTATAGCGTGCTCCTGAAGTATTTCATGGAAAATAGTTGGTGAATGACAGACTGTGTAAGTACAATAATACATCATTTTGTTGCTCTAATTGTCTTTCATGTTTGATCGTTTCCGAATGAATAAAGATTTGGCTAAACCAATACATCATGTATTGTAAATAAAGGCAGTGCAACGCCAGTAGAGTCCGGAATTTGTAGCAATACAGATGTGTCCCAAAGTGTGTGATCGCTGCTGAGTGCTTCCTTCATCGCCCACAGTTTCCCCCATACTACTGAAGGTGCGTGACTGAAGTCCCCCCCCCCCCCCCCCCCCCCACACACACACACACACTCCCCAGGTTTTGTAATCTAACAGTCTGTAGTCAGGTGAGGCGTGGATTAACGGGGAGTTAAAAACTCGTAGTAACGCCCAGAATGTCTGTGGTCGTTACGGTGCTTCTTCCTCCCCTTAATGCTAACGCTAAGTGTCTGCGTGCTTTGGATGCCCTGCTTCCTCATTTCTGAGCTCCGTGGGCCTCAAGGGATGTGGAGTGTGTGTGTGTGTGTGTGTGTGTGTGTGTGTGTGTGTGTGTGTGGCGGCGGGGGTGGTGGGGTGGGGGGTGGGGAGGGAGATGGAAACGCTCACACTGCGAGGTCGCTGTTCAATCACTCGGCAAACCACCAGGGCCGTCTCCGAGTACGCCAACAAGACCTCTGTCCTTTTTTTTCGTCTTCTCTCTACCAGTATGGTCTATGTCTTAGGCCAAAGTCTACAAGGTTTAAAGACCCACCAGATCACGTGTGAAAATCACGGGTTTCACGTGGTTTTCCCTCTTATAGCTGGTAAGAAATCTTGTTTTGACCAGGTTTAGCTCCCATACACAAATGCCCCCAAATTGGAAAACGAAGCATCGTTTTAAAGAGCAGCCTCAATTTGAAGTTGGGGACATTTCTATGTGTGTCACAGCTACCCAGAAAAAACACCCCAAGGGACTTAATCGTGATGCGTCAGTGTGTCTTTAAAGTTTTGTCGACGTATAATAATAATAATAATAATAATAATAATAATAATGATTTTATTTGATATGGCGCTATCAATCCACGCTATCAGTATATCACATTGGTTTCATGTCATAATTACTGCCACCGTATAGAATTTAAAGTGAGTCGGTGGCGGTGGTTCGCGAGAGAGATATTGCTCGGGCGGACATTCGTATAAGGAAAGAAAGAAAGAAAGAAAGAAAGGAGAAATGTTAATGAACGAAAACAAAGACAGACAGAAACTAGCCGAGAAACAAATGACATCAGAAACGGAGTCGCAAAGACATTTTGAAAAAAGATCGGACAAGCGCAAAAACCCTCCCGCACCAAAGACTAACAAGTAATAACTAGCTCTCCTCTCTCACCCCTCCTACCCCCCCCCCCCCTCTCTCTATGAAAAGGATCGGACAAGCGCAAAAACCCTTTCGCACCGAAGGTGGGCAAAGACTAACAAGTAATAACTAGCTGTCCTCTCTCACCCCTCCTACCCCCCCCCCCCCCCCCCCTCTATGAAAAAGGATCGGACAAGCGCAAAAAAAACCTCCCGCACCAAAGGTGGGCAAAGACTAACAAGTAACTAGCTCTCCTCTCTTAAAACCCTCCCGCACCAAAGGTGGGCAAAGACTAACAAGTAACTAGCTCTCCTCTCTCACCCCTCCTATGAAAAGGATCGGACAAGCGCAAAAAAAACCTCCCGCACCAAAGGTGGGCAAAGACTAACAAGTAACTAGCTCTCCTCTCTCACCCCTCCTATGAAAAGGATCGGACAAGCGCAAAAAAAAACTCCCGCACCAAAGGTGGGCAAAGACTAACAAGTAACTAGCTCTCCTCTCTCACCCCTCCTATGAAAAGGATCGGACAAGCGCAAAAAAAACCTCCCGCACCAAAGGTGGGCAAAGACTAACAAGTAACTAGCTCTCCTCTCTCACCCCTCCTATGAAAAGGATCGGACAAGCGCAAAAAAAACCTCCCGCACCAAAGGTGGGCAAAGACTAACAAGTAATAACTAGCTCTCCTCTCTCACCCCTCCTATGAAAAGGATCGGACAAGCGCAAAAAAAACCTCCCGCACCAAAGGTGGGCAAAGACTAACAAGTAACTAGCTCTCCTCTCTCACCCCTCCTATGAAAAGGATCGGACAAGCGCAAAAAAAACCTCCCGCACCAAAGGTGGGCAAAGACTAACAAGTAATAACTAGCTCTCCTCTCTCACCCCTCCTATGAAAAGGATCGGACAAGCGCAAAAAAAACCTCCCGCACCAAAGGTGGGCAAAGACTAACAAGTAACTAGCTCTCCTCTCTCACCCCTCCTATGAAAAGGATCGGACAAGCGCAAAAAAAACCTCCCGCACCAAAGGTGGGCAAAGACTAACAAGTAATAACTAGCTCTCCTCTCTCATCCATTTTACCCCTCCCCCTCTACCACCACCCCCTTCACACTCTACCCCCCCCCCCCTCCTCCTCTCCAACTCTCTTCCCAGCACCCGTAACTAAAGTGCGTGCCTGTCAGGGTCCTCCGCCTCCTAATTTCTTAGCACCGTGCGTCCCGCGGGAAGGGAGTTTTGTCAGCGTGGAGATCTCGTTGTCCAAGTCATGTGGCCGGGTCACAGACCCCTCCCTCCCCGGTGTGTGTCATGAGAAATACAGTGGGGAACTGATAACTCATAAGACGGATAACTAAAAAAAAAAACCACTGGATAACTCACAATCTTTTTTTTTTTTTTTTGGGGGGGGGGAGGTCCCAGAGGGGGGGGGGGGGGGGGGGGGGGGTCCCAGTATAATAATCTCTTATGTTGAAAAAGTCTTTTTAACTCAAAATATTGGCTATTTTCAAAACATCAAATTTCGGTCCCTTCAATTTTGACTGAAGCGATTTTTTACTGTAAGCCCTCCCGTGAAATAAATCCCCCGTCACAGTAATATGCATGCGGTGCCACAACCGCAACGATAACTATTTTATTTTTATATTGAGATATTAATATCAATCTACACAGAAAGAACCGATAAATTGAGCGGGAGGGTGTTAATCTACACCTTTGCCGAGAAATCCCCATGGCACTTGCTTTCGCTATTTTCCAAAATGGCGGACGATATCAACCAACGCCCACTATTCTCCACTATTATTATTATTATTATTCCACTTATTGTTTATAGTCAGCAGTTCTTTTTTCTCCTTCCCTGTCAATGGCGGCGTCTGGCACAGTAATCCGTCACCGCTTGGGAAGATTTATAAAATATTGAGTTTAGGATGTCGGTGCTCAATATCACGACCTCCCAGGTCGCTTATGCATGCCGTGCCGAACTCGAAACCCCAGTCCATCACTCCCTTCTGCTTCTTCTTCTTCGATCGCTCAGACAGTTTCCTGTCAGCTATGAGCGCAGATGCGTCATGCTGACGTGAGGCGCCTAAGATATAGTTCGGCCCCCAGCACGTCCGACTTCGGCTGGAGGAAATGTTTTTGAAAGTGTTTCGTGAAAAAAAAAAGGCAAGTGAATGGACCGGTTAGGCAGAAAGATAGTAGATGACAGTAAGCAAAGGGAAAAGGCAGAGTCAAAAAGAGTGACAGATGAGAGGAAGTTACAAGCACAGAACTTGCAGAAGGTGGGGGAACTATTTATACAAAAGACCCCCCCCCGGTATTCCCAGGGGGGGGGGTCATCATGGTCCCTAGGGGGGGGGGGGGGGGGGGGGGGGGGGTCCATCACTCCCTTTACCCGTCCTCTGGACTACTGCTTCTCTTCCTTACTTTTCTCTGTCATTCATTCCCTTTTTCCCCCCAGTGTCGTCTGCCACGGGAGCAGGACAATGAGAGACTTAGTGGGACTTTTTTCACGCCAGAGGGCATGACGCTCGTGTGGGGCTAATCCTCTCTATATTCTTAGTTGGGGATAAAGAAAGAGAGAGAGAGAGGGAGGTGTCCCACCATCTCTCTCTCTCACTACGCCCAACTAAGAAAATCGCGTGATAAGCCCCTAGTGCATTGACTGCCCTCTGGCGTGAAAAAAATCGCCATAAGTCGACCATTCGCCTCATGACAATTTACCCCAGGGTACAATTCGCCCTCGAATTGTTTGCCCCCCAGTCATCAGAGTTCAATGAGAGACTTAGTGGGATTTTTCTCACGCCAGAGGGCATGACGCTCGTGTGGGGCTAATCCTCTCTATATTATTAGTTGGGGATAAAGAAAGAGAGAGAGACAGTGAGTGGTCCTACCATCACTCTCTCTCTCACTACGCCCAAGTAAGAAAATCGCGTGATAAGCCCCTAGTGCATTGACTGCCCTCTGGCGTGAATGTGAAAAAAAAATCGCCATAAGTCGACCATTCGCCTCGTGACAATTTACCCCAGGGTACAATTCGCCCTCGAATGGTTTGCCCCCCAGTCATCAGAGTTCAATTGTCAGAGGATTTGCAAATTTCAGAGGATTAAGAATTTCTGACGGAGGATAGGCTTCTACTGTCAGAGGCTGTTAGTCTTTTTTTTAATTGAGTGTCATCTTTTTTGTTAAATAGCCATTTAAAGGGATTTCTCAAAGCATAAAGCCTTTTTGGTGGTATGCTGGGAGCTTGTTTCAGCGTCGTCCCTCTATAGTATGGGGCTTTGATGACCCTTCTACCGTGGTTTACAGGGGATTAGACTTTATATTATCCCGATGCTTGCGCCCGAGTTGATGAGATTAACGTCCAATCGGTCAGAGACCCGTATGGACGGTTCCAGCCCAAACCCCAGGTGATTGCCTGCGCCTCCCCCCCCCCCCCACCCTCCCCCCCCCCCCCCCCCCCCCCCCCCCCCCCCCCCCCCCCCCCCCCCCCCCCCCCCCCCCCCCCCCCCCCCCCCCCCCCCCCCCCCCCCCTTTTTTAAATATATTTTTTATTATTGGCACATTCGCTCCTGAAGGTCACACACTTAACACGCATTCTGCAGATGTTACGCCCACTTTGTGAAATTGCAAAAATGATTTGCCCAGTTCGTGAAATAGCCAATTTATAACTTGCTATTTAGAAAAGCAGTATGAAATACAAACATTTTCCATTCATAAACACTCAGAGATCAAGAATGGGTTCAAACGAATGAGAAATCACACCTGTAGATAGGATAACATTCTTTTATTCAGACTTAATTTGATAAAACGTTTGATACAACATGTGGCTCAGGCATGCCCCAGAGTAGCATTTGGTAGAGTTGGGGAAGTAGGATGGGGGTGAAAATACAATGTAGAAAAATGTGCTACTGTTGAATCAGCCTTCATCAATGCCTGTGTTGCTGAGAATTGAAACAAGCGCGAAATCGCAATAGTTTGTGGCACGCGGTCTATTTTTACCACTCCAACCATGAGTCACCTCCCCTGGCTTTTCAATAATTTTAATCTGTAAACCAGGGTCGGTATTCATGTTGAGATAGCATGAGACTTAGCATGATGCTAACTTAGAAGCTCTTCCAATGTCCTATAGGATTTAATAGGACTTTTGGAAGAGCTTCTAAGTTAGCATCATGCTAAGTCTCATGCTATCTCAACGTGAATACCGACCCAGAATGTTATCTCTGCACCATTTCGTAACTTTTTTATATCTTTTGGAAAACATTTAAAAACTATGTATCCTACTTATACTCATCAAAAGAAGCACCGCATACTCGTCGTGTCTGTTGCAGTGTCTGTATTACGTATGTTTATTATTTTGTACACTTTTAAAATACATCATGTTAAAGAGCGGCCTCAATTTGAAGTGTAGCCTCGATTTGAAGTTGCTATACAACTTGTGGCGGTGCCATAGCCGATGAGGTTTAACCGAGGCGTGGTCACCGCTACAGCTATCTGTATTAATATTAAAAAATCGGGACTTTACTGGTTTCGTACTGCCTCCGGGCATTGCCTCCAGTATTGTTCCCACCATATTTGTATTTACAAATGTCCCATATGTGTCTGATTCAGACCAAGAGGACGTAAAACACCATGTTCTCCTCCTCCTCGATTTGAAGTGCGACATTTTGTCAAAATGTGCGACAATTTTGGACAGACAGACAGACCGACCGACCGACCGACCGACCGACCGACCGACAAAGTGAGTTATAGGTTTGTGGCTTGAGCCACAAACAAAAATTTATATACATTGTCCATTCCATGAATTGGGCGTAACATATGCACGTTAACTGTAAAAACAAACACTGTAAGCACTTTTTGAGGCATTCTTAAAGACCCACTGACCCACCACGATTAAGTCCCTTGTTTTTGTCCTGGGTAGCTTTGACCCACATACAAATGCCCCCAACATTTATTGAGGCTGCTCTTTAAAAATGATGTTTCGTTTTGAATTTGGGGGCATTTGTATGGGAGTCTAACCTGCTCAAAACAAGATTTCTTACCAGCTATAAGAGGGAAAACACGTGAAACCCGTGATTTTGACACGTGATCTGGTGGGTCTTTAAGATAGGCTGCGCTAATAAAGAAATGTTGCTAAAAACGTGCTGAAAAAGAAGACAAAAAATGGAAACGGTGAAAAGATAAATTGAAAACAAACCAAAGCTGCTGTGTGATGACCTCGCGCAACTGCGTCTAGCATAAAAAACACAAAACAGCAAACAAAGGAAAGGACAACAGGGAAAAAAAGAAAGAACAAAAACTGCAATTTTCACCCGTTTCTAGTTAAATGATGTAAGATTTATGTATTTGTTCGTACCTTGCACAAACCGACTTCACTCGCCGTTGTTGTTTTCAATAACGTGAGTTACACAAACTGAGTTAGATTTTCGAATCTGTTTAGCGTTTGTGGGCTTTCAAACGGAGGGAATAAGGTAATGCAGTTGTCTACACACGCTTTCACACAGGTAAAGACAAGAGGGGGGGGGTACTTGCGCAGACATGAGAGAGAGAGGGGGAGAGAGGAGAGAGAGAGAGAGGGAGGGAGGGAGGGAGGGAGGGAGGGAGGGAAGGAGAGAGAGAGAGAGAGAGAGAGAGAGAGAGAGAGAGAGAGAGAGGGAGGGAGGGAGGGAGGGAGAGAGAGAGAGAGAGAGAGAGAGAGAGAGAGGGAGGGAGGGAGGGAGAGAGAGAGAGAGAGAGGGAGACAGAGAGAGAGAGAGAGCGAGAGAGAGCACTGAACACTAAAAAACTTTATTTAACAAGGATAAAGATTTTAGGCGATGCCTATTCTTACAATCTGTCCTTGAGCAGAGAGAGAGAGAGAGAGAGAGAGAGAGAGAGAGAGAGAGAGAGAGAGAGAGAGAGAGAGAGAGAGAGATAGGGGGGGGAGAGAGAGGAGGGAGAGAGAGAGAGAGAGAGAGAGAGAGAGAGAGAGGGGGGGAGAGGGAGAGAAAGAAAGAGAGAGAGAGAGAGAGATAGATGGGGAGGGAGGGAGGGAGGGGAGGGAGGGAGGGAGGGAGAGGGAGAGAGAGAGAGAGAGAGAGAGAGAGAGAGAGAGAGAGAGAGAGAGACACTGGGAAACGTTATTTGACAAGGATAAAGAGAGAGAGAGAGAGAGAGAGAGAGAGAGAGAGAGAGAGAGGGGGGGGGGGGGGGGGGGGATGTAGAAGGAATATCTCCCTTGAAGTTATCTTCTTAAATTCCTTTCTTTCATCACCCTATCTATCTTTATATTGGAGGCAACTGTTAGAAAAGAACACCATTACAATCAAGAAGACACTCACTTCACAGCCAGACACGCCCTACAGAATGTTATTTTGCACTACAAAGTCGGGTTGTCAGATAAAGGACATTAAAGACCCACCAGATCATGTGTCAAAATCCACGGGTTTCACGCGTTTTCCTTCTTATAGCAGGTAAGAAATCTTGTTTGGACCAGGTTTGACTCCCATGCAAATGTCCCCAAATTGAAAACGAAACATCATTTTAAAGAGCAGCCTCAAATTGAAGTTTGACAGTTGGGGTCACATACCTAAAAAAACCCACCAAGGGACTTATCGTGGTGCGTCAGTGTGTCTTTAACAGCTCGCTTTTTTTAAATTTTATATCATCTCTGTTTGATTTTTCGCTTGACGCCTGTGGAGAGATAATGATGATGTTTTCCGTGCATCTCTTATCTTTATTTTCAGAGATAACGGATAAGGAATGATGTGTTTTGATTGGATCCACACTGTGCTCTTATCTGCTTTAGGGGGTGGGGATTGCCTACAAGGTAAAAGCAGAGAGAACGCGCGATAAACACGCTTCATTTACTCCCGAGAGCTGAAATAAGGAAGTGTATAGATGTGTGTGTGTTCGTTTGTTCTTTAGTTTTACGTCTGTTCACCCGCAAGTGATATTAGACCAAAACAACAAAACAACAAAGTATGTGTGTGAAATTAATTAAGCCTACAGCAGATAGCTATTGAGGTGAGAGTGTGTGTGAGTGCGTGAATGGTAGTGTTATTTATGTGTGTTTTCCCTACACATCTATTCATACAAATCTAACTGAGTGCATGTAAAAATTACATTAGCAGATATATAAGATTGGGGTGGAGGGGTGGGGGGAGCATATCAAGAGACTGATTGGGCTATGACTAAGGCATGGGTGCTACTCTTTCAGTTTTATACTGATTTCAGTATTTTTTAAATTTTACCATAAACTGAACTCTCTTTTTTTATTCATCCAAAAAAAGAAAAGAAAAGAAAGATAATTTGACCACAAGCGATTTGGGGCATTTTGAACTTGGTTGTTCTACAATATCTTGGAAGTTTACAAAGGCAATGTAATAATTTTACAAGGCTTATCAGACTCAAACTGTCTCTGCCTATCATTTTAACTGTCTGTATAGTATGCAGTAAAATTTCAAACTTGACTTATGTAACATGAAGAGTTAAACAAGTGTGTCTTCATTTCTAAATGGCTAACAACAAACAGATAATAACACACTTTAAGCCAACAATTAATTAACGTGCGAGTGTGTATGTGTATGTATGCGTACGTGTGTATGTGTGCGCGTTGTGTGAGCGCCCGTGTACGTGTGTGTGGATGCGCGCGCATGCGCTTGCTTTTGTACATATTGTGAAGGAGCAGTTGCAATACCATAACGGTATCAGTTCCTCCCATATATCCAGCCGCTACAGATGTTTTCATCAAATATCTATGTTCTGCTCCCCACACACACATACGAACCAGATTATTTGAGAGCATTTCTATGGAATCTCATCACCGAGCGGCATTGAGTGTATTCCTTAGGCCAGGGTGCATGGACAAAATCAGTTCATCCTATCTCCCTGATAACGTGGGTGAAAAATGACGACGGGAGCCTGTTTCTTCTTTGGAAAACAAAATACAAATTAAAAAAACCTAAAAAGTCTGGCTGTATTAAATGCGGCGTACATAGAAACTCAAAGACGAGAACCAAGGCGACTCGGAAAGTACTGACACGGTGCTTAAACACTGTCGATGGAAACAACCAAGGAAACTAACGAACAAAAAAGAGACTGATTGGGCTATGACTAAGGCTAGAGTGAGCTATTGTGACTGGAATCAACGTCGTCTGCAGTTGGGTTTTTTTTCTCCCCAGGGTAGTATTGCATTTGGGAAAAGGGAAGGGTTAACAACAATGGCAAGAGTAGCAGCAGCAACAACAAAGGAATGTGAAAAATGAAAGTGGAATAATAAATTCCCGCATTTCAGTGATAACGTAACCCGAAAATAACCTTACACCGTGATCTCCTGGACCTTGACAGCAGACATTGAAAGAAGAATCAGTGCAGTAGAGATGAGATGCTTTCGAAAAATCCTCGGCATCTCCTACAAAGATCACATCACCAATGAAGAAAAAAGAACAACCGAACTGTAAATGCAATTGGACCATATGTTTAATCTAGTGACCCTAGTCAAAAGACGCTAGTTGAAATGGTATGGACATGTTAAGGGAGGGGTCTTATAAGGGAGGTAATTTTAATACTTACAAAGAAGGGCAATGTCTCAGAGAAGTAGGTCTTATGTCAGGGGGAGTCTTATAATGGGAGGTCTTATAAGGGAGGTTCCACGGTACCCGATCATCAGGCCTTGCCAAAACGATCCTACAGGGCACGGTCCAAGGACGAAGAAGAAGAAGAGGCAGACAGAAGAAGAGATGGGAAGACAACATCCGCGAGTGGACGAGCCTGGAGCTGAAAGACACACTAAGGAAAGCCGAGAACCGGGCAGAGTGGAAGAGACTGGTTGTAACATCTCCAGAGGCGCCCCTACGGTCCTCCAGACTACGGGATTCGGGATTCCTTATTCTCTATATGTGTGGCACCTTGATTAACCTTCAGACAGACAAACTTATTAACATAGATAAAACCATACTCTTCTGGACTGTTAAAGATCCACCTGATCACGTGTCATAATCACGGGTTTCACGTGTTTTCCCTCTTATATTTGGAAATAAATCTTGTTTTGACCAAGTCTGACTCCCATATAAATGGCCCCAAATTCAAACCGAAACATCAGTTTAAAGAGCAGCCTCAATTTGAACTTTGGGAAATTTGTATGTGGGTCACAGCAACCCCAGAAAAAACCAAGGGACTTAATCGTGGTGCGTCACTGGGTCTTTATATAAAGAACCAAGGTGGCTAGATAGGGGAACGAAAAGCCATAATGATCACCAAGAAAAACAAGATGGTAACATTATCAGTTATTAGGATTTTGGAGGGTCGAGTGTGATAAAACAGCAAGGCTCGAGAAATAGGATAAAAGCAATATCTAACTCCAAAATCCTAATAACGGATATATACCGATATGTATCAACAGAAAAGCAAGAAAAAGAAACAGGCTCAGATCTGCAGCGAAATGGAAACGCATCCATTTTTCACAACAGTGGTCGCAGCACACACACTGTAACACGCATTCTTGCGCAAAGAATATAGTTCAACAAAATAGAAAATTTTAACACAAATGTACTTCATAAGATGTGATAACAAAACGTAACGTTTAAAGATAAACACAAACAGAAGCAACGAACTGAAACACTAACGACAATTGCTGTTATTTTGACTTGTAAACACCAACAATAAAACGTACACACTTAACGAGAGCGAGTCAATTTCAACACACCGTGAAAAAGAGGGGAGTCAGCTTTGACAAGATCGAGAACGATCACAGGCCCCGAAAATACGCTTATTTTTCTTCTTTTTTTTTTAACGGAGGTGCTGTAGCTCTTCGCACAGGTTCAGTCGGCTCATTTTTTTATTTCCGGACTGAAGATGAATTCGAGCTGTTTTGCGACAGTACTGCGTCTACATTATCAACATGGACTCTCCCTGTGCCAAAATTGCATAGCTAGAATCGTCTGCTAATATCGACGGTCATGGAGTTGAGTAGCCTAGGCCTAGATCCACGGCTAGACGTGTCAAGTGGCACGCACAGAATGGCTTGTGTAGATCTGTGACAGCTGGCACTGTTGATTGAGTCGAACCATGAATCTTCGCTTGTGTACCAGCATTAAATGTTGTCGTCAGCGCTGAATGAATCCTAGGGGTAGCTTGTCAAATGATGGGTTTGGTAGGAACAGCTCGCGTTCACAAGACGGTAATGATATGTCAAGATATATAACTGTGACGTCAAGTTTCTAATAGCAACGGTGTATTCTTACACCTTTTCTCACGCGAGTTTACACTAAGCCTATGGGTTAATTTACGCAAATTATATGTCAAGACATTGTTTTATATCACACGGTTGCAGGCCTCTTTAGCACTACTTGAAGATCAGTATATACATTATTAGTGCTGAGGGAGACAGAAAATAACGATAATTTGATAGTGTATTGTTGTTACGGGCTCTGACCTCTCATGGCACACCAAACTAACTATTCCTGTGGTCTGTAAAGACACTCGTTTTTCTATAATAATGCCTCCTTTTGTTTGCCAGTTGCTTGGCTAATGAGTAATTTGGCCCTCGGTTTCGTGAGTTCTGATTACAGCAATACTAACCAAACCTGGGCGATCTTGTACTTTAATTCAGTCACCCTCCCCCACCCCTTCCCTCATATTTACTCAATCTCAACGTCTGCTTCTTTCTTAACTAGGAATAGGGCCTACCACTGTCGTTTAAAAAAACCCACCCAGCTGTTTTGGGATTTGTCGGTTCGTTTTACAGAGCTGCAATAAAATTTAGTTTGTAATTGTCTATGACTATTTTTACATTCTTATATGCTCTTGGACAAGAATGATCCTTACATTATGCCAACTCAACATGTTTAGAGTTTCTACATGTTGAGTTGGTATAATCTAAGAAAGAAAATTAAGAGTTTGTTACATCAAATTTCCATATCTAAAAGGACAGAGGGAAAGGTTCAGATAAATTAAGTAAATTTTGCCTTATGACTTTGCTTGGTAGTCAAAAGAATATAATGAACTTAAGTTACTAGTTTTATGCTCTTCACTAATTAGACAACAGCCATGGTATGCCCCCCACGTTGTGTAGTACCTCAGGGCAATGGCCAGCGTGAATTAATTTTATCCTCCACCCCCTGGGAGTAAGATCAAGGCTACTGGTATATCATGTAATTTATACCACAGATAAGGAGAAAGAATGATTTCCTCAGTTTCAGACCGGATCAGGATTGAGGACATTAACAGGGAATCTCATCACTCACTACCCAGTTTGGAATCAAATCCCCAGGTGTATGAATCATTGACTTCGAACTAGGACTAAGAGGTCAACGGTATAATATAACCTCATTTCCCCAACCCTCACCCAAACACCCATGCAGACATAACCAGTCCACAGTTAGGCTTATTTGTACTATGCGCCCCCCTCTCATCCCCCCTCTCCCCTCCCCCCCTACATAATTGCCCATAGTTACTTGTCCTGGAAAACTGGATTTAATATTAAATAAATGGCTTAGCTTTTTTTGCATCCCTCAAAGGATGTGTAAATGTAATTTTGCAGCTTAGATAACTAAAAATGTGACGGAACTGTACGCATACGTGGTGAACGATGTGTGTCAGAGCTATTGCGGATTGTTATCTGGGTCGAGTTTCTCTAGATAACGGTCGCCACGCGAATAACGCTTACGCCAAACGGGGCCTAAGAAACACTTTAGAAAACGTTTGCGGAAGAATATTACAAGCTCTTGTCTGATTGGTCCAAAAAAAAGTATTATTTTAAACAAACTTTAATGGACCAATCAACAACAAGAAACGTATTCACCCCCCTACTAGTTCCGGATAGTTCGCCGCTTGCTCGGTGTTTGGCAAGAACACAACGCCACACGAACTATCGGCAAACGAAGGGTGTTTCTTAGACAGTATTTGCCGATTTGAGCGAGCGCAACGTAACGTTAGCCCTTGTGAAACGACCCCCAGAATATCCGCATCCACTTTGTTTTCCTCCTCCTCCTCTTCTTCCTCTTTTTATTCCTCCTCCACCTCTCTTCTTCCTTGAGTATTTCATTTTTTTTTTTTTTTATTCGGGTGGAATTGAAAAAAAAAGGCATTTATTACGCTTAATTCTTTACCCAAGAAAGCAATTAATCAGTGAATCAATTGTCTTCTTCTTCTTCTTCTTCTTCTTCTTCTTCTTCTTCTTCTTCTTCTTCTTCTTCTTCTTCTTCTTCTTGTACTACTACTAACTACTTCGTCGTTGTCGTCGTCCGTCATCATCATCATCATCATCATCATCATCTTCCTCTTTCTCCTCCCTTCTTGTTGTTGCTGTTGACTATCACTGTGTTGCCATGGGGAAATAGTGAAACATGTTAAAGTGTATTGAAACCTTATGATTACTTGCATATCACTGTGTTGCTACGGGGAAAGAGTGAAAAAATGTTCACGTGTATTGGGACCATTACAAGACTGTGAAAATGTGAACGTGTATTGGGACCATTACCAGACTGGGAAAATGTTAACGTGTATTGGGACCATTACCAGACTGGGAAAAATGTTAACGTGTATTGAAACCTTAGATAAGACAGGAAGATAGGCTGAACCTTAAGCGCATTGAGCTTTTTAACCCCTTGACTGCCAGATTAAAAACAAAAAACAAATCATGACATGAAAAAGACAAGTGATAGAGCCAGTCTGGCAAAATGGTCTGGGGATATAACTCTCTTGACTGTGTTAGAGCAAAAGCCAACATATCAGAGTTAATTCCTCTTCATCTGATGATGTCATCAGCGATGTCATCAAGTCAGTATGTGATACGTTATATGGCAGTCAAGGGGTTAAGGTAATGCGCTGAAATAAGTTTTCTGAATAATAATGATATGACTTACATACCACTGTGTTGCTACGGGGAAATAATGAAAAATGTTAACGTGTATTGAAACCTTGATATGACTTACATACTACTGTGTTGCCATGGGGAAAGAGTGAAAAAATGTTCACGTGTATTGAAACCTTAATATGACTTACGTACCACTGTGTTGCCTACGGGGAAATAATGAAAAATGTTAACGTGTATTGAAACCTTGATATGACTTGCATACCACTGTGTTGCCATGGGGAAAGAATGAAAGATTGTCACCTGTATTGAAACATTAACATACATATCACTGTGTTGCTACGGGGAAAGAGTGAAAAATGTTCTCGTGTATTGAAACCTTAATATGACATGCATATCACTATGTTGCCATAGGGAAAGAGTGAAAAAATGTTCACGTGTATTGAGACCTTAATATGACTTGCATATCACTGTGTTGCCATAGGAAAGAGTGAAAAATGTTCTCGTGTATTGAAACCTTAATATGACATGCATATCACTGTGTTGCCATAGGGAAAGAGTGAAAAATGTTCACGTGTACATTGAACCTTAATATGACTTACATATCACTGTGTTGCTACGTGGGGAAAGTGTGGAAAATGTTCACGTGTATTGAAACCTTAATATGACTTACATATCACTGTGTTGGCTACAGGGAAAAGTGTGAAAAATGTTCACGTGTATTGAAACCTTAATATGACTTACATATCACTGTGTTGCCACAGGGAAAGTGTGAAAAATGTTCACGTGTATTGAGACCTTAATATGACTTACATATCACTGTGTTGCTACGGTGAAAGAGTGAAAAATGTTCACGTGTACAGAAACCTTAATATGACTTGCATATCACTATGTTGACATGAGGAAAGAGTAAAAAATGTTCACGTGTATTGGGACCATTACCAGACTGGACATTTTTTTATTAGCGTGTATTGAAACCTTAATATGACTTACATATTACTATGTTGCCATGGGGAAATAGTGAAAATGTTAACGTGTACTGAAACCTTAATATGACTTACATATCACTATGTTGCCATGGGGGAAATAGTGAAAAAATGTTCGCGTGTATTTGGACCATTGCCAGACTGGATTTTTTTGTTATGTTAGCGTGTATTGAAACCTTAATATGACTTACATATCACTGTGTTGCTACGGGGAAATAGTGAAAAATGTTCACGTGTATTGAAACCTTAATATGATTTACAATTACATATCACTATATTGCCATGGGGAAAGAGTGAAAAATGTTCACACCTATTGGGACCATTACCAGACTGGACTTTTTTAAAAAGCGTGTATTGAAACCTTAATATGTCTTACATGATGCTGCCATGGGGACAGAGTGAAACAATGTTCACGTGCATGGGGACCATTACCAGACTAAGGTCGACGCGAAAACAACAACACTCCCAGCCCCCTAGAGACACCAGTAAAGGTCCGTCAGGTGAAGATGAATGGTCAGAGACAGTGCTGTCTTGTCTGGCGCCCCGTGTTTGGGGGAGATAACTACTGGGCTCTCCTCTTGTTCTAGAGAGTAGCCCCCCCCCCCCTCTCCCACTCCCCCCCCCCCCCTTGTGTCACAACTCCTTCACATTTTCGCATTCAAAAGTTTTCTCTGAGAAGCAACATTCGGGGCCACTTTTTTTTTTTTCGAAAGGGATAAGGGTTAGGATCAGCCTAGGATTGTTTTCATAAAACTTGAAAGAAGAAGACTTTGAGATTTGAGGTTCGTAAACATGAGGAGGGTGACTAAAGTACACGGTTTCCGTGCTGATATGTTGTAAGGACGGCTGGTGTTAGACGTCACGTTTTGGGCCAATAGTACGAGAGGAGAGAGAGAGAGAGGAGAGAGAGAGCGAGAGAGAGAGAGAGAGAGAGAGAGAGAGAGAGAGAGAGCACTGAACACTGAAAAACTTTATTTAACAGGGATAAAGATTTTAGGCGATGCCTATTCTTACAATCTGTCCTTGAGGCAGGAGAGAGAGAGGGAGGGAGGGAGGTATGAGGGAGGGAGGGAGGGATTCTTGAGGGAGGGTGGGTGGGGGGTGGGTGGGGAGGAGGGAGAGAGAGAGAGAGAGAGAGAGAGAGAGAGAGACGAGAGAGAGAGAGAGAGAGGGAGGGGGGAGGGGAGGGAGGCCGGCGTGTCTGTCAAGAGAAGATGAATCGTCAGACTGAGTAGTCCACTGTCTGGTGCCATGTGCAGGGCTGCCTACCGCCCCCTGCCCCCCCCCCACCACGCCCACCACCCCCCCCCCCCACTAGTAAAATATAGAGTTACTGAAACATCTAGTAAAAGTCCCCCCCCCCCCTTAACGTTGGTGTTCATTAGCATCCGAGAAGCTCAACAAGAGTTTGCCAAATTCCAAATTCATAGACATGTTCGTTCGCAGTGACAGGATACATTGTTTTTGGTTGCGTATGTGTTATTATCGTTATGTTAGTCCCAGGAAATAAGTCTTGTTCCTGGTGTTTTTTAAGACACACACCCCACCCCCCCCCCCCCACCCTCACGTTCACGTGTCACATTCCTTCTTATGCTTGGAAGATTTCTTAAGATTTCTTACAAGCTATAAGAGGGAAAACACGCGAAAACCATGATTGTTTGTCTGCCCCACATGGCCGAAAGGCCAAATAGGGCGTAAAGCATTATTTTCCTCAACCATGATTTTTACACCGTGACGGGGTGGGTCTTTAAAGGACAACTTTTTTAAACGCACCACGATTAAGTCCTTGGTTTTCTCTAGGTCGCTGTACACTGTGACACATGGATGATTGCATATATAGATGCATGATGTAGTGCTCCATTCTGTGACCCACATACAAATGTCCCCAACTTGGAAAAAACTGAGGCTGCTCTTTAAAATGATGTTTCGTTTTCAATTTGGGGACATTTGTATGGGAGTCAAACCTGGTCAAAACAAGATTTCTTACCAGCTATAAAGAGGGAAAAAACACGTGAAACCCGTGATTTTGACACGTGATCTGGTGGGTCTTTGAAGACACACTGACCCACCACGATTACAGTCCCTTTGGTAAGTTTTTTTCTGGGTAGCTGTGACCCACATTATAATGTCCCCGTTTTTTAATTTGGGGACATTTTGTTTGGGAGTCAAACCTGGTCAAAAACAAGATTTCTTACCAGCTCTAAGAGGGAAAACACGTGAAAACCCGTGATTTTGACACATGACCTGGTTGGTGGGTCATGATAAATAAGTACCTGTTCATTAAATATCTACCTCTCGCATGCGAACGGTACACATCTCAACCCTAACCCTAACATTATCCCTAACCACGGAAAGAACCAAGAGATAGAGCAGGATGGTGTAAATCTACAATTTGCCGAGAAATCGATGTACAAAGACAGATTTACGAAGCTAAGTGCATGTCTTTGTACATCGATTTATCCGGAAAAATGTAGATTTACAACCTCCCGCTCTATTTCTTGGTTCTGTCCTTGGGTTAGGGTTAGGGTTAGGGGTTAAGGGTTAGATGTGTACAGTTCGCATGCGAGAGGTAGATATTTAATGACAGGTACTTATTTATCATGACACCACCAACCAGGTCATGTGTCAAAATCACGGGGTTTCACGTGTTTTCCCCTCTTATAACTGGAAATAAATATTGTTTTGACCAGGTTTGACTCCCAAACAAAATGTCCCCAAATTAAAAACGGGGACATTAGTATGTGGGTCACAGCTTACCAGAAAAAAACACCCAAGGGGACTTAATCGTGGTGGGTCAGTGTATCTTTAAAGACCCACCAGATAACGCGGTCAAAATCACGGGTTTCACGTGTTTTCCCTCTTATCACTGGTAAGAAATCTGTTTTTGACCAGGAGTCGACTCCCATACAAATGTCCCCAAAAGTGAAAACGAAGCATCATTTTAAAGAGCAGCCTCCGTTTGTAAGTTTGGGGACATTTGTATGTGGGTCACAGAATGGGACAATACCTCATGCATCTATATTAGCAGCATCCATGGTCACAGCTACCTAGAAAAAAACAAGAGACTTAATTGTGGTGCGTTAGTGTGTCTTTAAAGACCCACCCCGTCACGTGTAAAAATCATGGTTGAGAAAATAATGCTTTACGCCCTCTTCGGCCTTTCGCCCATGTGGGGCAGAAAAAAAAAAGCATGGTGATTCCGCGTGTTTTATCCCTCTTATAAAAAAGGGCTTCTTGGTACAAAGAAATCTTACGTAATCTTCCAAGCCTAAGAAGGAATGTGAAACGTGACGTGGGCGTGGGGGGGGGGGGGGGGGGGGGTGTCTTTAAAAAAACCAGGAACAGGAAGACTTATTTCCTGGGACTAACATAACGATAATACCACATCGCAACCAAAACAATGTATCCTGTCAAACTGCGAACGAACATGTCTATGAATTCGTTTTTTCCTTTTTTTGGGAATTTGCAAACTCTTGTTGAGCTTCTCTGATGATATGAACACCAAACTTAAGACTCTTACATAGATGTTCAGTAACTCCATATTATTTACTCGTGGGGTGGGGGGGTGGGGAAGGGTGGCTGAGGTCGTGGGGCAAGGGGGCGGTAGGCAGCCCTGCACCACAATGGCACCAGACAGTGGACTACCCAGTCTGACGATACATCTTCTCTTGACAGAAACCCCCTCCCCCCCTCTCTCTCTCTCTCTCTTCTCCTCCCTCTCTCTCTCTCTCTCTCCCCCCCCTTGTTTTTCTCTCTCTCTCATCTCTCCCTTCCTCTCCCACCCCTCTACTCTCACCCCTCCCTCCCTCCCTCCCCTCCCTCCCTCCCTCCCTCCCTCCCTCCCTACCTCTCTCTCTGCCTCAAGCGACAAGATTGTAAGGAATAGGCCTCGCCTAAAAATCTTTATACCTGTTAAATAAAGTTTTTCAGTGTTCAGTGCTCTCTCTCTCTCTCTCTCTCTCTCTCTCTCTAATCTCTCTATGTCTCTCTCCTCTCTCTCTCTCTCGTCCTATTGGCCCAAACGTGACGTTATAAAACCAGCAGTCCCTTACAACATCATTCAGCACGGAAAACCGTGTACTTTAATCACCCTCCCAGGTCTCCGAACCTCAAATCTCAAAAGTTCTTCTTCTTTCAAGTTTACCATAACAATCTCCATAGGCTGATCCTACCCTATACCTTTTCCCCCCCCCCCCGTGTGGGAAAAAAAAAAAAAGTGGCAGAATGTATGCTTTCAGAGAAACTTTTGACAGCGAAAAATGTGAAGGAGTTGGGGGGCGGGGGGGCGGGAGTGAGAGGGGCGGCGAGCTAAAGAACAAGAGAGCCAGTTAGTTATCTCCCCCAAAACACGGCGGCGCCAGACAAGACAGCACTGTCTCTGACCATTCATCTTCACCTGACGGACCTTTACTGGTGTCTCTAGGGGGCTGGGAGTGTTGTTGTTTTCGCGTCGACCTTAGTCTGGTAATGGTCCCCATGCACGTGAACATTGTTTCACTCTGTCCCCATGGCAGCATCATGTAAGACATATTAAGGTTTCAATACACGCTTTTTAAAAAAGTCCAGTCTGGTAATGGTCCCAATAGGTGTGAACATTTTTCACTCTTTCACCATTGCAATTATAGTGATATGTAATTGTAAGTCATTATTAAGGGGTTTCAATAAACCGTGCAACATTTTTCACTCTTTCCCCATGGCAATATAGTGATATTTGTAATTGTAAGTCATATTAAGGTTTCAATACACGTGAACATTTTTCACTATTCTCCCGTAGAAAAACAGTGATATGTAAGTCATATCTAGGTTTCAATTACACGCTAACATAACAAAAAATCCAGTCTGGCAATGGTTCACCCTGCGCGTGAACATTTTTCATTCTTTTCCCCATGGCAACATAGTGATATGTAAGTCATATTAAGGTTTCAATACACGCTAAACATTTTCCACTCTTTACCCATGGAAACACAGCGACATGCCAGTCATATTAAGGTCTCAATACACGCTAATAAAAAAAATGTCCAGTCTGGTAATGGTCCCAATACACGTGAACATTTGTTACTCTTTCCTCATGTCAACATAGTGAGATGCAAGTCATATTAAGGTCTATGCACACGTGAATATGTTTCACTCTTTCACCGTAGCAACACAGTGATATGTAAGTCGCATTAAGGTCTCTGTGCACGTGAACATTTTCCACACTTTCACTGTGGCAACACAATGATATACATGTCATATTAAGGTCTGTGTACACGTCAAAATTTTTCCCACACTCTCCCTGTTAGCAACACCCACCGTGATTATGCCAGTGATCTTAGGGTCTATGTACGCGTGAACATTTTTTCACTCTTTCCCTACATCAACATAGTGATATGCATGTCAATATTAAGGTTCAAATACACGTGAAACATTTTTCACTGCTTTCCCTGTAGCAACACAATGATATGCAGGTGCAGAATAAGGTGCAATACACGTGAACAGTTTTCACTCATTCCCTATGGAAACATAGTGAATATGACATGTCATATTTAACGGTTTCAATACAAGTGAAACATTTTTCACTATTTCCCCTATGACAACATAGGTGATATGCATGTCATATGTGAAGGGTTCAATACAACGAGAAACACTTTTTCTACTCTTTCCCAGTAGCAAACACAGTGAATATGTATGTTAATGGTCTCAATACACGTTGACATTTTTTCATTCTTTTCCCATGGCAACACAGTGGTACGCAAGTCGTATTAGGGTTTCTGTACACGTTAACATTATTTTCACTCTCTCTCCCCATGGCAACACAGTGATACGTAAGTCATATTAAGGTTTCAATACACGTGACAATCTTTCACTCTTTCCCCATGGCAACAAAGTGATATGCCAGTAATCTCAAGGTTTCTGTACACGTGAACATTATTCACTCTCTCCCCGTTAAGAAACAACAGTAGATATGTAAAGTCATATCATTATTATTCAGAAAATTTATTTCCGCGCATTACCTTAACCACTTCTGACTGCCAATATAACGTATGACGTACTGACTTGATGACATCACTTGTTGAGGTCATTAGATGAAGAGGAATAACTCTGATATGTTGGCTTTTGCTCTAACACAGTCAAGAGAGTTATATCCCAGACCATTTTGCCAGACTGGCTCTATCACTTGTCTTTTTCATGTCACGATTTGTTATTTGTTTTATCTGTCAGGTCAAGGGGTTAAAAAGCTCAATGCGCTTAAGGTTCAGCCTATCTTCCTGTCTTATCTAAGGTTTCAATACACGTTAACATTTTCCCAGTCTGGTAATGGTCCCAATACACGTTAACATTTTCCCAGTCTGGTAATGGTCCCAATACACGTTCACATTTTCACAGTCTTGCAATGGTCTCAATGCACGTGAACATTTTTCACTATTTCCGCATAGCAACACAGTGATATGCAAGTCACATCAAGGTTTCAATACACGTTAACATTGTTCAATCTTTCCCCATGGCAACACAGTGATCGTCTAACAGCAAATACAGCAACAACAAGAAGGAGGAGAAAGAGGAAGATGGATGATGATGATTGATGATGATGATGAAGGGACGACGACAACGACGAAGTAGTTAGTAGTAGTAGTACAGAAGAAGAAGAAGAAGAAGAAGAAGAAGAAGAAGAAGAAGAAGAAGAAGAAGAAGAAGAGAAGACAATTGATTCATATGATTAATTGCTTTCTTGGGTAAAGAATTAAGCGTAATAAATGCCTTTTTTTTTCAATTCCACCCGAATAAAAAATAAAAAAAATGAAATACTCAAGGAAGAAGAGAGGTGGAGGAGGAATAAAAAGAGGAAGAAGAGGAGGAGGAGGAAAAACAAAGTGGTATGCGGATATTCTGGGGGTCCGTTTCACAAGGGCTAACGTTACGTTGCGCTCGCTCAAAATCGGCAAAAACGGTCTAAGAAACACCCTTCGTTTGCCGATAGTTCGTGTGGCGTTGTGTTCTTGCCAAACACCGAGCAAGCGGGGAACTATCCGGAACTAGTAGGGGGTGTGAATACGTTTCTTGTTGTTGATTGGTCCATTAAAGTTTGTTTAAAATAATACTTTTTTTTTGACCAATCAGACAAGAGCTTGTAATATTCTTCCGCAAACGTTTTCTAAAGTGTTTCTTAGGCCCCGTTTGGCCTAAGCGTTATTCGCGCGGCCACCGTTATCTAGAGAAACTCGACCCAGATAACAATCCGCAATAGCTCTGACACACATCGTTCACCACGTATGCGTACAGTTCCGTCACATTTTTAGTTATCTAAGCTGCAAAATTACATTTACACATCCTTTGAGGGATGCAAAAAAAGCTAAGCCATTTATTTAATATTAAATCCAGTTTTCCAGGACAAGTAACTATGGGCAATTATGTAGGGGGGGAGGGGAGAGGGGGGAGAGGGGGGCGCATAGTACAAATAAGCCTAACTGTGGACTGGTTATGTCTGCATGGGTGTTTGGGTGAGGGTTGGGGAAATGAGGTTATATTATACCGTTGACCTCTTAGTCCTAGTTCGAAGTCAATGATTCATACACCTAGGGATTTGATTCCAAACTGGGTAGTGAGTGATGAGATTCCCTGTTAATGTCCTCAATCCTGATCCGGTCTGAAACTGAGGAAATCATTCTTTCTCCTTATCTGTGGTATAAATTACATGATATACCAGTAGCCTTGATCTTACTCCCAGGGGGTGGAGGATAAAATTAATTCACGCTGGCCATTGCCCTGAGGTACTACACAACGTGGGGGGCATACCATGGCTGTTGTCTAATTAGTGAAGAGCATAAAACTAGTAACTTAAGTTCATTATATTCTTTTGACTACCAAGCAAAGTCATAAGGCAAAATTTACTTAATTTATCTGAACCTTTCCCTCTGTCCTTTTAGATATGGAAATTTTATGTAACAAACTCTTAATTTTCTTTCTTAGATTATACCAACTCAACATGTAGAAACTCTAAACATGTTGAGTTGGCATAATGTAAGGATCATTCTTGTCCAAGAGCATATAAGAATGTAAAAATAGTCATAGACAATTACAAACTAAATTTTATTGCAGCTCTGTAAAACGAACCGACAAATCCCAAAACAGCTGGGTGGGTTTTTTTAAACGACAGTGGTAGGCCCTATTCCTAGTTAAGAAAGAAGCAGACGTTGAGATTGAGTAAATATGAGGGAAGGGGTGGGGGAGGGTGACTGAATTAAAGTACAAGATCGCCCAGGTTTGGTTAGTATTGCTGTAATCAGAACTCACGAAACCGAGGGCCAAATTACTCATTAGCCAAGCAACTGGCAAACAAAAGGAGGCATTATTATAGAAAAACGAGTGTCTTTACAGACCACAGGAATAGTTAGTTTGGTGTGCCATGAGAGGTCAGAGCCCGTAACAACAATACACTATCAAATTATCGTTATTTTCTGTCTCCCTCAGCACTAATAATGTATATACTGATCTTCAAGTAGTGCTAAAGAGGCCTGCAACCGTGTGATATAAAACAATGTCTTGACATATAATTTGCGTATATTAACCCATAGGCTTAGTGTAAACTCGCGTGAGAAAAGGTGTAAGAATACACCGTTGCTATTAGAAACTTGACGTCACAGTTATATATCTTGACATATCATTACCGTCTTGTGAACGCGAGCTGTTCCTACCAAACCCATCATTTGACAAGCTACCCCTAGGATTCATTCAGCGCTGACGACAACATTTAATGCTGGTACACAACGAAGATTCATGGTTCGACTCAATCAACAGTGCCAGCTGTCACAGATCTACACAAGCCATTCTGTGCGTGCCACTTGACACGTCTAGCCGTGGATCTAGGCCTAGGCTACTCAACTCCATGACCGCGTCGATATTAGCAGACGATTCGAGCTATGCAATTTTGTCACAGGGAGAGTCCATGTTGAAAATGTAGACGCGAATAAGTAGAGTAGACGCAGTACTGTCGACCACAAAACAGCTCGAATTCATCTTCAGTCCGGAAATAAAAATGAGCCCAACTGAACCTGTGCGAAGAGCTACAGCACCTCCGTTAAAAAAAAGAAGAAGAAAAATAAGCGTATTTTCGGGGCCTGTGATCGTTCTCGATCTTGTCAAAGCTGACTCCCCTCTTTTTCACGGTTGTGTTGAAATTGACTCGCTCTCGTTAAGTGTGTACGTTTTATTGTTGGTGTTTACAAGTCAAAATAACAGCAATTGTCGTTAGTGTTTCAGTTCGTTGCTTCTGTTTGTGTTTATCTTTAAACATTACATTTTGTCACCACATCTTATGAAGTACATTTGTGTTAAAATTTTCTATTTTGTTGAACTATATTCTTTGCGCAAGAATGCGTGTTACAGTGTGTGTGCTGCGACCACTGTTGTGAAAAATGGATGCGTTTTCATTTCGCTGCAGATCTGAGCCTGTTTCTTTTTCTTGCTTTTCTGTTGATACATATCGGTATATATCCGTTATTAGGATTTTGGAGTTAGATATTGCTTTTATCCTATTTCTCGAGCCTTGCTGTTTTATCACACTCGACCCTCCCAAAATCCTAATAACTGATAATGTTACCATCTTGTTTTTCTTGGTGATCATTATGGCTTTTCGTTCCCCTATCTAGCCACCTTGGTTCTTTATATAAAGACCCAGTGACGCACCACGATTAAGTCCCTTGGTTTTTTTCTGGGTAGCTGTGACCCACATACAAATTTCCCCAAGTTCAAATTGAGGCTGCTCTTTAAACTGATGTAGTCGGTTTGAATTTGGGGCCATTTATATGGGAGTCAGACTTGGTCAAAACAAGATTTATTTCCAAATATAAGAGGGAAAACACGTGAAACCCGTGATTATGACACGTGATCAGGTGGATCTTTAACAGTCCAGAAGAGTATGGTTTTATCTATGTTAATAAGTTTGTCTGTCTGAAGGTTAATCAAGGTGCCACACATATAGAGAATAAGGAATCCCGAATCCCGTAGTCTGGAGGACCGTAGGGGCGCCTCTGGAGATGTTACAACCAGTCTCTTCCACTCTGCCCGGTTCTCGGCTTTCCTTAGTGTGTCTTTCAGCTCCAGGCTCGTCCACTCGCGGATGTTGTCTTCCCATCTCTTCTTCTGTCTGCCTCTTCTTCTTCTTCGTCTTCCTTGGACCGTGCCCTGTAGGATCGTTTTGGCAAGGCCTGATGATCGGGTACCGTGGAACCTCCCTTATAAGACCTCCCATTATAAGACTCCCTCCCACATAAGACCTACTTCTCTGAGACATTGCCCTTCTTTGTAAGTATTAAAATTACCTCCCTTATAAGACCCCTCCCTTAACATGTCCATACCATTTCAACTAGCGTCTTTTGACTAGGGTCACTAGATTAAACATATGGTCCAATTGCATTTACAGTTCGGTTGTTTTTTTTTCTTCATTGGTGATGTGATCTTTGTAGGAGATGCCGGGGATTTTTCCAAAGCATCTCATCTCTACTGCACTGATTCTTCTTTCAATGTCTGCTGTCAAGGTCCAGGAGATCACGGTGTAAGGTTATTTTCGGGTTACGTTATCACTGAAATGCGGGAATTTATTATTCCACTTTCATTTTTCACATTCCTTTGTTGTTGCTGCTGCTACTCTTGCCATTGTTGTTAACCCTTCCCTTTTCCCAAATGCAATACTACCCTGGGGAGAAAAAAAACCCAACTGCAGACGACGTTGATTCCAGTCACAATAGCTCACTCTAGCCTTAGTCATAGCCCAATCAGTCTCTTTTTTGTTCGTTAGTTTCCTTGGTTGTTTCCATCGACAGTGTTTAAGCACCGTGTCAGTACTTTCCGAGTCGCCTTGGTTCTCGTCTTTGAGTTTCTATGTACGCCGCATTTAATACAGCCAGACTTTTTAGGTTTTTTTAATTTGTATTTTGTTTTCCAAAGAAGAAACAGGCTCCCGTCGTCATTTTTCACCCACGTTATCAGGGAGATAGGATGAACTGATTTTGTCCATGCACCCTGGCCTAAGGAATAAGGAATACACTCAATGCCGCTCGGTGATGAGATTCCATAGAAATGCTCTCAAATAATCTGGTTCGTATGTGTGTGTGGGGAGCAGAATATAGATATTTGATGAAAACATCTGTAGCGGCTGGATATATGGGAGGAACTGATACCGTTATGGTATTGCAACTGCTCCTTCACAATATGTACAAAAGCAAGCGCATGCGCGCGCATCCACACACACGTACACGGGCGCTCACACAACGCGCACACATACACACGTACGCATACATACACATACACACTCGCACGTTAATTAATTGTTGGCTTAAAGTGTGTTATTATCTGTTTGTTGTTAGCCATTTAGAAAATGAAGACACACTTGTTTAACTCTTCATGTTACATAAGTCAGTTTGAAATTTTACTGCATACTATACAGACAGTTAAAATGATAGGCAGAGACAGTTTGAGTCTGATAAGCCTTGTAAAATTATTACATTGCCTTTGTAAACTTCCAAGATAGAACAACCAAGTTCAAAATGCCCCAAATCGCTTGTGGTCAAATATCTTTCTTTTCTTTTTCTTTTTTTGGATGAATTAAAAAAAGAAGTTCAGTTTATGGTAAAATTTAAAAAAAAAATACTGAAATCAGTATAAAACTGAAAGAGTAGCACCCATGCCTTAGTCATAGCCCAATCAGTCTCTTGATATGCTCCCCCCACCCCTCCACCCCAATCTTATATATCTGCTAATGTAATTTTTACATGCACTCAGTTAGATTTGTATGAATAGATGTGTAGGGAAAACACACATAAATAACACTACCATTCACGCACTCACACACACTCTCACCTCAATAGCTATCTGCTGTAGGCTTAATTAATTTCACACACATACTTTGTTGTTGTTGTTTTGGTCTAATATCACTTGCGGGTGAACAGACGTAAAACTAAAGAACAAACGAACACACACACATCTATACACTTCCTTATTTCAGTTCTCAGGAGTAAATGAAGCGTGTTTATCGCGCGTTCTGTCTGCTTTTACCTTGTGGGCAATCCCCACCCCCTAAAGCAGATAAGAGCACAGTGTGGATCGAATCAAAACACATCATTCCTTATCCGTTATCTCTGAAAATAAAGATAAGAGATGCACGGAAAACATCATCATTATCTCTCCACAGGCGTCAAGCGAAAAATCAAACAGAGATGATATAAAATTTAAAAAAAGCGAGCTGTTAAAGACACACTGACGCACCACGATTAAGTCCCTTGGTGGGTTTTTTTAGGTAGCTGTGACCCACATACGAATGTCCCCAACTTCAAATTGAGGCTGCTCTTTAAAATGATGTTTCGTTTTCAATTTGGGGACATTTGCATGGGAGTCAAACCTGGTCCAAACAAGATTTCTTACCTGCTATAAGAAGGAAAACGCGTGAAACCCGTGGTTTTGACACATGATCTGGTGGGTCTTTAATGTCCTTTATCTGACAACCCGACTTTGTAGTGCAAAATAACATTCTGTAGGGCGTGTCTGGCTGTGAAGTGAGTGTCTTCTTGATTGTAATGGTGTTCTTTTCTAACAGTTGCCTCCAATATAAAGATAGATAGGGTGATGAAAGAAAGGAATTTAAGAAGATAACTTCAAGGGAGATATTCCTCTACATCCCCCCCCCCCCCCCCCTTTTCCCTCTCTCTCTCTCTCTCTCTCTCTCTTTATCCTTGTCAAATAACGTTTCCAGTGTCCATCTCTCTATCTCTCTCTCTCTCTCTCTCTCTCTCTCTCCCGCCATCCCTCTCTCCCTCTCCCTCCCTCTCTCTCTCTCTCTCTCTCTCTCCATTTCCCTCCCTCTCCCCCCCTCTCCCCCCATCTCTCTCTCTCTCCCCCTCTCTCTCTCCCCTCCCTCCCCCCTCTCTCTCTCTCTCTCTCTCTCTCTCTCTCTCTCTAGTGTCTCTCTTATTTCTCTCTCTCTCTCTCTCTCTCAAGCCCTAGCGATCAGAAGGACAGATTGTAAGAATAGGCATCGCCTAAAATCTTTATCCTTGTTAAATAAAGTTTTTTTTTTCAGTGTTCAGTCTCGCACATCTCTCTCGTGTCTCTCTCTCTCACTCTCTCCTCCCCTCCCTCTCTCTCTTACCTCTCTCTCTCTCTTCGATCCGTCTACCTACCACACCGCTCTCTCTCGCCATCTATCCCTCCCTCCCTCCCCCCCCCCCTCCCTCTTGTCCCTTTACTCTGTGTGGAAGTACCCCCACTCTTGTTCTTTACCGTTGAAAGCGTGTAGAGACAACTGCATTACCTTATTCCCTCCGTTTGAAAGCCCACAAACGCTAAACAGATTCGAAAATCTAACTCAGTTTGTGTAACTCACGTTATTGAAAACAACAACGGCGAGTGAAGTCGGTTTGTGCAAGGTACGAACAAATACATAAATCTTACATCATTTAACTAGAAACGGGTGAAAATTGCAGTTTTTGTTCTTTCTTTTTTTTCCCTGTTGTTCTTTCCTTTGTTTGCTGTTTTGGGGTTTTTATGCTAGACTCAGTTGCGCGAGGTCATCACACAGCAGCTTTGGGGTTTTTTCAATTTATCTTTTCACCGTTTCCATTTTTTGTCCTCTTCTTTTTCAGCACGTTTTTAGCGACATTTCTTTATTAGCGCAGCCTATCTTAAAGACCCACCAGATCACGTGTCAAAATCACGGGTTTGACGTGTTTTCCCTCTTATAGCTGGTAAGAAATCTTGTTTTGAGCAGGTTAGACTCCCATACAAATGCCCCCAAATTCAAAACGAAACATCATTTTTAAAGAATAGCCTCAATTTCAAGTTGGGGGCATTTGTATGTGGGTCAAAGCTACCCAGGACAAAAACAAGGGACTTAATCGTGGTGGGTCAGTGTGTCTTTAAGAATGCCTCAAAAAGTGCTTACAGTGTTTGTTTTTACAGTTAACGTGCATATGTTACGCCCAATTCATGGAATGGACAATGTATATAAATTTTTGTTTGTGGCTCAAGCCACAAACCTATAACTCACTTTGTCGGTCGGTCGGTCGGTCGGTCGGTCTGTCTGTCTGTCCAAAATTGTCGCACATTTTGACAAAATGTCGCACTTCAAATCGAGGCGAGAAAATGGTGTTTTACGTCCTCTTGGTCTGAATCAGACACATATGGGACATTTGTAAATACAAATATGGTGGGAACAATACTGGAGGCAATGCCCGGAGGCAGTACGAACACCAGTAAAGTCCCGATTTGTTTTAAATTAATACAGATAGCTGTAGCGGTGACCACGCCTCGGTTAAGCCTCATCGGCTATGGCACCGCCACAAGTAGCAAATCGATTCTTCAAATCGAGGCTACACTTCAAATTGAGGCCGCTCTTTAACATGATGTATTTTAAAAGCGTACAAAATAATAAACATACGTAATACAGACACTACAACAGACACGACGAGTATGCGGTGCTTCTTTCGATGAGTATAAGTAGGATACATAGTTTTAAATGTTTTCCAAAAGATATAAAAAGTTACGAAATGGTGCAGAGATAACATTCTGGGTCGGTATTCACGTTGAGATAGCATGAGACTTAGCATGATGCTAACTTAGAAGCTCTTCCAAAAGTCCTATTAAATCCTATAGGACATTGGAAGAGCTTCTAAGTTAGCATCATGCTAAGTCTCATGCTATCTCAACATGAATACCGACCCTGGTTTACAGATTAAAATTATTGAAAAGCCAGGGGAGGTGACTCATGGTTGGAGTGGTAAAAATAGACCGCGTGCCACAAACTATTGCGATTTCGCGCTTGTTTCAATTCTCAGCAACACAGGCATTGATGAAGGCTGATTCAACAGTAGCACATTTTTCTACATTGTATTTTCACCCCCATCCTACTTCCCCAACTCTACCAAATGCTACTCTGGGGCATGCCTGAGCCACATGTTGTATCAAACGTTTTATCAAATTAAGTCTGAATAAAAGAATGTTATCCTATCTACAGGCGCAATTGCTCATTCGTTTGAACCCATTCTTGATCTCTGAGTGTTTATGAATGGAAAATGTTTGTATTTCATACTGCTTTTCTAAATAGCAAGTGTGAAATTGGCTATTTCACGAACTGGGCAAATCATTTTTGCAATTTCACAAAGTGGGCGTAACATCTGCAGAATGCGTGTTAAGTGTGTGACCTTCAGGAGCGAATGTGCCAATAATAAAAAATATATTTAAAAAAGGGGGGGGGGGGGGGGGGGGAAGGCGCGCAGGCAATCACCTGGGTTTGGGCTGGAACCGTCCATACGGGTCTCTGACCGATTGGACGTTAATCTCATCAACTCGGGCGCAAGCATCGGGATAATATAAAGTCTAACCCCCTGTAAACCACGGTAGAAGGGTCATCAAAGCCCCATACTATAGAGGGACGACGCTGAAACAAGCTCCCAGCATACCACCAAAAAGGCTTTATGCTTTGAGAAATCCCTTTAAATGGCTATTTAACAAAAAAGATGACACTCAATTAAAAAAAAGACTAACAGCCTCTGACAGTAGAAGCCTATCCTCCGTCAGAAATTCTTAATCCTCTGAAATTTGCAAATCCTCTGACAATTGAACTCTGATGACTGGGGGGCAAACCATTCGAGGGCGAATTGTACCCTGGGGTAAATTGTCACGAGGCGAATGGTCGACTTATGGCGATTTTTTTCACGCCAGAGGGCAGTCAATGCACTAGGGGCTTATCACGCGATTTTCTTACTTGGGCGTAGTGAGAGAGAGAGTGATGGTAGGACCACTCACTGTCTCTCTCTCTTTCTTTATCCCCAACTAATAATATAGAGAGGATTAGCCCCACACGAGCGTCATGCCCTCTGGCGTGAGAAAAATCGCACTAAGTCTCTCATTGAACTCTGATGACTGGGGGGCAAACAATTCGAGGGCGAATTGTACCCTGGGGTAAATTGTCATGAGGCGAATGGTCGACTTATGGCGATTTTTTTCACGCCAGAGGGCAGTCAATGCACTAGGGGCTTATCACGCGATTTTCTTAGTTGGGCGTAGTGAGAGAGAGAGAGATGGTGGGACACCTCCCTCTCTCTCTCTCTTTCTTTATCCCCAACTAAGAATATAGAGAGGATTAGCCCCACACGAGCGTCATGCCCTCTGGCGTGAAAAAAAGTCCCACTAAGTCTCTCATTGTCCTGCTCCCGTGGCAGACGACACTGGGGGGAAAAAGGGAATGAATGACAGAGAAAAGTAAGGAAGAGAAGCAGTAGTCCAGAGGACGGGTAAAGGGAGTGATGGACCCCCCCCCCCCCCCCCCCCCCCCCCCCCCGTGGGAATACCGGGGGGGTCTTTTGTATAAATAGTTCCCCCACCTTCTGCAAGTTCTGTGCTTGTAACTTCCTCTCATCTGTCACTCTTTTTGACCCTGCCTTTTCCCTTTGCTTACTGTCATCTACTATCTTTCTGCCTAACCGGTCCATTCACTTGCCTTTTTTTCACGAAACACTTTCAAAAACATTTCCTCCAGCCGAAGTCGGACGTGCTGGGGGCCGAACTATATCTTAGGCGCCTCACGTCAGCATGACGCATCTGCGCTCATAATTGACAGGAAACTGTCTGAGCGATCGAAGAAAGAAGAAGCAGAAGGGAGTGATGGACTGGGGTTTCGAGTTCGGCACGGCATGCATAAGCGACCTGGGAGGTCGTGATATTGAGCACCGACATCCTAAACTCAATATTTTATAAATCTTCCCAAGCGGTGACGGATTACTGTGCCAGACGCCGCCATTGACAGGGAAGGAGAAAAAAGAACTGCTGACTATAAACAATAAGTGGAATAATAATAATAATAATAGTGGAGAATAGTGGGCGTTGGTTGATATCGTCCGCCATTTTGGAAAATAGCGAAAGCAAGTGCCATGGGGATTTCTCGGCAAAGGTGTAGATTAACACCCTCCCGCTCAATTTATCGGTTCTTTCTGTGTAGATTGATATTAATATCTCAATATAAAAATAAAATAGTTATCGTTGCGGTTGTGGCACCGCATGCATATTACTGTGACGGGGGATTTATTTCACGGGAGGGCTTACAGTAAAAAATCGCTTCAGTCAAAATTGAAGGGACTGAAATTTGATGTTTTGAGATAGCCAATATTTTGAGTTAAAAAGACTTTTTCAACATAAGAGATTATTATACTGGGACCCCCCCCCCCCCCCCCCCCCCCCCCTCTGGGACCACCTCCCCCCCCCCAAAAAAAAAAAAAAGATTGTGAGTTATCCAGTGGGTTTTTTTTTTTTAGTTATCCGTCTTATGAGTTATCAGTTCCCCACTGTATTTCTCATGGACACACACCGGGGAGGGAGGGGTCTGTGACCCGGCCACATGACTTGGACAACGAGATCTCCACGCTGACAAAACTCCCTTCCCGCGGGACGCACGGTGCTAAGAAATTAGGAGGCGGAGGACCCTGACAGGCACGCACTTTAGTTTACGGGTGCTGGGAAGAGAGTTGGAGGAGGAGGGGGGGGGGGGGGTAGAGTGTGAAGGGGGTGGTGGTAGAGGGGGAGGGGTAAAATGGATGAGAGAGGAGAGCTAGTTATTACTTGTTAGTCTTTGCCCACCTTTGGTGCGGGAGGTTTTTTTTGCGCTTGTCCGATCCTTTTCATAGGAGGGGTGAGAGAGGAGAGCTAGTTACTTGTTAGTCTTTGCCCACCTTTGGTGCGGGAGGTTTTTTTTGCGCTTGTCCGATCCTTTTCATAGGAGGGGTGAGAGAGGAGAGCTAGTTATTACTTGTTAGTCTTTGCCCACCTTTGGTGCGGGAGGTTTTTTTTGCGCTTGTCCGATCCTTTTCATAGGAGGGGTGAGAGAGGAGAGCTAGTTACTTGTTAGTCTTTGCCCACCTTTGGTGCGGGAGGTTTTTTTTGCGCTTGTCCGATCCTTTTCATAGGAGGGGTGAGAGAGGAGAGCTAGTTATTACTTGTTAGTCTTTGCCCACCTTTGGTGCGGGAGGTTTTTTTTGCGCTTGTCCGATCCTTTTCATAGGAGGGGTGAGAGAGGAGAGCTAGTTACTTGTTAGTCTTTGCCCACCTTTGGTGCGGGAGGTTTTTTTTGCGCTTGTCCGATCCTTTTCATAGGAGGGGTGAGAGAGGAGAGCTAGTTACTTGTTAGTCTTTGCCCACCTTTGGTGCGGGAGGTTTTTTTTGCGCTTGTCCGATCCTTTTCATAGGAGGGGTGAGAGAGGAGAGCTAGTTACTTGTTAGTCTTTGCCCACCTTTGGTGCGGGAGGTTTTTTTTGCGCTTGTCCGATCCTTTTCATAGGAGGGGTGAGAGAGGAGAGCTAGTTACTTGTTAGTCTTTGCCCACCTTTGGTGCGGGAGGGTTTTAAGAGAGGAGAGCTAGTTACTTGTTAGTCTTTGCCCACCTTTGGTGCGGGAGGTTTTTTTTGCACTTGTCCGATCCTTTTCATAGAGGGGGGGGGGGGGGGGGGTAGGAGGGGTGAGAGAGGACAGCTAGTTATTACTTGTTAGTCTTTGCCCACCTTCGGTGCGAAAGGGTTTTTGCGCTTGTCCGATCCTTTTCATAGAGAGGGGGGGGGGGGTAGGAGGGGTGAGAGAGGAGAGCTAGTTATTACTTGTTAGTCTTTGGTGCGGGAGGGTTTTTGCGCTTGTCCGATCTTTTTTCAAAATGTCTTTGCGACTCCGTTTCTGATGTCATTTGTTTCTCGGCTAGTTTCTGTCTGTCTTTGTTTTCGTTCATTAACATTTCTCCTTTCTTTCTTTCTTTCTTTCTTTCCTTATACGAATGTCCGCCCGAGCAATATCTCTCTCGCGAACCACCGCCACCGACTCACTTTAAATTCTATACGGTGGCAGTAATTATGACATGAAACCAATGTGATATACTGATAGCGTGGATTGATAGCGCCATATCAAATAAAATCATTATTATTATTATTATTATTATTATTATTATTATACGTCGACAAAACTTTAAAGACACACTGACGCATCACGATTAAGTCCCTTGGGGTGTTTTTTCTGGGTAGCTGTGACCCACATACAAATGTCCCCAACTTCAAATTGAGGCTGCTCTTTAAAACGATGCTTCGTTTCCAATTTGGGGGCATTTGTGTGGGAGCTAAACCTGGTCAAAACAAGATTTCGTTACCAGCTATAAGAGGGAAAACCACGTGAAACCCGTGATTTTGACACGTGATCTGGTGGGTCTTTAAACCTTGTAGACTTTGGCCTAAGACATAGACCATACTGGTAGAGAGAAGACGAAAAAAAAGGACAGAGGTCTTGTTGGCGTACTCGGAGACGGCCCTGGTGGTTTGCCGAGTGATTGAACAGCGACCTCGCAGTGTGAGCGTTTCCATCTCCCTCCCCACCCCCCACCCCACCACCCCCGCCGCCACCACACACACACACACACACACACACACACAACACACACACACTCCACATCCCTTGAGGCCCACGGAGCTCAGAAATGAGGAAGCAGGGCATCCAAAGCACGCAGACACTTAGCGTTAGCATTAAGGGGAGGAAGAAGCACCGTAACGACCACAGACATTCTGGGCGTTACTACGAGTTTAACTCCCCGTTAATCCACGCCTCACCTGACTACAGACTGTTAGATTACAAAACCTGGGGAGTGTGTGTGGTGTGGGGGGGGGGGGGGGGGGGCGGGGGGGACTTCAGTCACGCACCTTCAGTAGTATGGGGGAAACTGTGGGCGATGAAGGAAGCACTCAGCAGCGATCACACACTTTGGGACACATCTGTATTGCTACAAATTCCGGACTCTACTGGCGTTGCACTGCCTTTATTTACAATACATGATGTATTGGTTTAGCCAAATCTTTATTCATTCGGAAACGATCAAACATGAAAGACAATTAGAGCAACAAAATGATGTATTATTGTACTTACACAGTCTGTCATTCACCAACTATTTTCCATGAAATACTTCAGGAGCACGCTATAAGCGCTAGCTTGTTGATGCTCTCTTTTGCTTTCTGTTATATGTGTGTTGCTTGGAAACATTAAAAATTTGTTTAAACCACTGCCTCCGGGCATTGCCTCCAGATCGATCGTTCCCACCATCTTTATAATATCTACTAATGTCCCATATGTGTCTGTTCCAGACCGGAGGACGTTAAACAGATTTTCAGTTCACACTTTGGGACGAATCTATATTTGGGCTGAAGCCCAGCCCCCAAAAGATCTGAAAGACCTCGCTATGCGCTCGTATAAAGACGTTTTGAAACTGGACAACTAACAGTTCTTCGGAGAAGGAACTCCCTCAAATCATGGACACTACATTAACCCTTTCGCCGCCTGCCACTTTTCAACCAAGCTGTCAAACTTACCTAGGAAAAGAAACATTGGCATCTGCAATACTGTCAACCCCCCTGACATGCATCAAATAAGGCCTTTCCTTATCTCCACATCTGCAATACTGTCAACCCCCCTATGACATGCATCAAATAAGGCCTTTACTTATCTCCACATCTGCAGTACTGTCAACCCCCCTATGACATGCATCAAATAAGGCCTTTACTTATCTCCACATCTGCAATACTGTCAACCCCCCTATGACATGCATCAAATAAGGCCTTTACTTATCTCCACATCTGCAATACTGTCAACCCCCCTATGACATGCATCAAATAAGGCCTTTACTTATCTCCACATCTGCAATACTGTCAACCCCCCTATGACATGCATCAAATAAGGCCTTTACTTATCTCCACATCTGCAATACTGTCAACCCCCCTATGACATGCATCAAATAAGGCCTTTACTTATCTCCACATCTGCAATACTGTCAACCCCCCTATGACATGCATCAAATAAGGCCTTTCCTTATCTCCACATCTGCAATACTGTCAACCCCCTATGACATGCATCAAATAAGGCCTTTACTTATCTCCACATCTGTAATACTGTCAACCCCCCTATGACATGCATCAAATAAGGCCTTTACTTATCTCCACATCTGCAATACTGTCAACCCCCCTATGACATGCATCAAATAAGGCCTTTACTTATCTCCACATCTGCAATACTGTCAACCCCCCTATGACATGCATCAAATAAGGCCTTTACTTATCTCCACATCTGCAATACTGTCAACCCCCCTATGACATGCATCAAATAAGGCCTTTACTTATCTCCACATCTGCAATACTGTCAACCCCCCTATGACATGTATCAAATAAGGCCTTTACTTATCTCCACATCTGCAATACTGTGAATCCCCCTATGACATGCATCAAATAAGGCCTTTACTTATATCCACATCTGCAATACTGTCAATCCCCCTATGACATGCATCAAATAAGGCCTTTACTTATCTCCACATCTGCAATACTGTGAACCCCCTATGACATGCATCAAATAAGGCCTTTACTTATCTCCACATCTGCAATACTGTGAACCCCCCTATGACATGCATCAAATAAGGCCTTTACTTATCTCCACATCTGCAATACTGTCAACCCCCCTATGACATGCATCAAATAAGGCCTTTACTTATCTCCACATCTGCAATACTGTCAACCCCCCTATGACATGCATCAAATAAGGCCTTTACTTATCTCCACATCTGCAATACTGTCAACCACCCTATGACATGCATCAAATAAGGCCTTTCCTTATCTCCACATCTGCAATACTGTCAACCCCCCTGACATGCATCAAATAAGGCCTTTACTTATCTCCACATCTGCAATACTGTCAACCCCCCTCACATGCATCAAATAAGGCCTTTACTTATCTCCACATCTGCAGTACTGTCAACCCCCCTGACATGCATCAAATAAGGCCTTTACTTATCTCCACATCTACAATACTGTTAACCCCCCTGACATGCATCAAATAAGGCCTTTACTTATCTCCACATCTGCAATACTGTCAACCCCCCTGACATGCATCAAATAAGGCCTTTACTTATCTCCACATCTGCAGTACTGTCAACCCCCCTGACATGCATCAAATAAGGCCTTTCCTTGTCTCCACATCTGCAATACTGTCAACCCCCCTATGACATGCATCAAATAAGGCCTTTCCTTATCTCCACATCTGCAATACTGTGAATCCCCCTGACATGCATCAAATAAGGCCTTTACTTATCTCCACATCTGCAATACTGTCAACCCCCCTATGACATGCATCAAATAAGGCCTTTCCTTATCTCCACATCTGCAATACTGTCAACCCCCCTATGACATGCATCAAATAAGGCCTTTCCTTATCTCCACATCTGCAATACTGTCAACCCCCTATGACATGCATCAAATAAGGCCTTTCCTTGTCTCCACATCTGCAATACTGTCAACCCCCCTATGACATGCATCAAATAAGGCCTTTACTTATCTCCACATCTGCAATACTGTCAACCCCCCTGACATGCATCAAATAAGGCCTTTACTTATCTCCACATCTGCAATACTGTCAACCCCCCTATGACATGCATCAAATAAGGCATTTACTTATCTCCACATCTGCAATACTGTCAACCCCCCTATGACATGCATCAAATAAGGCCTTTCCTTATCTCCACATCTGCAATACTGTCAACCCCCCTGACATGCATCAAATAAGGCCTTTACTTATCTCCACATCTGCAATACTGTCAACCCCCCTATGACATGCATCAAATAAGGCCTTTACTTATCTCCACATCTGCAATACTGTCAACCCCCCTATGACATGCATCAAATAAGGCCTTTACTTATCTCCACATCTGCAATACTGTCAACCCCCCTATGACATGCATCAAATAAGGCCTTTACTTATCTCCACATCTGCAATACTGTCAACCCCCCTATGACATGCATCAAATAAGGCCTTTACTTATCTCCACATCTGCAATACTGTCAACCCCCCTATGACATGCATCAAATAAGGCCTTTACTTATCTCCACATCTGCAATACTGTCAACCCCCCTATGACATGCATCAAATAAGGCCTTTCCTTATCTCCACATCTGCAATACTGTCAACCCCCCGACATGCATCAAATAAGGCCTTTACTTATCTCCACATCTGTAATACTGTCAACCCCCCTATGACATGCATCAAATAAGGCCTTTACTTATCTCCACATCTGCAATACTGTCAACCCCCCTATGACATGCATCAAATAAGGCCTTTACTTATCTCCACATCTGCAATACTGTCAACCCCCCTATGACATGCATCAAATAAGGCCTTTACTTATCTCCACATCTGCAATACTGTCAACCCCCTATGACATGCATCAAATAAGGCCTTTACTTATCTCCACATCTGCAATACTGTCAACCCACCTATGACATGTGTCAAATAAGGCCTTTACTTATTTCCACATCTGCAATACTGTCAACCCCCCTATGACATGCATCAAATAAGGCCTTTACTTATATCCACATCTGCAATACTGTCAATCCCCCTATGACATGCATCAAATAAGGCCTTTACTTATCTCCACATCTGCAATACTGTCAACCCCCCTATGACATGCATCAAATAAGGCCTTTCCTTATCTCCACATCTGCAATACTGTCAACCCCCCTATGACATGCATCAAATAAGGCCTTTACTTATCTCCACATCTGCAATACTGTCAACCCCCCTATGACATGCATCAAATAAGGCCTTTCCTTATCTCCACATCTGCAATACTGTCAACCCCCCTGACATGCATCAAATAAGGCCTTTACTTATCTCCACATCTGCAATACTGTCAAACCCCCCTCACATGCATCAAATAAGGCCTTTACTTATCTCCACATCTGCAGTACTGTCAACCCCCCTATGACATGCATCAAATAAGGCCTTTACTTATCTCCACATCTACAATACTGTTAACCCCCCTGACATGCATCAAATAAGGCCTTTACTTATCTCCACATCTGCAGTACTGTCAACCCCCCTCACATGCATCAAATAAGGCCTTTACTTATCTCCACATCTGCAATACTGTCAACCCCCCAATGACATGCATCAAATAAGGCCTTTCCTTGTCTCCACATCTGCAATACTGTCAACCCCCCTATGACATGCATCAAATAAGGCCTTTCCTTATCTCCACATCTGCAATACTGTGAATCCCCCTGACATGCATCAAATAAGGCCTTTACTTATCTCCACATCTGCAATACTGTCAACCCCCCTATGACATGCATCAAATAAGGCCTTTCCTTATCTCCACATCTGCAATACTGTCAACCCCCCTGACATGCATCAAATAAGGCCTTTCCTTGTCTCCACATCTGCAATACTGTCAACCCCCCTATGACATGCATCAAATAAGGCCTTTCCTTGTCTCCACATCTGCAATACTGTCAACCCCCCTATGACATGCATCAAATAAGGCCTTTACTTATCTCCACATCTGCAATACTGTCAACCCCCCTGACATGCATCAAATAAGGCCTTTACTTATCTCCACATCTGCAATACTGTCAACCCCCCTATGACATGCATCAAATAAGGCCTTTACTTATCTCCACATCTGCAATACTGTCAACCCCCCTATGACATGCATCAAATAAGGCCTTTACTTATCTCCACATCTGCAATACTGTCACCCCCCCTGACATGCATCAAATAAGGCCTTTACTTATCTCCACATCTGCAATACTGTCAACCCCCCTATGACATGTATCAAATAAGGCCTTTACTTATCTCCACATCTGCAGTACTGTCAACCCCCCTATGACATGCATCAAATAAGGCCTTTACTTATCTCCACATCTGCAGTACTGTCAACCCCCCTATGACATGCATCAAATAAGGCCTTTACTTATCTCCACATCTGCAATACTGTCAACCCCTATGACATGCATCAAATAAGGCCTTTACTTATCTCCACATCTGCAATACTGTCAACCCCCCTGACATGCATCAAATAAGGCCTTTACTTATCTCCACATCTGCAATACTGTCAACCCCCCTGACATGCATCAAATAAGGCCTTTACTTATCTCCCAACATTAAAAACATAAGGTCACTGGGTATCAGATCCCATTTTCACGCCTTTTAGCAACATGGGTTTTAAAATCAGTGTGGTGCAAAAATACAACATCGGCGGCGAAAGGGTTTTAGTCCATGCTCAAATCAAGTTCTTCAGCTCTGGACTCCTAACGCTCTATAAAAGGGGCCAGGCCGAGGGGGAAACTTGGACTTTAGAGGCCCCCCCCCCCCCCCCTCATCACGCTTACGATCCTCTCAACCTCAAAGTCTGCTACTTTCAGTTTTATGGAAATAAATCCTAGGCTGATCCTAACTCTATGCCCCTGCCAAGGATTGGCAGAATGGAGATTCTCGGTGAAATAGTTTTGAATGCGAAAAGTTTGAGAGGGAGGGGGGGTTGCATAAAGTACGAGTTAGCCAGGCCCCGGCACGTGGGTGCCTCAGGATAACGTGTGGACATTTGCTTCGCTTCATGATAATGTCCGTTTTGTTGAATCGCTTTACACAGAGAGTGTAGAGTGGCACAGAGGTAGCGCGTTCGCCTTGTGCACAGAAAGCCCGAGTTCGAACCTGGGCACAGGGGACTTTTCCTCCCACTCTGCACTAGGCCTTACGGTTTGAACGTGGAGTCTTTCGGGTGATTTTTTTTAACGAGGTCCCGTGTGCCCATGCACTTAGCACATGATAAACCCAGTGGCACAACTAGAAGGCATTTTGTGAACATGAACAACTAATAGTCGTTCGAAGAAAGTGAGCTTAACGCCCTCCCACCAGGAACAGGCATGCATGGGACTCTCTTTTTTTAAAGGTACAGATAGTGGACTGATCCTGGAGGTACTGCAACACCAGGAAAGACCCGACAATTATAACAAGCGTTCATTAAAACGGGAAACGAACTGACGACGATGACATTGAAACCCGAAATGACGCTCATAAATTCAATGAATGTTGATGGACCTATTTGGACGTTGATCATTAATCTGAATAAACCCTGGACGCACATTAATTAAGCCGCAATGTTTCGGGGCAGACGTTTACTGAGCCCAGAATGTCATTCAGAGGATGTTCATTAGTTAAACATTGCAAAATTGCTGGTGGCATTAATGAAGTCTGAACCCAACTAGCTCACGCTAACTAAATTCCAAGGCCACTACTGGACCTAAATACCCCCCCCCCAAAAAAAAAAAAAAAAAAAATAACTATTACATTCATTAAACACGGCAATAACCCGTAGGTGTTAATCAAATAAAAAGAAATAGACGGGCGTTAAACCTGAATACAACCAGTGGATGCAACACTTATTAAGAATGCACTCTAGTCAGCACACTCAGATTTACGACCCTCAATCTCAAAGTCTTTTTCTTTCAGTTTGATGAAAATAATCTTAGGCTTGATCCTAACCCTAACATTGGCAGACTGTTGCTTCTCAGTCAAAATGTTCTATGCAAATATTCGAGGGGGTGCGGGGGGGGAGAACACAATCATTTGGCTTAACCCTTTCACCGCCAAAGTCGCATTTTAGCACCACAGTGATTTAACACCTATGTCACTAAAAGGCATCAAATTGGGGTCAATTATCCAAAGACCCTATTGTCTTAGTTTTGGGAAGTAAGGACAGACCTTATTTTATATATGTCACAGAAGAATCCCCAGTACTGCAGGTGGATTTTATTCTCTACTCAGGTAACTTTAATGGACATTTTTGGCTGAAATATGGCTGGCGGTGAAAGGGTTAAACAATTGTATTAGGTCCACAGTACACTAACAAACATAGATAGTAAACCTATCAGCAGCAACAAGCTAGAAGCTTATAATATTGTGCCATCTTTACATAGGAAAATATGGTTCGACGACTGTTGAACACAGATAAATTAGATAGAAACACCAATATTGACTGACATCTGCCAATTGAATTGAAATGCAAACTATAGTAGAAAGGATAAGAAGAAGAGAAAAAAAAAACCCCACTCATTTCTCAAACAGTGCAATCAGCATTAAGAAATACAACAACACACAAATTTAAGAACATAATTGTAGAAACACAGAATTGCACGAATGATGAACACAGCCATTTGATGCAAAGCCCCCCGTGGGGATACCGGGGGTCTTTTGTACAAATAGTTCCCCCACCTTCTGGAAGTTCTGTGCTTGTAATTTCCTCTAATTCTGTCATTCTCTCTGACTCTGCCTTTTCCCTTCGCTTACTGTCATCTGCTATCTTTCTATCTCACTGGTCCATCCATTCTCCTGCTTTTTTTGTCCGTCACCGAAGGTGATCGGACTTTGCGATGAGCTGGTTTGTCTGTTTGTTTGTTTGTTTGTTGTTGTTTTTTCTCTATGCATTCTTACAAAGATTTCTTCAGCCGAAGTCGGACATGCTGGGCCTAACTATTTCTTAGTTAGGCGCATAACGGCAGCATGACGCATCTACGCTCTTATGACAGGAAACTGTCTGAGCGAACGACGAGGAAGAAGAAGAAGAAGATGCAAATTAAACCTGAACGAGGGCGGCTATATCTGAATGAGACTGGTAAGGCAAATGGTCATATCAGATGGTCGTCTCCGAGGACGTAGCAAGGTCAGGGCAGTACAAGGTTTCACGTGCCGCTGTGTTGGCACTGTCCTCCAAACTGCTACATCTGATCAACAAGGAACTGAGCACTAACCACCACTGACTCCACGGGCATCCCTCCCTCGGGGGGGGGGTGGGGGGGGGGGGGGGGGGGGGGGGGGGGGGGGGGGGGGGGGGGGGGGGGGGGGGGGGGGGGGGGGGGCAATAGCTCAGCGAGGATTTGGGTGGCGAAAAGGGCCAGAGGCCTCGGAACACAGACACGCAGGGTTATACATGCGCATGTACAGATGGGACGCGTGCACGCTCGCTCAAACATACCCTTTTGGTATGCCAAAAAGGCACAGAAACTTTTCTTCTTGTTCTTCTTCTGCGTTCCCAGGCCACATGGCCATAATGGGCAAGGTAAGTCAGTATGTGTCCAGTTTTCACTGGGGGGGGGGGGGGGGGGGGGGGGGAGAGGGAGTGGTTCGCTGCATTCAGCCGACACATTACCATTTCGGAGGAGCTCAAAGGAGAACATAATTAGGAAGATTTTCTTTTTAACCTTTTCACCGCCAATGTCGCATTTATGCACCACAATGGTTTAACACCCATGTCACTAAAAGGCATCAAATCAGGGCCTGTTATCTGAAGACCCTATTTTTGTCATTTTGGGAGGTAAGGATAGGCCTAATGTTATACATGTCACAGAGGAATTTGCAATATTGCAGATATTGTTTTCTCTGTGACTCGGGTAAGTTTAATTTGGGGGGGGGCTGAAAAATGGCTGGCGGCGAAAGGGTTAAGGCAGAAGAATGTGTCAGTAAGTCAGAAACGAAAGAGAATGGCGCTGCCGCAATAGCTCCTCGCCCCCCCCCCCCCCCCCCCCCCCCCCCCCCCCACCCGCCCCCCAAAAAAATGGCTGGCCGAATAGGGTTATGCCCCCCCCCAGTAAGTCCCCCAAAAAGAAAGAGGAATGGACCGAACATGATAGCCTGCCCCCCCCCCCCCCCCCCCCCCCCCCCCCCCCCCCCCCCCCCCCCCCCCCCCCCCCCCCCCCCCCCCCCCCAGGTGGCACAGGATTATACGCGCTTTCTCTATGTACACAAAAAAGACCTCTTCCTTGGTCAATATAATTATGCATAATGTGCATCCGATTCCATCAGTATTGATTTCGGACCTGATTTCAGACAAGACACACGACAGTCTCTATACATTAGAAACACGCGGGAGTTAAGGAGCGAATGTGATCCCTGGCAGCAGAACAACGTTGACATTAGAGTAGGGCATCTTGGAATTGAGATACGGGGGAGGGAACGGAAAGGGGGCGAGTGCACGGGGGTGGGGGGAGAGGAGGGGGAGGGGGGACAAGCTGTAAACACACGTTCGTGCGCGTTCAATACACTTATACGTGTTTGCGCGCGCACACACGCATAAACACACGTGTGCGCGCGTGCGCCCGCGCACGCACACACACACACAGTCTAATATCACGATCGTGGATAGACGTTAAATCAATCACACACACACACACACCACACACACACTCTCTCTCTCTCTCTCTCTCTACACAGAGAGAGAGAGAGAGAGAGAGAGAGAGAGAGAGAGAGAGAGAGAGAGAGAGAGAGAGAGAGAGAGAGAGAGAGAGAGAGAGAGAGAGAGAGAGAGAGAGAGAGAGAGAGAGAGAGAGAGAGAGAGAGAGAGTGAGAGAGACACACAGAGAGAGAGAGAGACGGGGGTCACAGCTGTTTCGGGAGGAACATTTAGTTTATCTATATTTTCATAAGTTTTTTCAAGCAAACTTTAGTTAACTATAAGTAACTTTTCATAAATAACAGGCGAGAATATGTTGTAGTATGTGACAAGATTACTTATAGTCAGTGGATATGGCTAGATTTTCACTCATAGGCAATCTTATTTATGTTTGTGATACTAAGTATATTATTTCTACTAGATATGTTGATTGATACTGCTCACAAAAATAAGTTTTTACCATAAATCTGAGGGAAGAAATATATTTGAAATACTATGTAGAGCATACAGCCAAAATATCTTTACAGACAAAAGCTTGGTGCAGTTTTTATCTAAGATTTCTAGATTCAGGCTTTTAACTAAATAGCTTGATTTTGTGTGGGACGGAACAGCTGTGGGGTGGGGAAGAAGGAGAGAGAGAGAGGGGGGAGGGAGAAAAAGAGAGACTAGTCCCAAACTGCACCACGATTTTTCCAATACAGTAAAAACTAATTTTATTGCATAGCTCTCACTCTTCTTTTGGATCCAATGTCAACCACCGACAAAAAACAACAACCCCACACAAAACATTTGAGTAAAGAAAGATAGAAATAGTCAGAGAAAAAGAGAGACTAGTCCCAAACTGCACCACGAGTTTTCCATTACAGTAAAAACTAATTTTATTGCATAGCTCTCACTCTTCTTTTGGATCCAATGTCAACCACCGACAAAAAAACAACAAGGGCGTCGCCGAGCGGCAGACATGTCCGTCACCAGCAATGCCACGCACTTGCGACATCCCGTAGAGTGTCACATCCTGACACAAAATTGGAAGGGATTTTGTCTTCTAGTTCACGAGATAGAGCTTGAAGAAGAAACATATAGCGCAAAGAAGGAAATTTCGGTTTTCAAGGTCACACTTCAAGGTCAAGGTCAGCATGGTGATAATTTATGCTCGGATGTTTTCTTTTCTAGGGTATACAGTACCACACACAATCTGAAGCGCTTCTGTCAAGTACCAATGTGGAAAATATGGCTTAAAACCCAATGTGTAGACCCCTACCACTTTCAAGGCCTACGGATCGCCCGGACCGTGACCTTGACATTGAACGGTATGCCACCATCAGAACGGGCATAAGCCAAAGTACCTTCATGCCAAATTTGAAGACTCTAACACTAACGGTGTGGGAGTTATGGCCCCTGAAAGATTTTCGGTTTTCAAGGTCGTACGCCAAGGTCAAGGTCACGACGGCAATATGGTTTGCGCGGATGCCTTCCTCTCATTGAGACACACCAGCACACACAATTTGACGTGATTCTGTCAACCCGTTCGAAAGATATCCTTGGGACAGACAGAAGGAGAAAAAAATGACCCTCCGATTTTCAGGCTCCAGCGATCTTTTTGACCTTGACCTTGACCTTGATCGGTATGCCATCATCAGAACGGGCATAAGCCAAACCACCTTCATACCAAGTTTCAACATCCTATGTTGATCGGTGCCCGAGATATGGCTAAGGGAGGGAGGGAGGGAGGGAGGGAGAGAGGGAGAGAGGGAGAGAGGGAGAGAGAGAGAGAGAGAGAGAGAGAGAGAGAGAGAGAGAGAGAGAGAGAGAGAGAGAGAGAGAGAGAGAGAGAGAGAGAGAGAGAGAGGGAGAGAGAGAGAGAGAGGCTTACAGACACAATAAGAACAAAAACACGAAAGAAAAAAATAATTATGGTCATTCCACGCTAAATTGCTTCAAGTTGAATCATAGGTGCTTGATATTTCGAGTATAACTTACTTAAGATCAGAGACCATTTCTCCACTGCTTAATCAGTGTTATTAAAGATAAAATAACAATATAATGATTGACACAAAAGGCACCCACATTCTTCACGCATCTTGGATGAAATACGAGATATCTTCACACATACGTTACGTCTTCTTCTTCTTCTGCGTTCCCATGCCATATGGCCATAATGGGTAAGGCGCGTAAGTGTCCGGTTTTCAGCTGTCACTGGTCTCCCCGCTGCGTACAGCCGACACATTCCGATTTCGGAGGAGCTCAAAAGGGAAAAAATGTTAAGAAGATTTGTTGTTTTTTCAAAAAGACTGGCGAATGGGCCGATCAGTTAGAAAGACGGTAGATGATAGAAAGCAAAGGGAAGAGGCAGAGTCAAAGAGAGTGGCAGATTAGAGGAAGTTCCAAGAACAGAACTTCCAGAAGGTGGGGAAACTATTTTTACGAAAGACTTCCCGGTATCCCCGTGGGGAGAGACTCGTGGGGGGGGGGGGGGGGTGCGGGGGTCGTCCAGCTCCCCGTATGGAGGCACGAGGCATCCATCCACTGCCCCATTCACACAGAGTGAAATACGATATATCTCGTAGGAGTATCTTGGCCATTAGGTGCTGTCTTTGAACCAGAGATACAATAGAGGAGGAAGGACGAAGAAAGAGGAGGAGACGGGTCAATAGAAGACGTGGAGGGGAGGGGGGAGGGGGATGAAGAGGAGGGGGGGGGGGTGAAGGGAAAGGACAAGGAGAAGAACGTAGGAAGGCAGCAAAGAATTACACTTTGTAGAAGAAGAAAATAAGAAGAAGAAGAAAGAAAGAGGAGGAGGAGGAGGAGGAGGAAGGAAGAAGAAGAAGGAGAAGGCGGAGGAGGAGGAGGAAGAAGAAGAAGAACGGGGAGGAGGAAGAAGAAGGAGGAGGAGGAAGAGAAGAAGAAGAAGAAGAAGGGGGAAAAAAGAAGGAAGAGGAGGAGAATGACGAGGAAGAAGAACAAAAAGGAGAAGGAGAAAGAAGGAGGAGGAGGAGGAGGAGGAGGAGGAGGAGGAGGAGGAGGAGGAGGAGGAGGAGGAGGAAGAAGAAGAAGAAGAAAAAAAGAAGGAGGAGATGAGGAGGAAGAAGAAGAAGAAGGAGGAGGAGGAGGAGGAAGAAGAAGAAGAAGAAGAAGAAGAAGAAGAAGAAGAAGAAGAAGAAGAAGAAGAAGAAGAAGAAGAAGAAGAAGAAGAAGAAGAAGAAGAAAGAAGAAGAAGAAGAAGAAGAAGAAGAAGAAAAGAAAAAAAAAGGAGGTTGATGAGGAGGAAGTAGAAGAACAAGGAGGAGGAGGAAGTTAAAGAAGAAGAAAAAAGAAGAAGAAGGAGGAGGAGGAGGAAGAAGAAGAAGAAGAAGAAGAAGAAGAAGAAGAAGAAGAAGAAGAAGAAGAAGAAGAAGAAGAAGAAGAAGAAGAAGAAGAAGAAGAAGAAGAAGAAGAAAAGGGAGGAGTAGGCGAAGAAGAAGAAAACAGCTAAGATACACTTTCACGTCGTCCAACAAACCTATAAACACACACACACACACACACACACACACACACACACACACACACACACACACACACACACACACACACACACACACATTAACATTTTAAAAAAAGACAAGGGGGGAGGGGATCGAGAGAGGGAGATTGGTCCCAGCTGAGAGACAAAGAATCACAGAGACAGACACAGAGAAAAAGAGGGACACACACACATACACAGACACACACACACTAACCTTTTCAAAAAACAAGGGGGGAGGGAGAGAGGGAAATTGGTCCCAGCTGAGAGACAAAGAATCACACAGACAGAGACAAAGAGAGAGACGTGCACAGACAGTTAACGAGAAGCGGAAACAGGGGATGGCAAAATTGAAGTTTTGTCACCCCCCTCTCAATCCACGACTCTCAATCTCACAGCCTGGTTCTTTCAGCTTCATGATAATGACCCTAGGCTGATCCTAACCCTATCCCACGGATTGCTTCAATGCCAAAATTATGATAAGGGAGGGGGGTCGGTGCCTAACTACACCTTTGTAACAGAAAATGCCTTCCCCTGGGGCGGTCAGAGTAACACGGACAAAAGAGGATGCAGAGAAAGTAAATGTAAAAATACAAGGAGTTAATGTGTGTGTGTGTGTGTGTGTGTGTGTGTGTGTGTGTGTGTGTGTGTGCGTGTGCGTGCGCGTGCGTGTGCGTGCGTGTGCGTGCGCGTGTGCGTGTGCGTGTGTGTGCGTGCGTGCGTGCGTGCGTGTGCGTGCGCGTGTGTGTGTTGTGTGTGTGTATCTGTGCGTGTCTCTGTGTATTTTATGTGTGTCTGTGGAGGAGGGGGATGGTACCAGACGAAATCCTGTCTTCCCAAGCTGCTTACAATTCCCTCAATGCTGGTATATTCACACATACATACATACATACATACACGCACACGCACGCGCGCACTCACGCACACACACACACACGCACACACACGTACACGCGCGCACAGAGAGAGAGAGAGAGAGAGAGAGAGAGAGAGAGAGAGAGAGAGAGAGAGAGAGAGACTTCAGACTTCAGACTTTAGACTTCAGATGTTTAATCCAATAAGGCCAAAGCCCCATATGAATGAGGGGCGGTACAATATTTTTACAATACAATAGAATTTAAAGACATGCATCGGTAGCACAAATATGATAGACAATAAGATGAACATTCATGATAACAAACATTCTCTTAACTGTAAAGCTTTAAACAGATATTCAGTGAGATTACGAACAGTTCTTTTTTCAGTACAAGCCATCAGCAAACAAAATCTAAACAAGCATACATTTACATAATATTTTTTATGTATATATCTTTTACGGAGGTCATTCAAAACAGGACATACTAGGACAAAATGAATCTCATCCTCATTTGAGTTCTTACACAAAGGACATAAAAGCTCATTACCATTTACCGTTCTATAGCGATAGAAATGTTCGTTAATTGGGGATATACCTAGTCTAAATTTAGCCATGGCGTAACGTAAATGTTTTTCCAAATTTAAAGTACGATCAGTTTTAACTATATGGTCAGAATTATAACCTCTATATATCTTAAATCTGTCACTAGTCCCAATATGATTATTCCAGTTTTGCCATCGACAATCAATTAATCTTTGGCGGAGACATTTTACAAATCCACTTTCATGACCAACTCCCTGGGATTCCCAAACGTATCCAAAACCAAGCTCATAAAGAAAGAAACGTGTGTTGGACACCCAGTTACATTTTCCACGAACATCTAAGTCACATAACATATTGTATGATCTCCTTGGTAAACGATCCGGATTCATTTTTAATAGCTTCAACCAATAACGAATACACCTTATCGCCGAATTTATATACATTGGAAATCTATTAGTTTCGCCATATACTAAATCATTGGGGGTCTTTACATCTATTCCCAAAAATCTTTTAAGACTAAACAAATGAACAGAATCACAGTAAGAGGACACATTTCTGTCAAGACCCCACAGTTCAGAACCGTAAAGTAATTTAGGTTGAATGTATATATCAAAAATCTTAACGAAAAGCTCCATTGAATTGTTATCTAAAGTATTAAGTTTCTTAAGAATATAAATCATACTATTTTTAGCCTTCCCTGAAAGGTCTCTGCAGGCTGCTGTAAAACTCAAACGAGTAGAGAAGAGAATACCTAAGTATTTATAGACATTTACCACTGGCATTGTTAAGCTATTGCAAACCCATACTTCCCTTGCTGATAAGTATCCCCCTTTCCTAAAAACAATAATATTACTTTTATCAAGATTAACCTTTAATTGTAATTGTTTTGCGGATTTACTTAGGTTATTCAATTGTGTCTGTAGCCCAACAGGTGTTTCTGAGAGTAAAACTATATCGTCAGCCAGTAGTAAGATAAATAGTTCAAAATAATCTGTAGTAAATATAGCGCCATGCTTTCCTTTATTTATTACTTCTAAAGCTAGTTCGTTAATGAACAAAGAAAACAAAATTGGGCTACAGACGTCCCCCTGCTTAACTCCTTTGGTACAATTTATGTAATTAGTTAATTTCCCTCCAGATCGTACTCTTGTTTTTACACTGTTATACATGCCTTTTACGCAATTAAATAATTTTCCTGTTATTCCTGATTTTAGTAAAATAGGCCATAATAAATTTATATTAATCGAATCGAAAGCTTTCTCGAAGTCAACAAAGGCTACATATAGCTTGCGGTTAAGGGAGAACTGCTTTTGAACTAATGCCATGAGTGTGAACATATGATCTACTGTTGAGTATCCTGCTTTAAAGAGGCATGTCTCTCTCTCTCTCTCTCTCTCTCTCTCTCTCTCTCTCTCTCTCTCTCTCTCTCTCTCTCTCTCTCTCTCTCCATCTATCTATCTATCTATCTATCTATCCACACATCCATCCATCCATCCATCCATCCTTCCATATCTCTCTCTCTCTCTCTCTCTCTCTCTCTCTCTCTCATTGCTTATTCAAAGGCTTAACTTCCAAGCCCCTTTTTTCCCCAACAAAACGCATGCCATGTCGTGTACTTTCTGTCCGGTCCCCAAAGGCACAAAACCCGATTTTCTTTCACTTTTATCTACCGGCGAAGTCCCGTTAACACAACGGTCACCCCCCATTCAAACCTGACAGTAAAACCTCCCTGTACAGAAGATGAAAACTTCTTTAAACTCAAATACTTGGCTAAAGGAGGAGAGGAGGAGAGAGAGGGGGGGGGGAGGGGGGGAGGGGGGGGGAGGGGGGGAGAGAGAGAGAGAACACTGGAACATTGGAAAGTTAAATCAAACCCGTGAAGGGGGCAACTGTAGATATGTAAGTTAACAAGGAAGTACCTGAGAGAGAGAGAGAGAGAGAGAGAGAGAGAGAGAGAGAGAGAGAGAGAGAGAGAGAGAGAGAGAGAGAGAGAGAGAGAGAGAGAGAGAGAGAGACTCAGACTAATAGAGTACTTGAGAGAGGAGGTAGGAGAAAAACAGATAGACAGGCAGGTACACAAACGGACAGAGAGAGAGAATGGGGTGTGGAGAGAGAGAGCGAGAGAGAGAGAGAGAGAGAGAGAGAGAGAGAGAGAGAGAGAGAGAGAGAGAGAGAGAGAGATAGAGAGAGAGAGACAGAGACAGTCATATAGAGACAATGAGAGACAGAGACAGAGAGATAGAGACAGAAAGAGAGACAGACAGACGGACAGACAAAGAGAGGAGGAGACAGAAACAAAACAAAGCCAACAGTCTAAACGTCTCTTCTTCTTTTTTAGTGAACAAAAAGCAACATTTTAATGAACAAACAAAAGAAAATCCAGATCCCCAACTTAAAGCGCAATAAAATGGCCTAAAACTATAAAATAATAAATTTAAAAAAAGCAAGTTTCTGGAATACACAAACACACACACACCCTGGAATACATACATATTATACCATGACAACATCACAATAAAAAAAATACTAGCAATCACAGCTTAAATAAAACAGTTTAACTCGATGAAGTAATTCTAGCTTCGACAAACAAACAACAACAAAACACAGTTTGAATGAAAAAGACTTTTGCAACAGAAAAAGAATATAACCAATAAAAGTGAATATTAACACAATTCCAAAGGGTTCACCCCAAGGGGCAAGTAAATTTCGTTTCAACGAAAAGGTCTCCCTAAATAATATGGAAGAAAACTCTATGACAACCCAGAGCAAAAAGCTCTCACTGTCTGGGTCAATATTGTATACAAGAAGCGAAAACTTCACTTTAAAGACCCACCAGATCACGTGTCAAAATCACGTGTTTTTTCCTTCTTATAGCTGAAAAAAAATCTTGTTTTGACCAGGTCTGACTCCCATTCAAATGCCCCCCCAAATTCAAACCGAAACATTTTTAAAGAGCAGCCTCAATTTGAAGTTGGGAACATTTGTATGTGGGTCACAGCTACCCAGAAAAAACCACCAAGGGACTTAATCGTGGTGTGTCAGTGTGTCTTTATTGAAGAATATTGCTTCACAGTTCAAATAATGCTATTGCAAAGATAAGTTAAAACCAACAATTGGCTTTTTTTTTCAAAAAACTTTCCAACTCACAAACCAAGCATATTATAGCCACGCTCTTCTTGCCCCCTATTCCACTTCAAATGCTCCCTGACCTTACCCCCCCCCCCCCCCCCCCCCCCCAACCCTCCGACCCCTTCTTCTCCACATTACTATTACCCACGCGCCCCACACCCAGTTTACTAACACGTTTACTGCGCGCCATGATAGTGTGAGAAACGGAAACATAAAATAATTCGTCCTTTGGAACAAAACTTCATGGTCACTTATTATGGCCAGTGGTTTTCGTCTGGTTTAACCCTTTCACCGCCAAAGTCGCATTTTAGCGCCACAGTGAGTTAACACCTATGTCACTAAAAAGGCGTCAAATTGGGGTCTGTTATCCAAAGACCCTATTGTCTCAGTTTTGGGAAGTAAGGATAGAACTTATTTTATATATTTCACAGAAGAATCCCCAATACTGCAGATGGATTTTGTTCTCTACCCAGGTACATTTAATGGACATTTTTGGCTGAAAGATGGCTGGCGGTGAAAGGGCTAAACATTTCGTTATCAAAAGAATGGCATAAGGAAGACAAGCTTCCATGTGCGTTGTACAATGTCAATGGACAATAAAGACACTTATGACTTATCACTATATTAAAAGGCAACTGTCCGTCCGTCCGTCCGTCCGTGTGAAACACAGAACGGGCCTTATAACTCCGCCGTTTTTCGACCGAATCGCTTCAAATTTGCGGTAAAACCAAAATTGCTATGAGCCCTAACGTGGCGATGGCAACGGCAACCAAGGCGGCCGTGTCATTTGCGCGGTTTGGCAAATGCGCGAAACGCTTATCCACCGGCCTCTCGGCGCCCGTATCTCCAGTATTTCTGGACGGATTGCCTTCAAATTAATAAACGCGCGCAATATGCGCCACTTTACAATTTCGCGGACCCGGCGAAACGGGTACTCAGCGTTACGGGGTACTTGGCGTTACGGGTACAAGGCGTTATGGGTACTAGGCGTTGCGCTAGTGACTTATAAAGATACACAATGGCTTCGCTGAAGCCTCGACATAATACAACATGCAATAGCTTAGGCAAGCTGTTTGGTTCTGATATGTATCTAACTCAAGACCCCCCAAAAATCGAGGAACGAGGTTTGTGAATTTCACCGACGATATTTCAGAAATTTGACTTACATTTCAATGAACTAACTAAGCTTGCCATTGTAATTCAAGCAAAGCTATCCTCTTCTTATGAGCAAGCTGCAACGAATCGTGATCTCTACGTGCGAACTCAATTACCCTATCTCTTTTTTTGCGTCCAGAATGATTACGGCAAAATAATCCGAACCGCCTTCATCAAAGGTGAGCTGAAAGATGGATCGTGGAACAAAGAACAACAACAAAATGATTCGATTACATTTGATCAACAAGCAACTGCAAAATCCATCAAACCACATTAGAACAAAGACATCGGGACATGCGCAAACCTCCGCCAAGTCATCCCAGTTTCTCCATAGTGCTGTGTGTGTGCGTGTGCGTGTGCGTGTGCGTGCGTGCGTGCGTGTGCGTGCGTGCGTGTATGCGTGCGCGCGCGTGTGAGTGAGTGAGTGTGTGTGTGTGTGTGTGTGCGTGTGCGTGTGCGTGTGTGCGTGTGCGTGCGTGTGTCAGATTAACTATAAAAGCTGTACTGACATTGAAAAAAGACCCACCAACAAAAGACACGATCAAATTCAATAGATGATAAAGAAATTATACCTATAATTAAGAATTAAGAAATTATACGCGCGCACACATACACACGCGCGCACACGCACGCACGCACACGCACGCACGCACGCACGCACCCACACACACACACACACACACACACACATACACGCGCGCGCGCGCGCGCGCGTGCGCACGTTCCCATCCTAGAGGGCAAGACAATAAATTCGATAGGGAATTAAAGAATCGAAAAAAACCACCACAGATCACGTGAAAGACAGACAGTGTGACGCAGAGACGGACAGACAAAAACAGGGCCATCAAAGCAAGGACAGACAAACAACCCGGACGTAAAAAATGAGCCGAAACAATGCTGTCTTAAGCTGGAGACAGACTATGCGACTGCTTCATATGACTCGATCAGGTCGTGACGTAGATCAAATTTTGTTTCCCGCACAGAAGAGGTCAGAAGCCATCTGACTCGATCAGACTCGATCAGTGAAATTTAGAACCCGCCCTAATCGACTGGGCCCGACTTAGTCAGACTGATCGAGTTAGATGGTATGCAAATGAGGTGAAACGTCACGACCTGATCGAGTCACATGCGGCAGTCACATAGTCTGTCGCCGGCTTTAATTATATTAAGATCATGAAATCGGCTAATCCATCACACAGACCGTTAGGACCGAGATCAAATCAACAACAGAATTAAAACTGCAAAAAAAGGCAAACACAGACAAGGAGTAAACACATTTGTATCTAATCACGCCAGTGGTCAAACATCATTAAAGGTGGACCATGACGGATGGGTTTTTGCAAGAAACACGTCGAGATCACCAGAAAAAGTCTTTTCAATCATCGGAACACTCACTTTGCTCTGGTTTTCTAGAAATCAAAGCGTCAAAACGGCGGTTCCTCCTTGGCGGAGTTGCCGGAGACAGAAGCCATTTTGGATGGGGTGGGTGGAGGCCACTCGAGCGGCTGAAGATTTTTTTCTTCTTTGTAGTGCAGCAAAAACGATTTGGAGCTATTTCCTTTGTTGTGAGCGAAACTCCTTTTGGTAAACTGTAAATAAAAAGGCTTGTATTGTGGAAATGTCGTGATTTGGTCAAAGCGACTCAGGCGGTCATTAGAACGCGCCTTCTCTTTCACTGAAAGAATTTGACTCTCAGCACCTCCGCCAAGGAGGAATCGCCGATTTGATGGTTTGATTTCAAGAGCAAAGTGAATGTCGCGATCTCTGTAAAGGGTGTTTTCCTGGTGATCTCGACGTGTTTCGTGCAAAAACTCGTCGAATCGGCGATTCCTCCTTGGCGGAGGTGTTGGAAGTCATATTCTTTCAGTGAAAGGGGAGACACACTCTTTTCTAATGACCGCCTGAGTCGCTTAGACCAAATCACGAAATTTCCACGATACAAACCTGCACTACAAAGAAAAAGCTTTAACCACTCTATTAGTGGCCTCCACCCACCCCGTACAAAATGGCTTCTCTCTCCGGCAACTCCACCAGGGAGGAATCGCCGTTTTGACGGTTTGATTTCTAGGAAACCAAAGCAAAGTGAGTGTTGAGATCTCTGTAAATGGTGTTTCCCTGGTGATCTCGACGTGTTTCTTGCAAAACCACATCGAATGGGCGATTCCTCCTTGGCGGAGGTGTTGGAAGTCATATTCTTTCAGTGAAATGGCCGACTGAGTCGCTTAGACCAAATCACGAAATTTCCACGATACTAAGAAAAAGCTTTAACCACTCTATAGTGGCCTCCACCCACCCCGTACAAGATGGCTTCTCTCTCCGGCATCTCCGCCAAGGAGGAATCGCCGTTTTGACGGTTTGATTTATAGGAAACCAAAGCAAAGCGAGTGTTCCGATCCTTGACAAGGCTGTCTTTCTGGTGATCTCGACGTGTTTCTTGCAAAAAAAACTCATCCGTCAGGGTGTCCCTTTAAAGCCTAATTGATATACCCTTGCTTCACAGAAAACCCTACCCACTCTCCCCTCCTCTGCCCCTATTCTCATCCCTTCCCCCACTCTTGATCCCTCTTTCCGTCATCTCTCCCAATATTCCTCTTTCCTTTTACCATTCCTCCCCACTGATAGACCATTCTCTATGGCTCCTTGGGGGGGGGGGGGGGGGGGGTTATGTATCCAGCCTTTCGTTGTCTTGTTATTAACCCTTTCACTGCCAAAGTCGCATTTTAGCACCACAATGATTTAACACCTATGTTACTAATAGGCATCAAATTGGGGTCTATTATCCTTCTTCTTCTTCTGCGATCCCAGGTCATGCTTATATCTCCAATCCGGTCCTGAGGGCGAAGTCTGTCGTCTTTTTCAGCACCTCTGTGAGTCCCCACAGCTTCTGTTGGAGCTCCATCCCTTCCGGCCAGGTTTGACAGGTCTATTATCCAAAGACCCTATTGTCTTAGTTTAGGGAAGTAAGGGTAGACCTTATTTTATATATGTCACAGATGAATCCCCAATACTGCAGATGCATTTTGTTCTCTACCCAGGTAAATTTAATGGACATTTTGGGCTGAAATATGGCTGGCGGTGAAAGGGTTAACGGCTAGTGATGCTATGACGGCTATGTGAGAAGCCTTTCCCCCCTTGATGGACAGCGTTTCCTCCGTATATCGTTCATATCGTAGATATAACACATCATAATTATGCAAAAAGGTGATCTTAGTTTGGTCTTGGAGGGTGAGTATTTTGTCCTTGAGGGCGAGAAAAGGCTTTCACCTTCCTTCTTCTCGGTTTAAGCACGCGCATGCACGCACACGCGCACTCACATACACGCACACACACACACACACTCTCTCTCTCTCTCTCTCTCTCTCTCTCTCTCTCTCTCTCTCTCTTCTCTCCTCTCCCCCCCCCCCCCCCCCAACCCGCCCTGTCAATGCAGAAGAAATACGAAGAGACAAACGGGCCAACATATTATTGCACGCAGGCGCGCATGCACACATGAACATGCGCGCGCGTTCGCACACACACACTCACCACCAACAACTAACGAAAGACAGAAAACGAGGCCATTTAACGTTGGTTGGAAGATAATTTAGAAAGTTGAAACTAATATAATCAGGCACGGCAACAGTCTCTTTTGCCAATACTGTAATAGGGCTGTGATGAGAGACGTTGAGCAACCAACAGCTAATCAAACGTGAAGCCTCCACGCTCGTTTACCTCGTTAGCGGCTCTGCCATTATACAGTATTAAAGACACACTGACGCACCACGATTAAGTCCCTTGGTGGGGGTTTTCTGGGTAGCTATGACCCACATACAAATGTCCACAACTTCAAATTGAAGCTGCTCTTTAAAATGATGTTTCGTTTTCAATTTGGGGACATTTGCATGGGAGGCAAACCTGGTCAAAACAAGATTTCTTACCAGCTATAAGAGGGAAAACCCGTGAAATCCGTGTGATTTTGACACGTGACCTGGTGGGGCTTTAAAAGGTGGAACGCGTCTTAACCCTTTCACCGCCAAAGTCGCATTTTAGCACCACAGTGACTTAACACCTATGTCGCTAAAAGGCATCAAATTGGGGTCTATTATCCAAAGACCACATTGTCTTAGTTTTGGGAAGCAAGGATAGACCTTATTTTATATATGTCACAGAAGAATCCCCAATACTGCAAATGGATTTTGTTCTCTACCCAGGTAAATTTAATTGAGTTTTTTGGCTGAAATATGGCTGGCGGTGAAAGGGTTAACTCCCGTCTCAAGAAGACTTCATGTTCTGCAGTAGTGGATGGTCACCTAGTGCATATTCCACACTCGTGTGTATGCATACAAAGAGAGTCAGACAGACACGCACAGACAGAGATAAAGACAGACAGACAGACAGACGGAGACAGACAGACAGACGGAGACAGACAGACATACAAAGACTTTAAGAAAGACAGAGACACAGAGAGGGGCACAGAGAGAGAGAGAGACAGACACAGAGACGGAGAACTTTGAATTAATACAGACTCACAATGGTAAACAAACAAAACATAGCGCAGAATAAACAACAAAAACTACTGAACACATAATGCGGTCACGTGTCTTATGCACAGCCAACCAACCAAGAATGCGGGAAACAGCTTTTCTGGAAGGGGAAAAAGCATTTCCCAACACTTGTAAACAAAGTGGCAAGTTTATCCATTTTTCATTCACGAGTCTTCAGACAGAATTTAAGAAACACTCTCTCTCTCTCTCTCTCTCTCTCTCTCTCTCTCTCTCTCTCTCTCTCTCTCTCTCTGTCTCTCTCACACGCACGCACGCACGCACAAGCACACACACACACCGCCCCCCTTTTTGTTGTGGCACAGAAAGATGATGTATTTCATCCTGTTACGTTACAAATCACACTCCTTCACTAAAGTCGAAACTGAGTGATAACGCACAGTGAAGCAAGGAAAGGTACCTCTCTCTGTAATTCACTCCCTTCGCCAAAGTTATCTTCGGCACCAATTCTTCTAGCAAAACATAATAAGCAACAGCCACATTGAGACAGACCTAAGTTCATTGCTTATGCTCTACTGACGAATTGGTGCCGAAAATAACTTTGGTAAAGGGAGTTAATTACAGAGAGTTATCTTTCCTTACTTCACTATTATCCTCTCTCATCTTTGAGTGAGAACGATTTCCCATTACCATATCAAACAATAGACGATTTTCTGCAGTACTGGGGAGAGCACTTCGTCAAAATTAGTGTTGTTTACCTCCATTACTCGGTCAAAAACCATAGCAACAATGCAACAATGGCGTCGAAGCTTGAAACCGCAGGATGCGAGTCAGCGACTTGCAAACATTTTTTTTTAGAAAAATTAGGGGTGGCCAAGTGGCCCCAAAATAATAAAACTTGCAAAATGCGACGTGAAAATATAAATGACATAGGTTTTTTTAGAATGACGCACGGTGTTCTAAGTGCTGTATGTCTGCTCAACCACACGAGTCGATAGGCTAGGAGAGCTGATGGTAGAGTGACTTCCCCCGTTTGACCGATTGAATTAGGCAAGATCACTCCCACACACCATGAAATTACTCCCCTTAATTATTTCCGAACAATTCCTATTGATTACATAGCTCAACCATTGTGTTGCTATGAACCCCTTAATTCAGTCAGCCTCGTCAACTAAGATTACAGCCTTTACTTGAAGCTTGGAATGAATAATGTTAACTTTTAACGACTTCCAATAATCTATGCGTACTTATTATTAGATTTTTCGTCTTTTAAAATTGGACTTTTGATTTTTTGATTGAGGGGGGGGGGGGGGGGAGAGAGAGAGAGAGAGAGAGAGAGAGAGAGAGAGAGAGAGAGAGAGAGAGAGAGAGAGAGAGAGAGAGAGAGAGAGAGAGAGAGAGAGAGAGACAGAGACAGAGACAGAGACAGAGACAGAGAGAGAGAGAATGATTAAAGGAAACACAAATCCAACCAACCACCAACAAAAAAACAATTTAAATTTTTTTAAAGGTTTAGTTCAACGGGTGATTTGATTTAATTCAATCCATAATCACGACAGAAGAAGAAAAGTCGCCCCACGTTCTGTGAGTTTTGCTAAAGTCAAGAAGTAATCTTCAAAAGGTCACCCATCTGGCATCAGCAATGTGACGAAGTCCAGTCCAGTGGTGCCAGCTTTCTCCCTGTAATCTCTGGGATAAAGGAGGGGTGGGGGGTGGGGGGTGGAGAGGAGGACCTCTTGTGTCCTTTTTAGCTGACAACGGGGATCAATTACAACCACGTTGATTAAAGCAGCCAGAAAGAAAGGAAGAATGGAAGGAAGGAAGGAAGGAAGGAAGGAGAAGGAAAAAAAAAAGGAAAGAAAAGAAAGAAAGAAAGAAAGAAGGAAAAAAGGAGAAAAAAAAAAAAAAGGGAAACAAAAAAAAACAAAAAAAGGAAAGAAAGAAAGAAAGAAGGAAAGAAAGAAAGAATGAATGAAAGAAAGAAGGAAAAAAGAAAAAAAAAAAAAAAAAGGAAACAAAAACAAAAAAAGAAGGAAAGAAAGAAAGAAAGAAGGAAAGAAAGAATGAAAGAAAGAAAGAAAGAAAGAAAGAATGAAAGAAAGAAAGAAAGAGAGAAAGAAAGAAAGAAAGAAAGAAAGAAATAGGAACAAAGAAAGGAGGAGGGAACAAAAACAGAAAAAAAAAAACGAAGGAAGGAAGAGGAAGTCCGGAGAAAAAGAAGAATTGCACTCTACTCTGATAGCGTTGGCTGTGACGTGTGAGCTGGTAAAAACACGATCAAAGAAAAATGCCTTCGTGAAACAAGAAAACACCTTGGAGGTGCTGATGGAACCCAGAGACGGACTGGCCTCACCTGCCTGCCCTACCAGCACAAGAGCAGGCCTACAACCAATGAGTGTGGGTCTGTGACGTGTGAGCTGGTAAAAACACGATCGAAGTAAAAACCGTTCATCTTTGAAGCTCCACCCAAATAAAAAGGTGACCCCGCTTCATCTTTTCTCAATCCCGTTTCGTTCATTATTATGTAAATATAAAGATATACGAAATAGTGAGGCTAAGGGAGAGGATATAGCAAAATGAATCAGGGGAAGGAACTTCTCGTAATTTAACTCCCTTTTACCAAAGTTATGTATGGCACCCATTCGCCTAGCGAAGTGAAAGTAGCTGCCACAATAATACAGACCCAAGTTCATCCTCTGGTGATGCCACAACAATACAGACCCAAGTTCATCCTCTGGTGATGCCACAACAACACAGACCCAAGTTCATCCTCTGGTGATGCCACAACAACACAGACCCAAGTTCATCCTCTGGTGATGCCACAACAACACAGACCCAAGTTCATCATCCTCTGGTGATGCCACAACTATACAGACCCAAGTTCATCATCCTCTGGTGATGCCACAACAACACAGACCCAAGTTCATCCTCTGGTGATGCCACAACAACACAGACCCAAGTTCATCCTCTGGTGATGCCACAACAACACAGACCCAAGTTCATCCTCTGGTGATGCCACAACTATACAGACCCAAGTTCATCCTCTGGTGATGCCACAACTATACAGACCCAAGTTCATACTCTGGTG
>CM065695.1:11795949-11803449 GCA_017654935.2 Phymorhynchus buccinoides | reverse complement strand
GTTTGTTTGATATGCTGATTGCATTCTGTTTTTGGATGGTTTGTTTTCCTTTTAATTTTGACAACACATCTATGCACGACTCTTCACCGGGGGTGCGTAGCGCTAGCGCTACGTATCGAAATAACTATTCGTTACTACTACTACTACTACTACTACTACTACTACTACTACTACTACTACTACTACTACTACTACTACTACCCATAGAGAACAATTAACGATGACTGTGCCATTGTGTCAGTTCGAATTCCGACAGACTAACCCTGACTCTATTCCTAACCCTAACCCGAACCCTTTTCGTAACCTAACCCCTATTCCTTTACCTAAATGTAACCCTATTTTAACCCTAACCCTAACCCTTAGTTGCCGTAGTGAGTTAGCCCAGTAGTGCTATCGATACGTAGAGATCAGAAATTTGTTTTACGTCCTCCGACCTGCTTAGAGGCACATATGGGACATTTGTTAGGATGAAGATGGGGGAGAAAAAGAAATGGAGATCGATTCGCTTCCCCGTTAGGGCTCACAGCAAATTTGAAGCGATTCGGTCGAAAAACGGCGGAGTTATAAGGCCCGTTCTGTGTTCCACACACACGGACGGACGGATCTTTTTATTATAAGATGAAGTATGGTTTTTTTTATTAGGATATGGTAGTATATGTATTTGTTAATACTGATGGATGGGAGTTTAGTACTGCTGCGGTTATATAGAATAGAAATTTGTTTTACGTCCTCCGACCTGCTTAGAGGCACATATGGGACATTTGTTAGGATGAAGATGGGGGAAGAAAAAGAAATGGAGAAGGGGCACCAGGAATGAAGGGATTAATAATGGAGGTATCTTTTTATTAGGATATGGTAGTATAGGTATTTGGATGGATGGGAGTTCAGTACTGCTGCGGTTTAACCCTTTCATCGCCACTGTCGCCTCTTGGCACCACAATGATTGAACACCCATGTCACTGAAAGGCATCACATGAGGGTCTGGTATCCAGTGACCTTATGTTCTTAATTCTGGGAGGTAAGAATAGGCTCTATTTTATGCATATCACAGAGGAATCCCCAATATTGCAGATGAAATCTTTTCTCTACCCAGGTAAGTTTAATGGAAAGTTTTGGCTGAAAAATGGCTGGCGTTGAAATTGTTAAAGAGGTTAAAATTAGCAAGATGTATGTTATTTTGTTATCGATACGTAGTGATAGTCGTACTGATTTATCTTGGTGGTGTGCTACCGATACGTAGCGATTGCGGGATGTCCTCTTCACCGTATTATTCGTAATCATATAATTATTTTTATGACGACAGTTGTATTGATTGCTGTTTTGTTTGGTGGTCCTCTTGTTGGAACAAATATCTCTAATTTGATTGATGTTTCTAATGTCCGGAACGCGTCAAATATTTGTTACTTTCATCGCCTGCTCTCTTCATCTGTCTCTTAAGGGCCGGTTACACTGCATACGATTCGATTCACTGCGATCCGATTTGGACATTTGTGAGGCATGACTGACGTGAAATTCTAAATAAACCTGATAAGTTTGACATTTGTGTGAGACATGAGTATGACTGACGTGAAATTATAAATAAACCTGATAAGTTTGACATTTGTGTGAGACATGACTGACGTGAAATTCTAAATAAACCTGATAAGTTTGACATTTGTGTGAGACATGACTGACGTGAAATTCTAAATAAACCTGATAAGTTTGACATTTGTGTGAGACATAACTCACGTGAAATTCTAAATAAACCTGATAAGTTTGACATTTGTGTGAGACATGACAGACGTGAAATTATAAATAAACCTGATAAGTTTGACATTTGTGTGAGACATGACTGACGTGAAATTCTAAATAAACCTGATAAGTTTGACATTTGTGTGAGACATGACTGACGTGAAATTCTAAATAAACCTGATAAGTTTGACATTTGTGTGAGACATGAGTATGACTGACGTGAAATTATAAATAAACCTGATAAGTTTGACATTTGTGTGAGACATGACTGACGTGAAATTCTAAATAAACCTGATAAGTTTGACATTTGTGATACATGACTGACGTGAAATTCTAAATAAACCTGATAAGTTTGACATTGTGTGAGACATGACTGACGTGAAATTCTAAATAAACCTGATAAGTTTGACATTTGTGTATACATGACTGACGTGAAATTCTAAATAAACCTGATAAGTTTGACATTTGTGTGAGACATGACTGACGTGAAATTCTAAATAAACCTGATAAGTTTGACATTTTGTGAGACATGACTGACGTGAAATTCTAAATAAACCTGATAAGTTTGACATTTGTGTGAGACATGACTGACGTGAAATTCTAAATAAACCTGATAAGTTTGACATTTGTGTGAGACATGAGTATGACTGACGTGAAATTATAAATAAACCTGATAAGTTTGACATTTGTGTGAGACATGACTGACGTGAAATTCTAAATAAGCCTGATAAGTTTGACATTTGTGATACATGACTGACGTGAAATTCTAAATAAACCTGATAAGTTTGACATTTGTGTGAGACATGACTGACGTGAAATTCTAAATAAACCTGATAAGTTTGACATTTGTGTGAGACATAACTGACGTGAAATTCTAAATAAACCTGATAAGTTTGACATTTGTGTGAGACATGACTGACGTGAAATTATAAATAAACCTGATAAGTTTGACATTTGTGTGAGACATGACTGACGTGAAATTCTAAATAAACCTGATAAGTTTGACATTTGTGTGAGACATGACTGACGTGAAATTCTAAATAAACCTGATAAGTTTGACATTTGTGTGAGACATGAGTATGACTGACGTGAAATTATAAATAAACCTGATAAGTTTGACATTTTGTGAGACATGACTGACGTGAAATTCTAAATAAACCTGATAAGTTTGACATTTGTGATACATGACTGACGTGAAATTCTAAATAAACCTGATAAGTTTGACATTTGTGATACATGACTGACGTGAAATTCTAAATAAACCTGATAAGTTTGACATTTGTGTGAGGCATGACTGACGTGAAATTCTAAATAAACCTGATAAGTTTGACATTTGTGTGAGACATGACTGACGTGAAATTCTAAATAAACCTGATAAGTTTGACATTTGTGTGAGACATGACTGACGTGAAATTCTAAATAAACCTGATAAGTTTGACATTTGTGTGAGACATGACTGACGTGAAATTCTAAATAAACCTGATAAGTTTGACATTTGTGTGAGACATGAGTATGACTGACGTGAAATTATAAATAAACCTGATAAGTTTGACATTTGTGTGAGACATGACTGACGTGAAATTCTAAATAAGCCTGATAAGTTTGACATTTGTGATACATGACTGACGTGAAATTCTAAATAAACCTGATAAGTTTGACATTTGTGATACATGACTGACGTGAAATTCTAAATAAACCTGATAAGTTTGACATTTTGTGTGAGGCATGACTGACGTGAAATTCTAAATAAACCTGATAAGTTTGACATTTGTGTGAGACATCACTGACGTGAAATTCTAAATAAACCTGATAAGTTTGACATTTGTGTGAGACATGACAGACGTGAAATTATAAATAAACCTGATAAGTTTGACATTTGTGTGAGACATGACTGACGTGAAATTCTAAATGTCTGATGAAACCCTACAAGTTATGTTCACTATATAGTTTGTAGTCTCCCGTACACGAATCTGATAAAATATCTTATTTTTGTATTGGACAATGTATCTGATTCGTGTATTGCGGTCAACAAGGCGGGTTTGTTTATAGGTATTAGGTACATTATAGTCACAGAGGCATCTCTGTGAAAATCGGGTTCCTCCCACCTGGAGAGCGCGTCGCAGCCAGAGGCTCGCCACCCTTTCTTTTTTTTTTTTAAATTTAGCATGCAATTTTTTGTGTGTGATTGATGAGGAAGGAAAGGAGAGGGGTAAATTTTTACCAAATGACAACTATTTCGTTGCCACAGGGGTTAACGTATGCTAAGTGCATGGGCACACGGGACCTCGGTTTATCGTCTTATCCGAAAGACTCCACATTCAGACCGTAAGGCCTAGTGCAAAGTGAGACAAAAAATCCCCTGTACCCAGGTTCGAACTCGGGTTTACTTGACACGAAGCGAACGCGCTACCACTGTGCCACTCTACACCTGGGCATAGTGAACGAAAACAGTATCAGAGTTATTTTTAGACAGAAGTATTTGACGTTGAATCATGACTCGAGGACATCGTCACAATCGCATCGTATTGGGGGTCAAATCGTCTGCAGTGTAGCGCCAGCACAATCGCATCGTATTGGGGGTCAAATCGTCTGCAGTGTAGCCACCAGCTTTACGAAACGATTGCAATAACAAACAAATCAGACGAGCGAACGGACAAAAGAAATCACACAAACAATGCTATTAAGCAAACACCTTGTTTTCTCAAAGGCAAAAGAGAGCCCTATACTATCTGTCACACCTCCACATCCATCTTCGTGCAATAAGGGCACTGATAGTTTCTTTTTCTTTTCGTCGTGTGTGTGCATTATCATCTCAAATGATATACATTAAGGAGAGGGGGACGATCATCGTGAGGAAGGGATGGTGAAGTCATGTCAAACGGAGCAAAGAAAACTGGACACAGCTGAGGAGGGGGAAAAAACTGCCAGAAACCTTAATGGAAAAGTATCAAATAACATGTTGTGATCTAGGTCACAAAACACGAACGTGCACTCACTCTCTCTCTCTCTCTCTCTCTCTCTCTCTCCCTCCCTCCTCTCTCTCTCCCTCCCTCCCTTTAAATCACGATGTTAAAGACCCCCCCACGTCACGTGTCACATTCCCTCTTATGCTAGGAATATTTCTTACCAGCTATAAGAGGGAAAACACGTGAAAACCGTGATTTTGACATTTGACGTGGTGGGTCTTTAATGTGTACGCGTGTGCTGCATGCCTATGTTTTTTTATATTACTAGTTTGGTTGATGTTTTACATACTTCATGGTTCTTTCTGTCTATGTTTGTTTATCTGCCTGTCTGACTGTCAGTCTGTCTGTCCGTTTGTCTGTCTTTCCATCTTTTTCCTCTCTCCGTCTGTCTGTCTGGGTTCTTTCTCTATAATTTGTTTGATTAAATTGAGATTTACTTGTAATTGATTTTCCACCTAGTGATGAATCGATTCTGAAACATTTTTATCTTATAATATCTTAAAAATAATTTTCATGGGTTTTTTGTTTGTTCTTTTTTTGTTTTTGTATTTTGTAGATTTTGTTTCCTTATTGATTTTGCCTTTTGCCTTGTATTTGTGAGGGCCGGATAAAAAAAAAGCCGGTTGTGCTTATTCCATTTTTCCCCTCAGTAAAAACATTCGTTCATTCGCTCTCGCTCTCTCTCGCTCTCTCTCTCTCTCTCTCTCTCTCTCTCTCTCTCTCTCGTCTCTCTCTCTCTCTCTCTCTCTCCTCTCTCTCTCTCTCTCTCTCTCGTGTTATGGATTTCCCCCTTTTGGGGGGGTTGAATTAACAATGTCCCCTTCCCACTGTTCCCTTTGACATGGGCAGATGGCCCGGTTCATAAAAACGTTGTTCTTGTTCTCTCTCTCTCTCTCTCTCTCTCTCTCTCTCTCTCTCTCTCTCTCTCTCTCGTCTCTCTCTCTCTCTCTCTCTCTCTCTCCTCTCTTCCCTCTCTCTCTCTCTCTCTCTCTCTCTCTCTTCTCTCTCTCTCTCTCTCTCTCTCTCTCTCTCTCTCTCTCTCTCTCTCTCTCACACACACACACACACACTTTAAAAAAAAAAAATATATATAGACCCTAAATTGCGTGAATCGAAAAATAAGACGATTTCTATTTCTAAAACCTGAAACGGAAATTGTCCCAACCTTGTATAATATAACAACCGCCCAATTTTCTTTTCCTTCTCGTAAACATTTCAATTTGTAACACCAGCGGGCCACCATAATTAAACTCGGCAGGAGGGTTCTAATGAATACTGGGAAAACTGGAACCATTATAATTGAACTGAAAACAAACATCAAAACGCTACACATGAACACAAAACAGGTGAAAATGGGAAAAGAAGCGAAGTAAACTAACAACCGGAACCATACGAGTACGAATTCCGTAACAGATATTGTAAATCGTACCTTTTGAAGAAAAACGGGATGTGCCACCCCCCCACCCCCCTGCATTTCTCGGTTAATTCTATTTTTCCGTTTTTGCCTTTCTTACCATACATAAAGCTGTATTTTAGGAACATTTTTAGCTAATAACCTTTTTGGAATACTAACCCTATCCCTAACCCTAGCCCTAAACCTAACCCTACCCCCCACTATGTACTGCAGTACACCGCGATTTGTCACAGTTGTGGTTCGTTGCGTTTTTCCGTCTTATAGGGTGGGGGGTAGGCTTAGGCTTAGGGCTAGGGTTAGGGATAGGGTTAGTATTCCAAAAAGGTTATTAGCTAAAAAATGTTCCTAAAATACAGCTTTATGTATGGTAAGAAAGGCAATAACGGAAAAATAGAATTCACCGAGATAGGTAGGGGGGGTGGCACATCTTGACCTTTACCGAAAACGTTATTTTTATTTTTAAGACAAAAGTACAAACATTATCTTTATAATGATATTATATAGTTATAGCCCCCTACCAGCAGTATCCATGTTGAAAGTTTTATAGCTTTTGGATTATCGGCCCTTGAGATAGAGAGATCTCTATCCTTAGGAGGTACTATATCAATAACTGTCCCCTATAACTTAAAGATATGAAATAACTAAATGGTTCTATATACAAAATTTAAAAAATAAAAATAAAAAACCACTTCATTATAGTGCCGTCTTTTCTTCTTAAGGTTGGTCTACGGACTTCTTCTTCTTCTGCGTTTCAGGGCCATAAGGCCACAATGGGTACGTATGTGTCCGTTTTCCAGTTTTCACTGGTCTCCTCGCTGCATTCAGCTGACACAATCCGATTTCGGCGGAGCTCAAAGGAGAACACTATATGGAAGATTTTTTTTTTTTTTAAAGACAAGAGAATGGGCCAAAAAGTCAGTAGATGACAGAAAGCCAGGAAAAAGTCAGTCAAAGAGAGAGACAGATTAGAGGAAGTTAAAAGCACAGAACTCCCAGAAGGTGGGTGAACTATTTGTACGGAAGACACCCCCGGCTATCCCCACAGGGGGAGGTACAGACTTCTAAGAGCAGAGCCTGGGAGAGCACGAACAAAGAAAAGAAAAAAAACGTGGCAAAGCAGTAGCTTAGACACCACCTCATGTTCACGACTCTCTATCTCAAAACCCGGTTCCTTCAGTGTCATGACAAAACGCAAGGCTGGTTATAACCCTATCCCTTTTCCCTGAGAACGGTAGACTGTTGCTTATATCATTGACCATTTTCAATTGGAAATTTGTGTTGTTGTTTTTTTGGAGGGGGTATCTAAAGTACAACAGAGCCAAAAACGTGAACGTAGCGTAGAGCGTCAAAACGCTAGATCAGCCAGTGGTGCGGCAGCATTTTCGGTTT
>CM065695.1:11790949-11793449 GCA_017654935.2 Phymorhynchus buccinoides | reverse complement strand
GACATAAGCTAGAACACCAAGGCTACATCAAAATGTTGTTATGTTCTGCATGGTTGCGGGGATTGTCTTAAGCCATCACAAGCTCCCAGCATAACATCATCAGTCTAAAATCCCCCGAAGACAGAGTGTGGCTGCCCACATGGCGGGGTAATCAAAAACGGTCACACACGTAATGTTCTCATCCCTAGCTGATGCATTTGTACCTTAGTGTTCAAGTGCTTCTCGCTGTTGGGATGACCCCTGGAGTCTTTTAGCCAGGGTAAGCCAACCAACCAACCAACCAACCAACCTATCCCATGGCAACACGGCGGTACTCTGGCACTGGGGCTGTTAGCACGAGCCATCATATAGTAAAAAGCCAACTGTCCGTCCGTGTGTGTGTGTCTGTGTGTCTGAAACGCAAAACGGGCCTTATAACTCCGCCGTTTTTCGACCGATTCGCTTCAAATTTGCTGTGAGCCCTAACGGGGCGATTTGGCAACGGCAACCGAGGCGGCCGTGTCATTTGCGCGGTTTTGCAAATGCGCGAAACGCGTATCCAACGGCCTTTCGGCGCCTGTAGCTCCGGTAATTCTGGACCGATTGCCTTCAAATTTGGCAGATATATGACCGGGGACGGTGACTATCAATGTGCCAAACCGGAAGCGAATCTATTACTTAGGCGCATAACAGCAGCATGATGCAAAACGGGCCTTATAACTCCGCCGGTTTTCAACCGAATCGCGTCAAATGTGCTGTCAGGCTTGCTGTTACCGGGGCAAAGCCTGGCAGCAAATTTGAAGAAAATCGGGAGAGCGCGTCACTCTCAGAGCAGCGCCAACGGGAAACGGGGCTTTATAATTCTGCCGTTTCTTAACGAAATCGCTTCAAATTTGCTGTACTCAGCGTTACCAGTACTTGGCGTTACCGTTACTAGGCGTTACCGTTACTAGGGAGAGCGCATCACTCTCAGAGCAGCGCCAACGCGAAACGGGGCCTTATAACTCCACCGTTTCTTTACCAAATCGCTTCAAATTTGCTGTACTCAGCGTTACCAGTACTTGGCATTACCGTTACTTGGCATTACCGTTACTAGGCGTTACCGTTACTAGGCGTTACCGTTACTAGGCGTTGCGCTAGTGAATATAATAAGTAAATGTCGAGGTACACGCTGTTAGACTTCACTCCTATCCCATGGCAACACGGCGGTACTCTGCCACGGGGGGCTGTTAGCACGAGCCATGAATATAATAAGTACAGGTCCAGGTACACGTTGCTAGACTTCACTCTTATCCCATGGCAACACGGGTGGTACTCTGGCACGGGGGCTGGCTGTTAGCACGAGCCATGAAAATAATAAGTTAAGTAAAGGTGGAGGTACACGTTCTTAGACTTCACTCTTATCCCATGGCAACACGGTGGTACTCTAGTAACGACATTACCGGTCTATCACTGTGCTGCCATGGGGAAAGACTGATAACTAACAACGTGTATTCCGATCGTTAAGTAGCGATCGTGTAGAGTGGCACAGTGGTAGCGCGTTCGCTTCGTGTCAAGTAAACCCGAGTTCGAACCTGGGTACACGGGATTTTTCCTCTCACTTTGCACTAGGCCTTACTACGGTCTGAACGTGGAGTCTTTCGGATCAGACGATAAACCGAGGTCCCGTGTGCCTATGCACTTACCATACGTTAAACCCAGGGGCAACGAAAAAGTTGTCATTTGGTCAAACACCCCCCCCACCCCCCCCCACCCCCACCCCACCCCACCCCATTTCCTTCTTTATCAGTCACACAAAAATCGCATGCAAAAAAAAAATAATTTTTTAATGGGTACGGGTTAGGGTTAGGGTTAGGGCTGCGACGCGCTCTCCAGGTGGGAGCAACCCAAATTTCACAGAGACGCCTCTGTGACTATAAAGTACCTAATACCTAACACCTCCTTTCTCTATGGATGTTGTATGTAGCACCAATTCCCATCCGAGGAACAAGACTTTCGCGTTAAAAAAACCAACAACCGGGGTCAGTCATATCATCATAACTGTGTCTGGTTCTTAGTCGAAGAGGGTAGTAAAATAATATCTATACCCGGCTGCGTGTGTCAAGTCAAGTCAAGTCAAGTCCAAATGATCTGTAATGAAAGAATAAGCTTGAGTAGATAAAATGTTTTTACATCTTATCCTCAGCAATATATGACTAATAACAAAGGCAAGAAAAAAAAAACCGAACTAACAAATACTAAGACCAATAAACGAAATTGCAAAATACAATGATGTTCAAAAACGTGTAGAACAAGAACACTATACTGTACCTGCTTGAACAAACAATTCAAGGAAATAATATACACCAATTCTACGTTTCATATAATAAAATATATGCACCACAGAAGAAGATGAGGAGGAGAAGAAAGAAAACTTGAAAACTTGAACTTTATTTTTCAAGGATAAAGATTTTAGGCAACGCCTAGTCTTCCAATCTGTCCTTGGTACATATACGAACATAGAATACAAACATGGCAAGGC
>CM065695.1:11780949-11783449 GCA_017654935.2 Phymorhynchus buccinoides | reverse complement strand
GAGAGAGAGAGAGAGAGAGAGAGAAAAAGAGAGAGAGAGGGGGGGGGGAGAGAGACAGAGAGAGAGAGAGAGACAGAGAGAGAGAGAGACAGAGAGAGACAGTGGCAGGGAGATACAGAAAGACACAGCGGAGAGACAGAAATCAAGGCAGATGTAGAGACACAAAGTAGACAGACACAGAGAGAGGAGGGGGGGGGGGGGGGGGAGGGGCGCATGGATGAATGGTGACAGGGAAGAAACGGTCGATGGACCTTGTAACATCTTCAACGGCCTCAAATGTAACCCAGTTGCGCGGTCTCCGAACTTTAAATATCAAACGAGGATGTCATTCCCTTTCCAGATGTTGTCAAATTTAACCCAGCTGCGTGCTCTCCGAACTTTAAATAAATATCTATTATTATTATTAGGTACTTCATAGTCACAGAGGCGTCTCTCTGCGAAATTCGGGTTGCTCCCAGCTGGAGAGCGCGTCGCAGCCGGAGCCGCGCCACCCAATTTGTTTTAATTTTTTTGCATGCGATTTTTGTGTGACTGATGAGGAAGGAAAGGTGTGAGTGGGCGGGGGTGTGTGTAAATGTTGACCAAATGACAACTATTTGGTTGCCACTGGGCTTAACGTGTGCTAAGTGCATGGGCACACGGGACCTCGGTTTATCGTCTCATCCGAAAGACTCCACATTCAGACCAGTAAGTCATAATGCAAAGTGAGAGGAAAAAAATCCCCCTGTACCCAGGATCGAACTCGGGTTTACTCGACACGAGACGAACGCGTTAGCTCTGTGCCACTCTACAGCTGCATCTACCCATGATAATGTCGCCCACACCACACATTATTACGAAGACAGAGGAACAGCCCACACGCACATCCATGCAGCAAAACACTCATTATCAGGGCCTCAACACACAATCAGTCTCCTCCTTTTCTTCTTCTCTAATCATTTCTAATGGTATCTTTATTTTTATTTTCCATACGTGTAGAAAAAGTCTACACAGGAGTTGGGCATAAGTGAATTAGGATTTAGTATTAGGTACTTTACAGTCACAGAGGCGTCTCTGTGAAATTCGGGTTGCTCCCCACCTGGAGAGCGCGTCGCAGTGAGAGGCGCGCCACCCAATTTTTTTTCCATGCGACTTTTGTGACTGATGAAGAAAGGAGGGGGGGGGGGGGGGGAGTTTAAATTTTGACCAAATGACAACTTTTGTTCGTTGCCACTGGGATTAACGTGTGCTAAGTGCATGGGCACATGGGACCTCGGTTTATCGTCTCATCCGAAAGACTCCACGTTCAGACCGTAAGGCCTAGTGCAGAGTGAGAGGGAAAAAATCCTCCTGTACCCAGGTTCGAACTCGGGTTTACTTGACACGAGGCGAACGCGTTTACCTCAGTGCCACACAAACACGTAGTATAATTATAAGGGGTGAGTTTGTATCCTCGATTCAATGCCCCCGCACTAGCAGTCAAGTCGAAAACACAATAACAAGGGCATCGCCGAGCGGCAGCAACGCATTGTGACAATGCAAAACCCGGCCAGTTATGTCCTGTCCCCACCCCCCCACCCCCACCCCCAATAAACACACCACTTTCCACCCTTACAGAACGCATAAAATACATAGCCCAAAATTTGAAGCGATTCTGTTCAGTAGTTCACGAGATACAGCTGAACTTTTATACAAACTTCCTTGCACCATGGTACACCACCACACAAAATTTGAAGCGATTCTGTTCACTAGTTCACGAAATAAAGCTGGGGGCAAATTACATAGCCCAAAGAAGGACATTTCGGTTTTCAAGGTCAAACTTCAAGGTCAAGGTCAGCATGGTGTTGATTAACGAAAGGAAGCTTCCTTTTCAAGCTGTCTACCCCTCTGACAATTTTAATCAAAATCCAAACAGTAGTTTTTAAGATAATCGATACACAGACAGACACACACACACACAGACACACACACAGACACACAAACCGATCGCAATACCTCGGCCTATGGCCGGGTAATAACCTCGTTACGAGAAATTACAACGTGGGCTCATACGAACACGGAACAGACAATAACAACAAGAACAAGAGGCAAAGCCTTCAAGGCTCACTCGAACAGGAACATGTGGGACAACAACAAAGATTGAGGGGGGTGTCTAAAGTACAAGATTGCCAATAAAATGTTAAAGTACAAATAAAACTATCGTTAATGGATACAACAACAACAACAAAAACGAAACTTTTTTTTTTAAAGTGCCCGTGCCGAGAATCATACCTGGAACCATTGGCATGACAGACAGACAGACACTCTACCAATGAGCTATCGAGGCTTTCAGTGTTGATGAGTTTGTTAACTCATGTTGCCTGTTGAATACTCTCTAACCCACTAATCTAAAAATGTTATCTCTTTGTTATCTGTTTACAGTGTTGTTTTAAGTATTTAATTATTCAAATCATTATTGTTTGAAAGCTTGCAAATCTATGCGTATGCAAAGTTTGAACAAAGTACGCCTTCTATTTCCCGA
>CM065695.1:11773449-11775949 GCA_017654935.2 Phymorhynchus buccinoides | reverse complement strand
GACCTTGACCATTAATCTTCATTTTCGAACTTGGCCTAGCTATCCTTATTATCTATCTGCATACAAAATGTGAGCGTCCTAGGTCCCTTCGTTCAAACGTTACCGTGCCAGGTGTTTCGCAGCATTTTCGGCCCCAATGACCTTGACCTTTGACCTTCATTTTCGAACTTGGCCTAGTTATCCTTTTTATCTATCTGCATACAAAATATGAGCGTCCTAGGTCCCACCGTTCGAACGTTACCGTGCCAGGTGCTTCACAGCATTTTCGGCCCCAATGACCTTGACCTTTGACCTTCATTTCGAACATAACCTAGTTATCCTTATTATATATCTACATACAAAATTTGAGCGTCCTAGGTCCCTCCGTTCAAACGTGATCGTGGCAACACGTGCTCGGCAGCATTTTCGGCCCCAGTGACCTTGACCTTTGACCAATGACCTTCATTTTCGAATCTGACCTCGATATCTTAAGTACCTATCCGCATGCACAATTTTAGCTTCCTAGGTTCCTCCGTTCAAACGTTATCGTGTTCACATAGATAGTCAGATAGTCAGTCAAGAACAAAGCAGAAATCTCTGACAACATTACCACCTTCGCTCGCGGCTGGTAACAAGGGTGTCACCAAGCGACAGACATGTGTGCTCCCCCCCACCCCCCCCCCACCCCCCCCCCCACCACCCCCACCCCCCACCCCACACCCCACCCACACCTCCCCCCGAAATCTTTCGGTTCTTGAGATACAGCCCAAACAGAGAAAAAAAAAACAAGGCCAAAGGTCAAGGTCAAGGTGAAAAAGCTACAAAATGTCACCCATTGAATTTCTTGAGTTTCGCCGATCGAGAATATATGTGGTTATATGTGTGTACAACAAACGGGTTTTATAAAAACAGCCTCAATGTCAAATGTCAAGGTCAAGAGGCTCAATTGTCTGCCATTGCATTCTTTAGGTAATGCTGATCAAGAATACAATACGGGTGTGTGCCCCATGGTGTTCGAACCATAGTTACTGCCAAAAGAGACAAGTTCAAAACTAAAAATCACAAAGGTTATCAATACATTGTATTGCACATGACCTTGAGTCAGTCTATTAATCTTCCAGATTTGAAGCCCGTCACTGCCCCAAATAAATGCAAAAGACTAAAACAATAAATTTTACAACTCCAAAGTCTACGTCCTCTACCTTTTTGGAAGGGTTGGAAGGCAAATGAGAGAAAGAATGGATATAAAAAAAATAGCAAAACACTAAAAAAAAGAATATTTTCAAATGAACAAAACAAACACAAACAAGAAACTAATGTGCAAGAACATGGACAGAACGACTAAGCTGCCTGCTTCATCTATAGTTTTTGGGGGGTTTTCTACAGTTCACACACGCACTTTCATGCATACGCACTCGCACGCGCACAGAGAGAGAGAGGGGGGGGGGGGCAGACATATGCACAGACAGACAGACAGATACGAAAACGGATTTTTTTAAAACGGACATCAGAAAGAAAGACAAACACAAATCTGATAGACGGACAGACAAAGAAACACAAGAGACAAAAAAAGAGAGAATGATAGAAGCGATATGCCTGAGAGAGAGAGAGAGAGAGAGAGAGAGAGAGAGAGAGATGAGAGAGAGATAGAGATAGAGAGAGAGAGAGAGAGAGAGAGAGAGAGAGAGAGAGGAGAGAGAGAGAGAGAGAGAGAGAGAGAGAGAGAGAGAGAGAGAGAGAGAGAGAGAGAGAGAGAGAGAGAGAGAGAGAGAGAGAGAGAGGGAGCGGAGAGATAGTCAAACTCAAACTCAAAAACATTTTAATGATTAGGCCATCTGCCCGTATCAAAATGGGGAGACAAAGGGGAAGGGGTACCGGTGAAAATGCAATGAAGAGAGAGAGAGAGAGATGGACGAACGAGAGAGACGGAACGAGAGAGAAGAGGACGAGGATTTGCGAGAGAGAGAGAGAGAGAGAGAAGAGAGAGAGAGGGGGAGAGAGAGAGAGAGAGAGAGAGAGAGAGAGAGAGAGAGAGAGAGAGAGAGAGAGAGAGAGAGAGAGAGAGAGAGAGAGAGAGAGAGAGTCAGACATCAATTAGGCGGACAGCCAGGCGGAAAGAAGACTTCTTCTTCTTCATCGTTCCCAGGCGATATGGCCATAATGGATAAGGTACATATGTGTCGGGTTTTCAGCTTTCACTGGTCTCCCCGCTGCGCACAGCCCACACATTCCGATTTCGGAGGAGATTAGAAAGAAGACAAAGAGAAATACAGACAAATAGAAGGGAATCTTTATTTTAAAAAAAATTATTAAAAGAGGCACACACACACACACACACACACACACACACACACACACACCAAAAGATTTTAGATACAGCACAGTTCAGTTCGTTTGGCCCGTTCAGCAGCCAGACACTCCTCCACCTGGCTTCATTATATGACAGCAAAGCACCATCATAAAACAACAGCAGCCCATAACAGCACGTGCAACCCGTAACTTTAACGAGCGCGTTGCTTGG
>CM065695.1:11768449-11770949 GCA_017654935.2 Phymorhynchus buccinoides | reverse complement strand
GTGCAGTATTTTGTTGTTCATAAGGTTTATTGTTTCAGGGTTTTTTTTAGAAATGAAAAGCCTAGGTGTGACAGATCTGATAAACTTTAAAAATATTTTTTTCTAAAGGATTATGCTTTAAATTATGAGTTAGATTACATGCACTGCCCTCATTTTTACCTCTTTTTTTAAAGAATCGATTATGGTGAGTTTTGCTTTCTTCTGTACGTCCAGAAAAAAATAACAAAGACTGGAGAGAAAAAAACTTGAAGTTTGAACGAAAATTTCTTTTGATATCTCTACAATATTATCAATTCAACTGAATTTCTTTCATTAAATACGAGGGGGGAAAAAAGCTACGATTTGCTACACTTGGCTTTTTCTGGAGAAGCAAACAAAAAACAACAAGTGCAACGCCGAGCGGTAGCAAAGTCCCCTCGCAGCGGCATCGCCCAGCTACTCAGAAATCGGAATGTGTCGGCTGTGCACATACATAAAAACAGCACGTAACTACATAAAAACGCATCAAAACAGCACGTAACTGAATAGTTTTTTATATATAGCCTTGGGGTTCGGACCCGTGATTTGAGCGCGCACGATCATGCGCACACGCGCGCACAGAAAAATTCATGACACCTGTGTTATAGACCATTCATCAAGAAATGTTGTGAACAAAAACTGCATTAAAATAAATGCAAAACTTCGCGACATATTAGCGATTATGTGTTTCGGAGTTTGAACCCCGTAACTGGCGCGACCTTGACCTTAATGTAAAACTAAATACATCAGTGGATAGCTTGCATCTGGGCAAACTAGTATACCAAATTTGATGATGATAGACTGAATAGTTTTTGAGAAAAACGGACGAATAGCCGGACGGACGGACGGATCAGACAGAAACAATAGTTCCCCGAACCTTCGGCTCGGGGACTACTAACAAGAGGTTAATATTCCCCTAACACCGTTATTAGCTAGCACCTGAGATCTAAGGATACGTTTCTGCGTTACGTTCTCTGCTCGCCATTGAAACTGCTGGCTGCGATGCTATCTGAGTGAGCCTGCATCCAGTTACGCATCTGTACTAAAAACCAAGGTATGAAAATAATTGATAAAAAAAAAAATTCGGTCTCGTCGGTTCCGAGGTAAGTTGAAACGTTGTGTTACCGATCGCCTTTAAAGACCCACCACGTTACGTGTCAGAATCACGGTTTTCACGTGTTTTCCCTCGTAAGAAATCTTAAGACATCTTCCTAGCATAAGAGGGAATGCGACACGTGACGTGGGGCGGGGCGGGGGGGGGGGGGGGGGGGGTGACCCGGGTCTTTAAAGACCCACTGACCCAGCAAGATTAAGTCCCTTGGTTGTTGTGTGTGGGGGTTTTCTGGGTAGGTGTGACCCATCATACAAATGCCCCCGACTTCAAATTGAGGCTGCTCTTTAAAGTCTCTGTCTCGTTTTCAATTTGGGGGGCATTTGCATGGGAGTCAAACCTGGTCAAAATAAGATTTCTTACCAGCGAGAGAGGGATAAACGTGAAACCCGTGATTTTCACTCATGGATGTGGTGGGTTTTTAAAGTGTCTATGTAACGTGACTTAGGGCACAAGTACTTACTAAGATGTCATTTGAACGGACTTAAAGACCCACCAGATCACGTGTCAAAATCACGGGTTTCGCGTGTTTTCCCTCTTATAGCTGGTAAGAAATCTTGTTTTGACCAGGTTTGACTCCCATACAAATTCAAAACGAAACATCATTTTAAAGAGCAGCCTCAATTTGAAGTTGGGGGCATTTGTATGTGGGTCACAGCTATCCAAGAAAAAACCCCAAGGGACTTAATCGTGGTGGGTCAGTGTGTCTTTAACGTCCTCCGGTCTGGAACAGATACATATATGGGACATTAGTAGATATAAAGATGGTGGGAACGATCCTGGAGGCAATGCCCGGAGGCCGTGCAACGCCGGGAAAGTCCCGAATTTTCAACAATACAGATGCGTATATTTAACAAGACGTTCAATGCTGCACTTGGCCATCTCCAAATATGGAAAGTGACGCCATTCGCATGACAATGTCGGTTTTCAGCGACACTTTAGAACGTGTATCTTTTAACCATTCAATCTGAATTTAAACTGACTCTAGCCCTAACCCTGTCCCTAGCCCTAACCCTAACCAAAACCTTGAACCGTCAAATACACACAAAAAATAAACTTGACTAAAAATTCATTGTTCCATGTTTGGAGATGACCAAGTGCAGTCTTGAACGCCTAGTGTATTTTTCTTGCCAGAATGTACTGACACAAAAGAACTACCTATAAAGGCTGACAGTGCCTTCTGGAAAATACCCCCGCAAAATATATACCAAGTCTACCTTCATAGCGTCTTCAAATACTATCTTTGCTTTCTTCCGCGGCCACAGTAGCTCTTTGTTTTAAGTAGCGAAGTGCACAGCTACACACACGCACGCGCACGCACACGCGCGCACACACATATCGCACGAGCACACACACACACATCGCCCGCAC
>CM065695.1:11755949-11765949 GCA_017654935.2 Phymorhynchus buccinoides | reverse complement strand
AATTCAAAAATCATTATGTACACTGTCTTAACTCGAATGAGAGTGTGCGTGCGCCCACGGCCGCGCTTCCAAGCAGGTGTGTGTGTGTGAGTGTGTTGTGTGTGTTCTGTGTGGGTATATCTGCTTGCATGTGTATGAGTGTATGCGTGCGCAGGAGAGATTGTGTTTGCTAGAGGGGGGGGGGGGGGGGGGGAGTGTGTGTGTGAGTATGTGTCTGTGAGTGTGAGTACACGTGAGTGCTTTGTGTATGTGAGTGTGTGTGTGTGTGCATGTGTGTGCGTGCGTGTGCGCGTGTTTGTACAAGTGTATGCTTGAGTAAGTTTGTGTGCGTTTCAGTGAGAATGTGTTTTCTGTGTGTTTGATGAACTGTGTGTGGGTCTGTGTGTGTATGTCTGTGTGCAAGAACGCGTTCACTCTCGTGCGTGCACGTACGTGCGTGTGTGTCTGTTTTGCGTGTGTGTCTGTTGTGCGTGCGTGTGCGTGTGTGAGTGTTTCAATACTGATTGTAAAGCGCTTTGTGCTCGATAAAAAGCGCTATATAAATATCCGTTTATTATTATTATTATTATTATTAACTGTCCTAAAAGCCCAGTGTTAAAAAAATAAGAAGATATAAAACCGAGTTAGTTACCTTGCGTTGTTTAGTAACACGAATAGTAGTGTATAATGATACCCTAAAGACCTACACAAACACTACACGCACACTAAATCATGTGTGTGCCTTGCAAACAATACATTGTCCTCATACATGCAATACAAAATACACAAAATGTGAAGCTTCTAGAGCGGGGATACGGGAATTGATAACCAGTTCATTGTCAAAGGAAATGAAAAATTCTTTTCAGACTGAATTAAAACGGGTTTTTTAAAACAAAAACAGTTTTAGAAAGTCATAAAACAGCAACAAAACGTACACATTCAGTCTAAGAGATCGTGTGGTCTTAAATATGTATATAAAAAAACAACTTTCAAAGAAAGTCAAACAAAACAATATTCACAAGTCACGGTCTAAAATTTGTACGGGTCGCGAAATTTCATAAACGCTTAAGTCACAAGGGAAATAACGGGGAGAATCAAATTAAAGACCCCCCCCCAAAAAAAGAAAGGAAAGGAGAAAAAAGGTTGAAATTAGCTTTGAGAAAAGGAAGAAAGAAAGAAAGGAAGGAAGGAAGAAAGAAAAAGGAAGGAAGAAAGAGAAGGAATGAAAAAAAGGAAGAAAGGAAGGAAGGAAGGAAGGAAGGAGGAAAGAAAAAAGAAAGGAAAGGAGAAAAAAGGTTGAAATTAGCTTTGAGAAAAGGAAGAAAGAAAGAAAGGAAGGAAGGAGACAAAGAAAGGAAGAAAGGAAGGAAGAAAGAAAAAGAAAAGAAAAAAGAATGAAAGGAAGGAAGGAAGGAAGGAAGGAAAATTAAAGACCCCCAAAAAAGAAAGGAAAGGAGAAAAAAGGTTGAAATTAGCTTTGAGAAAAGAAAGAAAGAAAGAAAGGAAAAAAGAAAGAAAGGAAAGAAAAAGAAGAAAGAAAGAAAGGAAGAAAGAAAAGAAAGAAAGAAAGGAAGAAAGAAAGAAAGAAAGAAAGAAGAAAGAAAGAAAGGAAGAAAGAAGAAGAAAGAAAGAAAGAAAGAAAGGAAGAAAGAAAGAAAAGAAAGGAAGGAAGGAAAGGAAGAAGAAAGAAAGAAAGGAAGAAAGAAAAGAAAAGAAAGGAAAAAGAAAGAAAGAAAGAAAGGAAGGAAGAAAGAAAGAAAGAAAGAAAGGAAGAAAGAAAGGAAGAAAGAAAGAAAGGAAGAAAGAAAGGAAGAAGAAAGGAAGGAAGAAAGGAAGAAAGAAAGGAAGGAAGAAAGGAAGAAAGAAAGGAAGGAAGGAAGAAAGGAATGGAAAAAAATGAAAGAAATAAAGGAAGGAAGAAAGAAGGAAAAAGAAAAAGAAAGAAAGAAAGAAAGAAAGGAAGGAAAGAAAGAAAGAAGAAAGAGAAGGAAGGAAAGGAAGGAAGAAAGAAAGAAAGAAGGAAGAAAGAAAGAAAGAAAAGAAAGAAAGAAAGAAAGAAAGAAGAAAGAAAGAAAGAAAGAAAAAAAAGAAAGAAAGAAGAAAGAAAGAAAGAAAGGAAGGAAGGAAGAAAGGAATGGAAAAAAAGAATGAAAGAAACAAACAAAAAAAAGGAAGGAAGGAAGAAAGAAAGAAAGAAAGAAGGAAGGAAGGAAAAGGAATGAAAGAAGGAAAGGAAGGAAGGAAGGAAGGAAGGAAGGAAGGAAGGAAGGAAGAAAGAAAGAAAGAAAGAAAGAAAGAAAGAAAGAAAAGAGAAAGAAGGAAGAAAGAAAGAAAGAAAGAAAGAAAGGAAGGAAGGAAAAAAAAGAAAAAAGGAAAGAAAGAAAGAAAAGAAAGAAGAAAGAAAAAAAGAAAAGAAAGAAAGAAAGAAGAAAGAAAGAAAGAAAGAAAGAAAGAAGGAAGGAAGGAAGGAAAAAGAGAGAAAGAAAGAAAGGAAGGAAGAAAGAAAGAAAGAAAAAAGAAAGAAAGAAAGAAAGGAAGGAAGGAAAGAAAGAAAGAAAGAAAGAAAGAAAGAAAGAAAGAAAGAAAGAAGGAAGAAAGAAAGAAAGAAAGAAAGAAAAAGAAAAGAAAGAAAGAAAGAAAGAAAGAAAGAAAGAAAGAAAGAAAGAAAGAAAGAAAGAAAGAAAGAAAGAAAGAAAGGAAGGAAGGAAGGAAGAGAGAAACAAAGAAACAAAGAACACAATCACGCATGCACGCACGCACGCACGCACAAAACCAGTAACGTCTTTACCCTTTAACTCTCCACACAGTCTAACGCCTTCCTCCTTCTCACCTACCACCAAACCTGTAGCCTTGGTGTTCTAGCCTATGTCAGTTGGTCCGGCATAGCCTTCAGCCAAGGCGATTAACAGGTTCTGACTCGTACTTCGATCAAGAATAGAGATACGATAACGGGTGGAATTCAGAGCCACAGATGATATTTTACGGGAGTCATTTACCCATATCACCAGCAGTCCCGTCAGGAGCTCTATTATTGACACGATAGTTTTTTCCGTAGAATTCTGAACCAGAGAGACGATATCTTTAGGAACCGTTTTCCCCATAACTCCCGGCTTCCCCACCACAAACAACCAGTTAAATCAACATGTGCAGTTTTCTCCGTAGCATTCTGAACCAGAGAGACGATAACTTTATAGGAACCGTTTTCCCCCATAACTCCCGGCTTCCCCACCACAAACAGCTAGTTAAATCAACATGTGCAGGTTTTTTATCCGTAGAATTCTGAACCAGAGAGACGATATCTTTATAGGAACCGTTTTCCCCATAACTCCCGGCTTCCCCACCACAAACTAGTTAAATCAACATGTGCAGTTTTCTCCGTAGAATTCTGAGCCATAAAGACGATATCTTTCGAAACCGTTTTCCCCATAACTCCTGGCTTCCCCACCACAAACAACTAGTTAAATCGACATGTGCAGTTTTCTCCGTAGAATTCTGAACCAGAAAGACAATACCTTTAGGAACCGTTTTCCCCCATAACTCCCGGCTTCCCCACCACAAACAACTAGTTAAATCAACATGTGCAGGTTTTTTATCCGTAGAATTCTGAACCAGAAAGACAATACCTTTAGGAACCGTTTTCCCCCATAACTCCCGGCTTCCCCACCACAAACAACTAGTTAAATCAACATGTGCAGTTTTCTCCGTAGAATTCTGAGCCATAAAGACGATATCTTTCGAAACCGTTTTCCCCATAACTCCTGGCTTCCCCACCACAAACAACTAGTTAAATCAACATGTGCAGTTTTCTCCGTAGAATTCTGAACCAGAAATACGATACCTTTAGGAACCGTTTTCCCCCATAACTCCCGGCTTCCCCACCACAAACAACTAGTTAAATCAACATGTGCAGTTTTCTCCGTAGAATTCTGAACCAGAAAGACAATATCTTTTGGAAACCGTTTCCCCCCATAAAGCTTCCCCACCACAAACAACTAGTTAAATCAACATGTGCAGTTTTCTCCGTAGAATTCTGAACCAGAGAGACGATATCTTTTAGGAACCGTTTTCCCCATAACTCCCGGCTTCCCCACCACAAACAACTAGTTAAATCAACATGTGCAGTTTTCTCTGTAGAATTCTGAACCAGAAAGACCATATCTTTTCAAAACCATTTCCCCCATAACTCTCGGCTTCCCCACCACAAACTAGTTAAATTGACATGCGCAGTTTTCTCCGTAGAATTCTGAACCAGAAAGACAATATCTCTATAGGAACCGTTTTCCCCCATAATTCCCGGCTTCCTCGCCACACACAACAAGTTAAATTAACATGTGCAGGTTTCTTATCCGTAGGATTCTGAACCAGAAAGACAATATCTTTATAGGAACCGTTTTCCCCATAACTCCCGGTTTCCCCAGCACAAACAACTAGTTAAATCGATATGTGCAGTTTTCTCCGTATAATTCTGAACCAGAAAGACGATATCTTTATAGGAACCGTTTTCCCAGCTTCCCCACCACAAACAACTAGTTAAATCGACATGTGTAGGGTTTTTTCTCTGTAGAATTCTGAAACATCGACAATATTTTACTGCGGTCGGTTTTTTCCCGCGCAACACCAGGCAGTCCCATCAGGAAGCCTAATAGAATTGTCTTTCACAGCCAGACGCCTGCCAGCGGAGTTAGTGGTGGTGGTAATGGCCATTTTGTCACGCTCCTTTTGCTTAGGGCACCGCCTGGTGCATGACATTACCTTACAAAGTGTGGAGGGGTCCATTTGTGTGTGTATGTGTGCGTGTGGCTAGCTGATGTTCCCTGTATTATCGACACGCTCACGCACACACGCGTAGCTTACAATTATACGTATTGTTAACCCTTTCACCGCCAGCCATACTTCAGCCAAAAATGTCCATTAAGTTTACCTGGGTTGAGAACAAAATCCATCCGCGGTATTTGGGGATTCTTCTGTGAAATATATAAAATAAGGTCTATCCTTACTACTACTTCCCAAAACTAAGACAATGGGGTCTTTGAATAACAGACCCCAATTTGATGCCTATTAGTGACATAGGTATTATAATCACTGTGGTGCTAAAATGCGACTTTGGCTGTGAAAGGGTTAAAAAATGTGGGGCTTTACTGGTGTTGCACTGCCTCCGGGCATTTCCTCCAGGATCGTTCCCGCCATCTTTATATATCTACTAATGTCCCATATGTGTCTGTTCCAGACCGGAGGACGTTAAACAGATTTTCATTCACACACGCGTGCACATACACGTACGCACGAACTTCAGTGTGTACGTGCATGTGTGTAAGTGGGTGCATACGTGCGTGCACGCACGCGCGCGTGTGTGTGTGTGCGTATGCGTGTGTGGTGTGTGCATGCCTGCAGTGATTATGTGTTCGTGTGGTGTGTGTGTGTGCGTGTGTGTGTGTGTGTGTGTGTGTGTGTGTGTGTGTGCGTGTGTGTGTGTGTGTGTGTGTGTGTGTGTGTGTGTGTGTGTGTGTGTGTGTGTGTGTGTGTGTGTGTGTGTGTGTGTGTGTGTGTGTGTGTGTGTGTGTGTGTCTGTCTGTCTGTCTGTCTGTCTGTCCATGTGTGTCTTTTTTGGAATGCTTGTACTAGTTTGCACACGACCCCAATCAGTTGAATCGAGTTCACGGATGAATTTTCTTCCAACTAAAAAGGGTTGGATTATGTGAGGCGGCTTTAACTAAACGGTGTGGAGTAAAGGGGGTCATATCCACGCGCACAACTGCAGTCGCGCGGCTATCCAACTGTAACATTAATTTTTGCGAGTCGTGATTCTGATGAAGTAGTACTGTCGAAATAAACCCGGTGAGACCCTACTCGTTTTGTTCACTGATTATTTCCTAGACCCCCGTACACGAATCTGATCAAATATCTATATTTCATACTTTCAGAAGAGCTCTACGTATAGCTAAAATGGCATTCACAATCACATAACTTAGTACAAGCATTCTACATTATAATACACTAAGTCAAGGGAGGGAGGGAGGGGGGGGGGGGGGGGGGATCCCCAGACACATCATCGCACCTCGTCGAACGTTAATGAGCAACTTAGGACGATGATTTGACCGCCAGGGGGCAATCAAACCCACTAGTGGGCTAGTGTCCCTCTCTATTCTCCCTCTCCCTCTCTCTCTCTCTCTCTCTCTCTCCCTTAGCGCGTGATATTCTTAGTGGGCGTAGAGAGAAAGAAATGGTGGAGATGAGTCCCTCCCTCTCTCTCTCTCTCTCTCACTACGCTTAACTAAGAATCCCTCCCCTTCTCTCTCTCTCTTACTACGCCCAACTAAGAATATCACGCGTTAAGCCCCTACTAGTTTGATTGCCCCCCCTGGCGGTCAAATCATCGTCCTAAGTTTCAGACCATTTGAACCTCAAGAAAAATGTCCAAAATTAGAAAACAGAAACATTTGCAGTATGGAAATAGGTCAACCAATAACTGAATAAAACATAAATTAAAAAAGTTTGAAAAAAAAATATATATATTTGTGAATCAGACATTTAATCAGATTCGTACAATGGCTTCTACATGAACATATTCAAAACGAAACTAGCAGGATTTCATCAGATTCATACAGACGGTAGGATTTCATCAGAACCACGCATCACAAACGTCGTCACAGTTGGATAATATAGTCGTACGAATGAAATTGGATGAGTGGATCTCAGCAGACAACTTTGTTTTTTTCATCACTTTCATACCTCGCAAATTAAACTGCAGCGGGTTCGGTGAGAACATTTTCAGTGATATGAGTGCAAAAAATAAAACTGAAAACAAAACAAAACCAACTTTCTTTCTTTTTTTCATGTTAAAAAAACCCACCGCTAATTAGAAAATTCTCACGTTTCCATCACAAACACGTAAAAACAGAAACGCATTTCAATCAATTGTGATTTGTTATGTTGCTCCATGCTCAATTAGAAATGATGGGAAGCAGTAGATTAATAGCAATCAATCTCTCTCTCTCTCTCTCTCTCTCTCTCTCTCTCTCTCTCTCTCTGTCTCTCTCTCTCTCTCTCTCTCTCTCTCTCCTTGACCCCGTTTCTCTCTGGCTAGTGGCTCTAAAGAAAATAAACAGTTCATTGTCCTCTCTCTCTCTCCCTGACCCCCTCTAGTGGTTCTCTCTCCTAAAGAAAATAAACTAACAGTTCATTCTCTCTCTCTCTCTCTCTCTCTCTCTCTCTCTCTCCCTTGACCCCGTTTCTAGGGGCTAGTGGCCTAAAGAAAATAAACAGTTCATTGCTCTCTCTCTCTCTCTCTCTCTCTCTCTCTCTCTCTCTCTCTCTCTCTCTCTCTCTCTCGTGCGATTGTGCAATGATCCACTAATAGTCCGTCACTAATACAGTTTCTATCATAACCTACTATGTATCCACTGAGGTACATAAAAACAAGCCTGGGTTTGTTTATATCCCTTTTTACCCCCACCCCCCCTCTCCGCTTGTTTCCTTCAGCATTTCCACCCCACCTTTCCCCTCTCATCCACATCTTTATCTCCTCCTCCTTCTCCTCCCTCTGTACTCCACTCTCCACTCTAACCCCAAAACACCCACCCACCCCCACCCATTTTGTCAGCTCGGTTTATATGTCTGGTCATGGTTTATATAGATTTTTAGTAGTAAAGTTTTAGTTTAGTTTTAGACATATAGATTTTTTTTTAGTAATTTCATGTAATTACTGGGTGTCACAGTAACTTCATGAAATTACTGAACATTTTAGGAATTTCGTAAAATTACTGATTTCACATATTTACGGTAACATATATATTAGCTCTTGTAGTACGGTTCTTTTGCAATGTCTGGTAGCGGTGTTGGTTTTTATTAGTCCCCGAGCCGAAGGTTCGGGGAACTATTGTTTCTGTCTGGTCCGTCCGTGCCTCCGTCCGTCCGTCCGTCCGGCTATTCGTCCGTTTTTCTCAAAAACTATTCAGTCTATCATCATCAAATTTGGTATACTAGTTTGCCAAGATGCAAGCTATCCACTGATGTATTTAGTTTTACATTAAGGTCAAGGTCGCGCCAGGTACGGGGTTCAAACCCCAAAACACATAATCGCTAATATCTCGCGAAGTTTTGCATGTATTTCAATGCAGTTTTTTTCACAACATTTCTTGATGAATGGTCTATAACACAGTTGTCATGAATGTTTCTGTGGATAAGCCCGCTGTGCCCTAGGCCCTTTGTGTCACAGGCCCGATATGTCCCACTTCTTTCCGGCCGTCCATCCGTCCGTGCGTGCGTCCTGTTTTCAGTTCTCAATGGTCTCCCCGCTGTGTGTACAGCCGACACATTCCGATTTCGGAGTAGCTCGGCGATGCTGCGAGAGGACTTTGCAGCCGCTCGGCGTTGTTTTGTTTTCTTTGGTTTGTTTTGTTAAACAGCCGCCAAGCGAACCATGGATAATGTTTTCAATGCTGTTTGTCTGTTTCTGGCTGGCTGGCTGTCTATCTATCTATCTATCTATCTATCTTATCTATCTATCTATCTATCTATCTATCTATTCTATCTATCTATCTATCTATCCATCTATCTATCCATCTATCTATCGATCTATCTATCGATCTATCTATCGATCCATCTATCCATCTATCCATCCATCCATCCGTCCGTCCGTCTATCTATGTATCTATGTATCTACCTACCTACCTACCTACCTTTCCATCCATCCATCCGTCCCTCCCTCCCTCCCTCCCTCCCCCATCCATCCATCCATCCATCCATCCCTCCATCCATCCATCCATCCATCCATCCATCCATCTATCTAGTATGAATGAAAAATCTCAGTGATTAGTTGAGATCCGTTCCCCTAATCTGAAGGACTAAAAACGTTGGTGCATTTGTAATGCGGAATAATTTGCTTTGATCAAACTTTTTTTGTGTCCAATGTCTTTATTTGTGAACCTCAGAAACAAACTCAGTTATCATTCAAAAAGTTAATGATAACGGAGTATCTATCTATCTATCTATCTATCTGACTATGTGAACACGATAACGTTTGAACGGAGGGATCTAGGGGGCAGGGCTCCCAGGGACCCCCATTTGGGGGTCTATGAAGCACTCAAGTTCTAAAGGACCCTCTAAAAGAATGTGCAGAGGGTCCCAGGGATGCACTAGAACAAATATTGTTGGCATTCGCAATGTCACTGGGACCCTCTATCCCGCCTCTAGGACCCTCTATACAGTATACTGTAAGCGAAGGAGTCCCTGGGAGGGGGGCTCAAATTTCGCATGCGGACAGGTATTTACGATATCTAGGCCAAGTTCGAGAATGAAGGTTATTGGTCCAACAAGGTCAAGGTCACTGGAGCCAAAAAAAGCTACCACCGCTCCTGCTTTTCTGTAGCCTGTACAGTCAATAAGTGCGCGAGCTACAGTTGAGATCCTCGCTGGCCCAGGGGTACTGTAAAAGGTGCAGCTGTGGACAGTTTGGCCGGACTTTAGCTTCAGGGGGTGTTTTGTCTGTTGGTTCCTGCAAGGTCACTGGACCCGTTATGGTTTTTAACAAAAGTATTTGAACCAAAAAACCTTTGATCTTGTTTTACCTTGTGTTTTTATCCCTTTTTAATACGTGGTAAGATTTAACGTGGTGACAGCCCTGACATGGCCTTTGCTGTCGACGGGGCTATAATTTTAATCTTAATCTTAAACGTGGTGAGATGTAACGTGGTGACAGCCCTGACATGGCCTTTGCTGTCGACGGGGCTATAATTTTAATCTTAATCTTAATCGTGGTGAGATGTAACGTGGTGACAGCCCTGACATGGCCTTTGTTGTCGACGGGGCTATGATATTAATCTTACTCTTAACGCGAAAAAGCTGCCCTGCGACTGGTTGATCTAGCATTTTCACGCTCTAGTTTTGTTTGGTGTTATTTCTTCTTCTTCTTCTTTCCCCTCTCACTAACAGCTACTGTTTCACAATGGCTTTGAGTGGTTTCGGGGGAGGCTGTTATTACTGCAAGGCAGTTTGTTTAGAAACCCCACGTGAAAACATTTTC
>CM065695.1:11738449-11740949 GCA_017654935.2 Phymorhynchus buccinoides | reverse complement strand
CCCTCCCCCCCCCCTCTCATCTCTCTCTCTCTCAGCATTGTTAGCCCCTCTTTTCCTTTCTCTCTCCACATCTTAACCACCATATCCACCCCCCCCCCACCCCTCCCACCCCACTCTTCATTCCCCAAACTATTCCCATGACAGACAACTCCATTTCGCAAACGCAAAACCCTTTCCAGCTCCCCCACCCCATCACAACCACCTATTGCTACCCCTCCTCCTCCCCCCCCCCCCCCTCCCCCACTATGCCATTCCCTCTCCCACCTTTCCCACCCCCCACACTCTCCAAGATGTTCTGCTCATTACCCAATTATGCAAACCCCGGATGCATTTCGTGCCACAATTCCTAATTGTTCATCATCTCCCCCACTGCAAGCATGCATCCATTCAACACAAATTAAATTCCGTCCTGGGGTGCACACTTTTTTTTCTTTTTTTTCCGAAAACCGTTCCCTTTTCCAACAACAAAAAAGTAATACATGGGGGTGGGGGTGGGGGTGGGGGTGGGGGTGGGGGTTAGTGGAGGGGTGATGAGATAACAATGAAGATTATTGAAGGCCCGAAAACGTAGGACTAAAAGAGTGGCTGATATATAGTACATGACAGTAAGCAAAGGGAAAGGGCAGAGTCAAAGAGAGTGACAGATTGGAGGAAGTTACAAGCACAGAACTTCCAGAATGTGGGGGAACTATTTATACAAAAGACCCCCCGGTATCCTCACGGGGGACTTACCCGGTTTGGCGGATATGGTTTTTTTGGGGGGTCTGTGTTGTCTATGGCCGTGTACACACATACAGGCGGATGTTCCGCGCGGAAACCCGTGCGCAATCCGTCAATAAGCAAAAGAAGAAAGGGAACAAATAATATACGCACGTGTCCGTATTTCCCCATATCCGTATACATGTAATTGAACAAAGGGGGAATACTCTCTTTCCAATTAACTCCCCCTCCACCAAAGTTGATTACGACACCAATCATCTAGCAATGCGTGGGTCAGAACCACAGTGAAACAAACAAAGCATCATTCTCACCAATCATCTAGCAATGCGTGGGTCAGAACCAAAGTGAAACAAACAAAGCATCATTCTCACCAATCATCTAGCAATGCGTGGGTCAGAACCACAATGAGACCAACAAAGCATCATTCTCACCAATCATCTAGCAATGTGTGGGTCAGAACCACAGTGAGACAAACAAAGCATCATTCTCACCAATCATCTAGCAATGCGTGGGTCAGAACCACAGTGAGACAAACAAAGCATCATTCTCACCAATCATCTAGCAATGCGTGGGTCAGAACCACAGTGAGACAAACAAAGCATCATTCTCACCAATCATCTAGCAATGCGTGGGTCAGAACCACAATGAGACCAACAAAGCATCATTCTCACCAATCATCTAGCAATGCGTGGGTCAGAACCAAAGTGAGACAAACAAAGCATCATTCTCACCAATCATCTAGCAATGCGTGGGTCAGAACCACAGTGAGACCAACAAAGCATCATTCTCACCAATCATCTAGCAATGCGTGGGTCAGAACCAAAGTGAGACCAACAAAGCATCATTCTCACCAATCATCTAGCAATGCGTGGGTCAGAACCACAATGAGACAAACAAAGCATCATTCTCACCAATCATCTAGCAATGCGTGGGTCAGAACCAAAGTGAGACAAACAAAGCATCATTCTCACCAATCATCTAGCAATGCGTGGGTCAGAACCACAGTGAGACCAACAAAGCATCATTCTCACCAATCATCTAGCAATGCGTGGGTCAGAACCACAGTGAGACAAACAAAGCATCATTCTCACCAATCATCTAGCAATGCGTGGGTCAGAACCACAGTGAGACAAACAAAGCATAATACATCATACATGTATTTGTTTCCTTCCTTCTTTTACTTGTTGATTATTTTCGCGTGAAAAAATATGGATGTACCGTGTACCAGGCCTGTGTGTGTGTCTGCGTATCGGTTTTCTCGAAAACTACTGGACAGAGTTTAATCAAACTTGGCAAACATGTCAACATCCTACTTAGGAAGCTTCCTTCTGATGTTCATAATCTTTCTCATTGATATTGATTTTTTTTTCTCGAAAATCCAAACGGGTCCAATTTTCTCCCCCCCACCCCCCCCCCAAAAAAACACACAACAAAAACAACTACCAGGTGGGTTTTAATCAAATTGGGTAAACGCATAGACACCAAATTGGAAAGGATTCGTCAATATTTTCATGATTAAAAAAAAAAAATTCATGATCCTGCTCACTTTTGTTGATCTTTTCTTTAATGATTGCTTTTACTTTTACCCCTGCGCTATAAAGAAACCCTTCCTTAGTCAGTACTGACGTTTTGCTGAGTGGACAGTGAGACGGGGAAAGGCGGAGTAGTCAGGCATCAGAACAATCTGAAGTACAATCCTCTGAAAACTGCGGTCCAAGGGCCACCAAGGCCCCAGACTATAGTGGGGCAACACTGAAATGAGTTTCTCAACAAGACCAAA
>CM065695.1:11728449-11730949 GCA_017654935.2 Phymorhynchus buccinoides | reverse complement strand
AATTTTGGACCGACAGACCGACAGACCGACCGACCGACAAAGTGAGTTATAGGTTTGTGGCTTGAGCCACAAACAAAAATGCCTCTGTTTGGAACATTCGCAGACTTAGTATAGTTTTGCTTAATGCCATGAAAATGAGACAGAATTTTCTTGACAGTTTATAGATTACCTACCATGATTATTATTGTGTGCATATTTCACTTTAGTTCTTTTTTTCCAAGATCTTCTTCTAGGGGCTGGAGGCCGGAAGAATTAAAATATTGTTGTTGTTCTCTCTCTCTGTTGTGGCAGGTGGCTGGGCTGAACCCTTCGCGGCGGATCATGGACTCGTCGGACGCCATGTGCAAGATGTACCTCTTTGTGCTGAACGTGCTGCTGCAGATGTGGCCCTGGCTGGTGGTGGCCCTCAGCGTGGACCTGGTGGTCTCCACCCGCTACCCGCTCAAGACCTACCGCCTGTGCACCACCGAGCGGGCCCGCGCCACCGTCCTCCTCATCACCATCCTGCTCATCTGCCTCAACCTCAACTACTTCTGGACCTGGGGCCTGGGCTTCGGCCACCAGTGTATGTACGTGGAGCTCTTCTCCACCCAGTTCCTGGACGTCATCTGGCCCAGCATCGAGACCATCGTGCAGCACGTCCTGCCCTTGCTCGTCACCGCCGTCGCCTTCTTCCTCTCCCTGGTCAGCCTGCTTAAGGCCAGCCGTAACGGGGCTCCGTCCTACGAGCCCGTGCTGAGGAAGTACTTCCTGGACCTTCAGGCCCTCCAGCAGCTGAAGCACGTGGCTCTCATCACCGTTCTGCTCTTCCTCGTCGTCAAGGCATTCACGTTCGGCGTGGAGCTGCTCAACGCGCTGGAGGCCCGCGGGGTGGTGACCATCTCCTGCGAGCACTACGCCCAGTTCCGGGCGAGGTTCAAGCTGGTGCAGACCCTGCGCTACGCCGTGGTCTACAGCTTCCACAGCCTCAAGTTCTTCCTCTACTTCGCCCTGTGCGCCAGGTTCAGGCGCAAGGTGGCCTCCATCCTCAGGAGGCTTTTCTTCTGCGGGAGAGCGCGGGAGGGGGGAGAGGAGGAGGAGGGGGTTGCGGGGCGGAAATCGCGGGCGGTTATTAAAGACGACGAGGACAACCCCGGGCTGTTTGAGCAGATGGGGGATCAGTGCGAGGCCAACAGCCAGACACCCTACTGTTCTGGACCTCGAGATGCCAACGGTCACCGTTCGACACAGTTCAGCAAAACGACTCACGTCTAGCTAGGGAGCTTGTGCGGGAATTGTGTGCAATTAGGAGTATAATGCTCCCGTCTAGCTAAGGAGCTTATAGGGGAAACGTGTGCAAATTGGGAGCACAATGTTCAATTACAAGAAAAGTCAATAATGATCGTATTTTTTAAATGTTTGGGCAATTGCATGAAATCAGAAGTGTCTGATGAGGTTCATTCAAATCATTGTGTAAAGGAAGACTTCACAAGTGGTTTGGGGGTTTTTCTTCAGTGGTTTTTTTATCATTACATGAATGACCACGAAACTGTTATGGTAGGAAGTACAATCATCATCATCATCATGTCACAGCGGAACCTCTCTTATAACACCTTCAAAAAATCACCCAAACTGAGGTCTTATAAGGGAGGTAATGGCAATACTTACAAAGAAGGGCAATGTCTCAGAGAAGAAGGTCTTATGTAGGAGGGAGTCTTATAATGGGAGGTCTGGTAAGGGAGGTTCTACTTGTGCTTGTTCATAAAAACATTGTGTTTGAATTTCACACACACACAAAAGTGGAAGAATGTGGGATCTTTGTGGACAAGTCACCTCTTGAGGATTCAGGGCTCCCAGGGACCCCCATTTGGGGGTCTATGAAGTATTCAAATTCTAAAGGACCCTCTAAAAGAATGTGCAGGGGGTCCCAGGGATGCACTAGAAAAATTCTTTTTAGCATTCACAATGCCACTGGGACCCTCTATCCCGCCTCTTGGACCCTCTTACTGTAAGTGAAGCAGTCCCTGGGGCCCCTTGTTTTGCGGGACGATTGGGAGCCCTGGGATTTCAACCTGATCTGAACTTTACTCTTTTATATTGCAAGTGGCATCGGTAAAGCAAGCCTCAATGCGGTTGTGCATGCAGAGAGTCAGATCCAGACCTTCAATAAGGCACTTAAGCATAGCCACGAAGAAGACCAGGGATCCGTTTCACAAGGGCTAACGTTACGTAGCGTGTGCGCAAATAGGCAAAAACGGTACTAAGAAACACCTCTTTTGCCGACGTTTCTCGAAAACGTTTCATGGCTGTGATCGAGGTAGCAATCGACAAACTATTTGAAGGATCATGGGTAATATCAATACTTCCGGCTTTTTTTTATAATATATATCTCGCGTGACGAGACTTGAACTTTAAAAATGGAAGACCTAAACAACAAGCTTGCCACAGCAAATATTCTTTAGTCTATCGTGAAAAAAATACGGGATGGTTTTAACAAATTAAACAAACGCAAGCGTTTTGG
>CM065695.1:11715949-11720949 GCA_017654935.2 Phymorhynchus buccinoides | reverse complement strand
GCGGGTGCACCTTATAGTTTGAAAAATATGCAGCCAATGTTAAGAAAGGCCCCCTCCTCTGCACCCTTCCATTCATTTCAGGCTGTTCCGGCGACCGCTGTCGCATTATCAGATTACCGCTGACACTAAACTGACCTATCCCTAACCCTAACCTGAAACCGCTGTTGCATTCCCTTAGGGTTAGGAATAGGGTTTGGGATAGGGATAGGTTTAGGGTGAGTTTAGCGTCAAATATACACACACAAAATTAAAAGTCGATGGTATGTTATGATCATGTGCACGTAAATTCAGAACACGGTAATCTGAGAATGCGACAGCGGTCAACGGAACAGCCTGAAATAAATGAAGGGTGCAGAGGAGGGGGCTTTTCTTTTTTTCTTTTTTTCTTTTTTTTTCAAAGTTTCGTCTTTAATGTGCACTTTATTTCAATACAATACATTCACAAACAGCAACACTAAAATAATCTGAAAACTACTGAAAATAGGCTGATTTTAAAATGGGGGCAATAATGACGTAGGGCTTGCGCGTACATATATAGAGTGTATGAAAAAAAGATGTTTACAAATGAAACGTTGTACAGCAAAAAAAACTATAAAAAAGACTAACAAAAATAAAGGTGTGTAAATAACAAATGCACTGTCATACAAACTTCATACGATCAGAGAGAAATGTGACACCTGTACAGACGAGGGGGCTTTTCTTAACATTTGCCGCATACGCTATGAAAAGATTTGCTCCAGACAGACTTACATGTCGGGGTCGTTGGCCAAAGTGACCAGGGCGGGCACAACTCTCTGTGAAATGAGTGTGTCGCTCACGCCTTGAATCACCAGCTGCACACACACCATCTTTATCGGTACTGTCAGTCACAGCGTTCAGCAATATATAATACAAACTATACCATAGCCGTACATTGGTATCACCAGCTGCACATACACCATCTTTATCGGTACTGTCAGTCACAGCGTTCAGCAATACATAATACACACTATACCATAGCCGTACATTGGTATCACCAGCTGCACACACACCATCTTTATCGGTACTGTCAGTCACAGCATTCAGCAATACATAATACAAACTATACCATAGCCGTACATTGATATAACAGACCTGTTTACTCCACTCTTTTCGAGTAGTATTCTATTCAATTTGGACCTCTACTACTCTTCAAAATAATGCTTTAATTACTCATTTTCAGTGAACATTGTTAAATGATTTAATGAATAAAGCTACACATTTTGCACCAAAACTACTCATTCTAGCTATGCAGACTACTCAAGACTTGAGTAGGGGGTAAACAGGTCTGAATGAGTGTGTCGCTCACGCCTTGAATCACCAGCTGCACACAAACCATCTTTGCCGGTACTGTCAGCAATTCCAATCATACCATAGCCATACAGTACAAATTATTCCATAACCTTACCATACCATAAAAATCATACCACACCCACACAATACAAATTTATGTTTTACATGTGTTACGCTCAATCCGTGAAATTGCCCATTTCATGAAAAGGGAAAAATGGTTTGCCCAGTTCGTGAAATAACCAATTCAAAACTTGCTATTTACAAAAAAACCACTGTGAATGAAACACACAAAGATCAAGAATTGGTTCAAATGAATGAGAAATAGCACCTGCAGATGAATTTAAAATTCTTTGATTCAGACTAACTTTGATAAAACATTCGATTAAACAGGTGGCTCAGGCATAATAATAATAATAATAATAGGGGTACTTATATAGCGCCCTTCTAGGTAAAACCTACTCAGGGCGCTTTACAAATTAAACTGCACTAAACCACCATTCACACATTGAATATATACAACTAACAAACCAGCCTGCATCACTCCCTCCCTCACGCGCACACACATGCACAAGCGTGCACGCGCGCAAGCATCAGGCATGGTAGTGGGGGCAAAGTGGTTTTCAAGGAAAATGGCCGGGGGTCGAGGGGGCCGAAGAAAATTCAATAAAATTCAATAAATGAGTGGCATTTTCACTTTTTCATGCCATTTCAATGCATTTTTTAATAATTTTGTTTCAAACTGTTTCGCGGATTTTCTGCGATTCGCGGAGGTCTACCATGCCTGAAGCATGATGCACACATGCATACGCACTCACACACAGACACACACACACGGGAAGAAGAAGAAGTGACTCACTTCAAACAGGGAGGCAGCAGTGGCTCTAACCACAGCTGCAGAATGCACCACTCCGTCCCACAGAACGCTCAGTAACAACTCGTGGTTTGATGCCTCCGTTCTGAAACCAGAAGTAAATGTCATCGACATTATCATCACTAAAAACCATCATTATAATGTACTACTCCGCCCAATAAAACACTCAGTAACAACTCGTGATTTGATGCCTTAACTTCGGAAACCAGAAGTAAATGTCATCGACATTATCATCACTAAAAACCATCATTATAATGTACTACTCCGCCCAATAAAACACTCAGTAACAACTCGTGATTTGATGCCTTAACTTCGGAAACCAGAAGTAAATGTCATCGACATTATCACCCAATAAAACACTCAGTAACAACTCGTGGTTTGCTGCCTCCGTTCTGAAACCAGAAGTAAATGTCATCGACATTATCATCACTAAAAACCATCATTATAATGCACTACTCCGCCCAATAAAACACTCAGTAACAACTCGTGGTTTGCTGCATTCATTCTGAAACCAGAAGTAAATGTCATCAACATTATCATCACTAAAAACCGTCATTATAATGTACTACTCCACCCAATAAAACACTCAGTAACAACTCGTGGTTTGCTGCCTCCGTTCTGAAACCAGAAGTAAATGTCATCAACATTATCATCACTAAAAACCATCATTATAAGGCACTACTCCGCCCAATAAAACACTCAGTAACAACTCGTGGTTTGCTGCATTCATTCTGAAACCAGAAGTAAATGTCATCGACATTATCATCACTAAAAACCATCATTATAACGCACTACTCCGCCCAATAAAACACTCAGTAACAACTCGTGGTTTGCTGCCTCCATTCTGAAACCAGAAGTAAATGTCATCGACATTATCATCACTAAAAACCATCATTATAACGCACTACTCCGCCCAATAAAACACTCAGTAACAACTCGTGGTTTGCTGCCTACATTCTGAAACCAGATGTAAATGTCATCGACATTATCATCACATAAAAACCATCATTATAACGCACTACTCCGCCCAATGAACACTCAGTAACAACTCGTGGTTTGATACCTCCATTCTGAAACCAGACGTAAATGTCATCGACATTATCATCAGTAAAAACCATCATTATAACGCACTACTCCGCCCAATAAAACACTCAACAGTAACTTGTAGTTTACTGCCTCCGTTCTGAAACCATAGATGAAAGAAACACCCCCACCCCCAACACCCATGTAAAAAGCTATAATATTTAATAATAATAATAATAATTTCATTTATATAGTGCGATAAAACCCTGCTAAAAGCAAGCACTCAGCACTTTGCAAACATTGATGAAACTATATACAAAAATAAAAAATTAAAAATTAAAATTATCTATTTATTTATTAGATTTTATGTATTTATTTGAACTAAAACAATCATGGTCCGTGTTCTGAAACTACTTGATGTCGTCAGCATCAACACTGTCGTCATTATCATCATTCATCACCGTCATTTAGCATCATCATCATCATCATTTTTGTCATCATTATTATCCTCATCAACACCATCATCATCATCACCATCCGACAGCAAACTCATCAGTAACTCGTGGTTTGCTGCCTTTGTAATGAAACCAGTGGATATAATCAGAATCAGCACTGTTTACATTACCATCGCCAAAAAACATCATTGTAACCTGAAGGCTTAAGTTTGCCTTTAGGAGCAAACATGGGAGGATTCTCCCCTACACCCTCCCCTACCTACATATCATCATATCTTATATCACATATCATCAACAAGTTCCTGGGCCAGAATAAAAAGACAACAAAATCTGAAAGTTAATCTTTTGACATCACTTCCAGCCTTGGGCTACCCAGTGAACAGAAATGAAAGATGCACGACCCTACCTGGGACACTTCCATTTCGGTTTCTTCTTCTTCTTCTGCGTTCCCAGGCCATATAGCCAAAGGGTAAGGTACATATGTGTCTGGTTTTCATTTTTCACTGGTTTCCGTGCTACGTACAGCCAACACATTCCAATTTCAGAGGAGCTCAGAGGAGAACATTTGGCGGGATCCCATATATGGAGGCATGAGGCATTCACCCACTGCCCTGCAGTTCGGTTTCAAATCAAAAGTGTTCCAAATCTACTTTTTTGTAAATACTGAGAATATGAAAGCATTCTGTCCAGTCGTTCTTAAGTTATTCAAGATGAAAATGAGGCCGAATTTGGCCTATCACTGACGATAGCGTCTAACATCCTAATATTTTTAGATCTTACCTGAGCTGTAAGACAGTGGCGCGCAGACTGTCGAGAGAGGTTTGACAGAAGGCTAAGGTGCACAGCACTTTCTTCAGAAAATGGCTCACTTCTTGCTGAGATTCTTCCTGCACACATAGTGGTGTACATTTGGAACAGTGTTGGGTACACATGCGTGTGCAAATGTGTCTATGTCAGGCATGGTAGTGGGGGCAAAGTGAGTTTTGCGGAAGAATATCCAACCGATTCTGCATTTCATTTGAAAGATGTCGACTCAAAACTAAAATGATGAAGTTGGGCGTCAAAATGAAGAAGAAGAAGAAAAAGAAGCACTAGGATCACAAATCTGGAAACGTGTGGCGTGAGCTAGGCCGCGCATGACTGCTAACTTCGGCGGGAAGTTGCTTGTTCAGTCATTCACATCCGGTTCCACAAAGCGATTGCAAAGGTTTTAACGCACGTAATTTTTAGGCACCCGAGCGAATTTTTACCCCAGCTTTTTTTTTTGGGGGGGTTGTCAAATTTTCACTTTTGCGGGTTTTATCGCAGAAGTCTACCATGCCTGCTATGTATGTCAAGTG
>CM065695.1:11618449-11710949 GCA_017654935.2 Phymorhynchus buccinoides | reverse complement strand
CGGATTTTTACTTCCAATTCATGGTTTGTTGTGTGACAGTGTGTTAGCTTTCAAATGAAAATATCATCATTGTGAGTTAGACTTTATTCTGGGTGATTTTTTTAAATAAAAGATTTGGTGTGATGTTCAGAGTTACTCCCCTTCTCTTATGCAATAGGATCGATTCTTGGTTCGATTGATCGGGAGGCATAGGGTTAAGACAGGGCTTTATATACACTTTCTTGTTGCACTATCTACAGTGTAGAGTGGCACAGTGGTATCGCGTTCGCTTCGTGTCAAGTAAACCCTGAGTTCGAACCTGGGTACAGGGGATTTTTTCCTCTCACTTTGCACTAGGCCTTACGGTCTGAACGTGGAGTCTTTCGGATGAGACGATAAACCGAGGTCCCATGTGCCCATGCACTTAGCATACGTTAAACCCAGTGGCAACGAAAAAGTTGTCATTTGGTCCAAATTTACCCCCCTCCCTCATCAGTGACAAAAATCGCATGCAAAAAAAAAAAAAAAAAAAAAAAATGGGTGGCGCGCCTCTGGCTGCGACGCGCTCTCCAGGTGGGAGCAACCCGAATTTACGCCTCTGTGACTATAAAGTACCTAATACCTAATCATAATAATACCTAATGATCATTGTTGATTTTCATTTGTGACTTTGAGAAATAAAATGCTATCTAACCCTTTTGCAGCCAGCCATTTTTCAACCCAAAAATGCCATTAAAAAAAACTTAACTGGGATAGAGAAGAAAAACTTATATGCAATATTGGGATTTCCTCTGTAACATGCGTATCCTTGCCTGCCAAAATTAAGAAAATAGGGTCTTTGGATTACAGTCCCTGATTTGATGCCTTTCAGTGACATGGGTGTCAAATCACTGTGGTGCATAAATGCGACATTGGCATTGAAAGGGTTAAACGCAACTAGTGACAGCAACAGGACTGAAGGGTGAGGGTACCCACCTTCTTCTGGGTGAAGGTCTTGCCGAATACCCGGCAGAACCGGCCGAAGTAGGTGCAGAGCGCAGAAACCACCCGGGGTAGAGACACCCCCACCCCCATCATCACCTCCAGCAAGCGAGGAATCCTGCACACACACACAAACGGGTCCGTCATTAACTCATTCAAGTCATATATGTCCGGAATTAATAGGTAGCTGTCAATGTGATGCATTCGCTTCAAGGGAAGTAAATCTGTGTGCACACGACCATACCTTGGTCACTTCTAAACTCGCTTCGCTCCCGTAGACCACAATTTTGCCTCTGACTTTGCTTTTGTAGTGGTTTGTTATGGGGGGAACCAATCGGTGTAGAGTTTTTCTATATAAAGTCTATATATTAAAAAAAGTCTGATCTAACCACTTCCCTATGTCTAAACCTGAAGTAAAAACCTGTAATCTTCTTTTATTTCTCCTTTTGTTTATGTACGCTTTGTTTGTGTGTATGGCTGGAGTGATTTGTTATTTTTTTTAATAATTCAATATTGTTGCAATGCGAATGAGTTAACCCCTTCACTGCCAGAGAAAAATAGAAAAAAGTTATCCTTCCATTATCATAAAATTGAAAAGGGAATTGTCAGTTAGTCAGTCTGCTATAGTCCAGTCAACATCTATGGGTTATCTCAGGACTGTCACTGCGTAATGTTTGACCACGTATAACAAAACGCACATCAAAGATTCTCAACAACGTCCAAAAACCTGAAAACAACGAAAAAAATAAACAGTACAATTCACGACATGGCATCTTCATCATTGTACCCTATAGCTCATAATTTCACACAGTGCTGGAAACGTCATCATCATCATGGTCGTCGCTCACAGGTTTTGACAAGCCATTTGAGCTGCGCCCAGTTTCGAACCACTATTGCATCATTATCATCATCATCATCATCATCACCATCAGCTCCATCATCGTTGTCATCATCACATCATCACCATCATCACCATCAGCTCCATCATCGTTGTCATTATCATCATCATCATCATCATCACCATCAGCTCCATCATCGTTGTCATCATCATCACCATCATCATCATCACGGTCATTACTCACAGGTTGTTTGACCAGCCAGTTGCCAGCCCAGTTTGAGCTGCTCCCAGTTGTCATCATCAACATCATCACCATCAGCTCCATCATCGTTGTCATATCATCATCATCATCATCATCACCATCATCATCATCACCATCATCATCATCACGGTCATTACTCACAGGTTGTTTGACCAGCCAGTTGAGCTGCTCCCAGGGTTCGAACCACTCCTGAATCATCATCATCATCATCATCATCATCACCACCATCACCACCATCATCGTCATTATCACTCACAGGTTGTTGACCAGCCAGTTGAGCTGCTCCCAGGGTTTTTCAAACCACTCCTGAATCACCATCATCATCATCATCACTACCATCATCATCATCATCATCATCATCACCATCATCATCATCATCACTCACAGGTTGTTGACCAGCCAGTTGAGCTGCTCCCAGGGTTCAACCACTCCTGAATCATCATCATCATCATCATCACCATCATCATCATCACCATCATCATCATCATCACTATCACCCCCATCATCCCATCATCACCATCATCATCACCATCACGGTCATCACTCACAGGTTGTTGACCAGCCAGTTGAGCTGCTCCCAGGGTTCGAACCACTCCTGAATCATCATCATCATCACCCCCATCATCATCATCACCATCATCATCATCATCATCACCATCATCATCATCATCCCATCATCATCATCACCCCCATCATCATCACCATCACCGTCATCACTCACAGGTTGTTGACCAGCCAGTTGAGCTGCTCCCAGGGTTCGAACCACTCCTGTATAACCATCATCATCACATCATCATCATCATCATCACCCCCATCATCAATCATCATCATCACCACCATCACCCCCATCATCATCATCATCATCATCACCCTCACCCCCATCATCGTCACCATCATCACTCACAGGTTGTTGACCAGCCAGTCGAGCTGCTCCCAGCAGCTCAATAACCATCATCATCATCATCACCCCCATCATCATCATCATCACCCCCATCACCACCATCACCATCATCCCCCCCCACCATCATCATCACCATCACCCCCACCATCATCATCATCATCACTCACAGGTTGTTGACCAGCCAGTTGAGCTGCTCCCAGGGTTCGAACCACTCCTGAATCATCATCACCATCACCCCCATCATCATCATCACCACCATCATCACCGTCATCACTCACAGGTTGATGACCAGCCAGTTGAGCTGCTCCCAGGGTTCGAACCACTCCTGAATCATCATCATCACCATCACCATCATCATCACTCACAGGTTGTTGACCAGCCAGTTGAGCTGCTCCCAGGGTTCGAACCACTCCTGAATCATCATCATCACCATCATCATCATCATCAAATACTCACAGGTTGTTGACCAGCCAGTTGAGCTGCTCCCAGGGTTCGAACCACTCCTGATCATCATCATCACCATCACCATCAAATACTCACAGGTTGTTGACCAGCCAGTTGAGCTGCTCCCAGGGTTCGAACCACTCCGTGAAGTGAAGCACCAGGGAGGTCATCACGGCATCACCGGCAGCTCCATCAGACACTGCTGGTCATCACTCACAGGTTGTTGACCAGCCAGTTGAGCTGCTCCCAGGGCTCGAACCACTCATGTATCATCATCATCACCATCAGCCCCCATCAAATACTCACAGGTTGTTGACCAGCCAGTTGAGCTGCTCCCAGGGTTCGAACCACTCCTGATCATCATCATCACCATCACACCCATCAAATACTCACAGGTTGTTGACCAGCCAGTTGAGCTGCTCCCAGGGTTCGAACCACTCCCGATTCAGCAGCAGCTGCACGTGGTTCTCAAAGTGAAGCACCAGGGAGGTCAGCCGCTCCTGGTTCCCAGCGATCACCGGCAGCTCCAGCAGGCGACTGCTGGCTGAGGGCAGGGTGGAAACTGCAGAACAGGGTGAAAGACGAGCCATTCCAGAAAGACACACTACACTCCACCGAAGTGATTCAGCAGCTGTGCAGTGTCTCCTCGGGTTGGTTGCTTCATGCGAACAGAGTGAAAGAAGAGCGATACCAGAAAGACACACTACACTCCACCGAAGTGATTCAGCAGCAGTGCAGTGTCTCCTCGGGTTGGTTGCCTCCTGCGAACAGAGTGAAAGACGAGCGATACCAGAAAGACACACTACACTCCACCGAAGTGACCCAGCAGCAGTGCAGTGTCTCCTCGGGTTGGTTGCCTCCTGCGAACAGAGTGAAAGACGAGCGATACCAGAAAGACACACTACACTCCACCGAAGTGATTCAGCAGCAGTGCAGTGTCTCCTCGGGTTGGTTGCCTCCTGCGAACAGAGTGAAAGAAGAGCGATACCAGAAAGACACACTACACTCCACCGAAGTGATTCAGCAGCAGTGCAGTGTCTCCTCGGGTTGGTTGCTTCATGCGAACAGAGTGAAAGACGAGCGATACCAGAAAGACACACTACACTCCACCGAAGTGATTCAGCAGCAGTGCAGTGTCTCCTCGGGTTGGTTGCTTCATGCGAACAGAGTGAACGACGAGCGATACCACAAAGACACACTACACTCCACCGAAGTGATTCAGCAGCAGTGCAGTGTCTCCTCGGGTTGGTTGCTTCATGCGAACAGAGTGAACGATGAGCGATACCACAAAGACACACTACACTCCACCGAAGTGATTCGCAGACCTGTTTACTCTACTTTTTTCAAGTACTAGTATTCTACTCAATTTGGACCTCTACTACTCTTCAAAATTAAAAAAAAATGTTCTAATTACTGATTTTCAGTGAACATTGTTTGATGGCTTAATGAATAAAACTACACATTTTGAGCCAAAACTACTCATTTCAGCAATCCAGACTAGTCAAAACTTGTGTAGGGGGCAAACAGGTCTGGATTCAGCAGCAGTGCAGTGTCTCCTCGGATTGGTTGCCTCCTGACGGCCTAACATAGATTCATTTCTGCTTGGACTGCTGGTTTCGGATTCTGCGACCTGAACAGGCCGGGGTGTGGCTGAGAGTTGGGGTTCGGGAATTGAGCGGCATGGGAGCAACGCCACTGTACGGCCAAGAAGATGGGAGAGCAACAAAAAAAAAGAAAAGAAAAAAAGAAAGACACACACTCGCAGAGACAGACAAGCGATGACTCAGGGTATGTCTCCAAGTATTGAAATATGTACATAAAGAGAGGTGAATCATTCGTTTGCTCCTCTCTCTCCCTCTCCCTCTCTCTCTAGTCTCACACACACAATCCACAATCAAATCATCATCAACTTGGAATATACATGTAGACATGAACACACACACGTGCACACACACACATATACTCTCTCTCTCTCTCTCTACACACACACACACACACACACACAAACGTATATTCTCTTTCTCTCTCTCTCTCTCTCTCTGTCTGTCTCTCTCTCTCTCTCTCTCACACACACATACACACACACACACACACTCTCTCTCTCTCTCTCTCTCTTACACACACACACACACTCACACAAACGTATATTCTCTCTCTCTCTCTCTCTCTCTCTCTCTCTCACACTGTCACACACTCTCACTCACTCTCTCTCTCTCTCTCTCTCTCTCTCTCTCTACACACTCATCTATCTCTCTCTCTCTCTCTCTCTCTCACACACATACACACACACACACACACACAAACGTATATTCTCTTTCTCCTCTCTCTCTCTCTCTCTCTCTCTCTCTCTCACACACACACACACACACATTCTCTCTCTCTCTCTCACACACACACACACACACACACACACGCGCGCGCACGCGCACACACACACACACACACGATAGACTCACAGTCGACCATCAGATCATCGTCAGGCTCAATCGACGACTTGGGACACGTCTCCAGCAATGATATGTACATAAAGGGCAGCAACTCTTGGAGCACCGTCAGCAGCAGGTGGAATCGCGTCTCGTTCAAAGGCAGCGTGGTGGAGTTGTTGTTCTTTTGCTGCGCTAGCGCCCCCTGTTGTCGATTTTTTTTTTTCATTTTTTAAAAGATAAAAATAATTACATTGTTAATATAATGTACAGAAACTTGTGCAGCAACATGCTACAAATGATTCATGATAATATACTGTATACAATTACATAATAATGCCTTTTAATACTGGTTTTTTTCTTCGGTTTTTTTACAGGAACTTTAACAATGTTACAGATTTGAACTTCAAATTGACACATTATATTAGTTACAAAAAAATGTTATTAACAAAATTATTTTTTAAGTATGAAATTAAATCTGATCATACTTGCACATAAGAATTTTCTTTGGTTCCTATTTGAACATCACTAATCAATCAAATATAATGAATAAATTAAGAGTGCATCTCTCTCTCTCTCTCTCTCTCTCTCTCTCTCTCTCTCTCTCTCTCTCTCTCTCTCTCTCTCTCTCTCTCTCTCTCTCTCAAACACTCAATGAATCATGCACAATAATTATCGATAATGCCACTTACTGCATACTAATACCGTATTTGTCTGACTATAAGGTGCACCTTTGTATAAGGCACACCCCCCAAATTTAACCCAATTTTGTTGTTATATTTTCTTACTATTTTATCAGTCATATTATAAGGCGCAGGGGTATGAGTCTGGGGAAAACCGTATCGCCTTATCGTCCGCAAAATATGGAACTATTTTTTCTATAGCATTCAACTAAGACCATTACTCCCCCGTGGGGATACCGGGGGTCTTTTGTACAAATAAATAGTTCCCCCACTTTCTGGAAGTTCTGTGCTTGTAACTTCCTCTCATCTGTCACTCTTTGACTCTGCCTTTTCCCTTTGCTTACTGTCATCTACTATCTTTCTGCTCTTACCCGGTCCATTCTCCTGCCTTTTTTCAAGAAACGCTTTCAAAAAAGATTTCCTCCAGCCGAAGTCGGACTTGCTGGGCCTAACTATTTATTGGTTAGGCGCATAACGGCAGCATGACGCATCTGCGCTCATAATTGACAGGAAACTTTTAAGATTAAGATTAAAATTATAGCCCTGTCGACAACTAAGGTCATGTCAGCTGTCAACACGTTAAATCTACAGGAAACTGTCTGAGCGATCGAAGAAGAAGACCATTAATGAGAAATATCTTCAAAGAATACGAATTGGGTTTTTTCAACTATAGAAACTCTGTCAATGGTGCTAATAATAGTTTATATGCAGACACAGTAGCATAACATAAGGATTCTGCTGGCCAAATCTTTCCTGCATTAGCTTACAAAGTGTTCTCATCTTTCAACGAATTCTACAGTCTCAAGCATGTTCCAAGATACAACAGTGGAACCACCCTTATAAGACCTTCAAAAATCATCCCAAATGAGGTCTTGTAAATATAAAAAAATACACCCCCAAAAAATGTGAACATCCGAAATTTACACTGAAGACTTTTTTTGTTTTCATTTTTTTTTTATATAAAATATGGATAACTTTATGAGTAAATCTTATACTTTACAATGGATTACATGAGAAACACACCACACACAAAAAGAAACACATGCACGTATCAATGAAAAGAAAATTCTTTTTTTTTAAAAAGAAGAAAAAAACTGGATCAAGTACAAAGGATTAATGATAAATCGAGTCCATTTTTAAGCACACACACACAGAGGAAATGAGTTTTCATAATACCGATAAATGTACTAACAGTTATTTAATTCTCTTAAACAGTAAATGACGAAAAGAATATAATTTGCTGAACAGATTAGTACTTGCAGAAGATGAAAGCAACTAACACAGAACTGTTAATATCACATGGGGGGAAAAAGCAAAAACAAAAAAAGACAAGCTACCTCGTGCATTCTACCACCCTCTGTTTATGAAGCTGTATGCAAACTAGCAAAATCCCCCACCGTGTCAATGTCTAAAGCAGAGGAACATCCAAACACATGATCTCTGGTTACAGGTGTGTTAGTGACACTGATAAGACAAAACAGAATGTCAAAGTTGAATTACAGACGCAGACCTGTTTACTCTACTCTTTTCGAGTAGCATTCTACTCATTTTGGACCTCTACTACTCTTCAAAATTGAAAATAATGCTCTTTACTATTCATTTTCAGTGAACATTGTCTGATGGTTTAAATTAATAAAACTAGACATTTTGCACCAAAGCTACTCATTTCAGCTCTCCAGACTACTCGAGACTTGTGCAGGGGATAAACAGGTCTGAAGTCAACTCCTTTTTTTCTCTTTTAAGTATATGCAATAGGTTTATAAGTGTGTGTGTGTGTGTGTGTGTGTGTGTGTGTGTGTGTGTGTGTGTGTGTGTGCGTGCGCGCGTGTGCGTGTGTGTGCGTGTGCGTATGTGCGTGCGCGCAGTGCGTGTGTGTGTGTGTGTGTAACTATTCGTTCTGAAAGAACGACGGGGGTCTCCTAGTTTGAGAATCACAATTCTCCTCGCCCCCCCCCCCCCCATCCTACCTAACTCACCCACCCCAAACAAAAGCTGTAAAATGATTTTCCAATGGTGTAAATAACCACTGGTTGGTTATTCTCACCTTACCAAGTTCTAGCCCCATTTGTATATTCATGATAAAGAAAAGAAGAAGTGACTTGCTGTGTACCCACTCTAATAGGAATTGTTCGGAAATAAGGGGAGTAATTTCATGGTGTGTGGGAGTGATCTTGCCTAATTCAATCGGTCAAACAGGGGAAGTTACTCTACCATCAGGTAGATCACCAGCTCTCGCCTCGTGGTGTTTGAGCAGACATACAGCACTTAGAACACTGTGCGTCATTCTAAAGTTGGTGTCATTTATATTTTTACGTCACATTTTGCAAGTTTTATCAGTTTGTGGCCACTGACCATCCCTAATTTTTCTTTAAAAAATGTTTGCAAGTCGCTGACTCGCATCCTGCAGTCTCAAGCTTAGACGCCAATGTTGCTATGGTATTTGACAGTAGTGGAGGTAAACAACTCTAATTTTCATGAAGTGCTCTCCCCTATTTTTTACTGAAAATCGTCTATTCTATGCCCTCTTGTATGTAGGACGATTGCCTCACAATTCAAAATGAATGCTTCGTCTTATCAGTGCGGTATTAAAACAAATGTAAAAAAAATTAAAAATTGAGCCGATCTATCAAAGACACGGCATAAACATCTGAGAACAATAACTTTGCAGTCAATACTAAATCAATTATCATTAGGCATATTTAATATAATAACATGTTGTTTATTAAAAAAAACATGCTATTAAAGACCCACCACGTCACGTGTCAAAATCGTGCTTTTCACATCTTTTCCCTCTTATAGCTGGTAAGAAATCTTAAGAAATCTTCCAAGCATAAGAGGGAATGTGACACGTGACGTGGGGGGGGGGGTGTCTTTAAGCAGTGAACTGGATAGAAATTCAACGATTCACAATCGAAATTCCGCTTTTCGGATTTAGATCGGTCAGGATTTTTGTTTCCATTGAAATGAAAACATACGAATTATTATGCTTTTTTTAAAAATTTCAATAGTTATGCCTTAAATGAGCCGTGTCTTTAACACATTAGTGACACAAAATGCAAACTGACAACCATGCACAGAAAAAGGAGAAATACTCTGACAATCATGCAGGTGGAGAGAAAAAAAGCGGATACAAAACGTGCAACTTTCATCATGAAATGCAAAACAAATCATAAAAAAATACTCTATGTACCATTATTCAACTTTTGAGATCAAGCAAAAGTGTAGAATTTCAATTTTTAAAAATCTCAAATTTTTTTTTTTTTCCATATCGTTTTCTTAAAAAGCCGAAATGTCACCCACTGGGCCAAATTAGAATCCTTTGCAAAGTTCTCAGTGTAGTCATTATTAATTGCCCCGTTAATTATTTGTCACTTCATGATGAATATCAAAGCTGTGCGTTTCAAAAGGCTGAACGGTGGACACTGTTTCTTTACCTACTCCCCTTAACGTTCTGCACAGCTGCACCCGTTTCTTTGCACTTTTCATTCTTGCATCACAACCAGAGAGGGTCAGCTGTTTAATTTGAGTATATTTTTGAGAATCTTTTGGTAATATACAAATTACATCCAGTCAATATCAGACCTGTTTACCCCTATTTTGCAAATTTGTAATTTTTGAAACAAAAAATAGTAATATTGAAAAATAAACGGTAAAGGTAAAGATGTGCCCCCCCCCCTGCATTTCCCGGTTAATTGTATTTTTCCGTTTTTGCCTTTCTTACCATACATAAAGCTGTATTTTAGGGACATTTTCAGCTAATTCTCTTTTTGGAATACTAACCCTAACCCTAACCCTAGCCCTAAACCTATCCCCCACTATGTACTGCAGTACACCGCGATTTGTCACAGTTGTGGTTCGTTGCGTTTTTCCGTCTTATAGGGTGGGGGGTAGGGTTAGGGTTAGGGCTAGGCTTAGGGATAGGGTTAGTATTCCAAAAAGGTTATTAGCTAAAAATGTTCCTAAAATACAGCTTTATGTATGGTAAGAAAGGCAAAAACGGAAAAATACAATTAACCGAGAAATGTAGGAGAGGTGGCACATCTTGACCTTTACCAAATAAACTGTAATTCAATGCGCAGCCGATTGTTTTTCTTCACAAAACCCGATTAACAAGAAAACTATTTGTAATTACACAGTGATATGCAAGCAATAGTGCACTGGGAGACCTTTAAAAACATTTTTTAAACCATGTAGTTGCCTTTTCTTTGGTGTCTTTCCATCAGATTTTGGATCATTTGACCTAGAACTCTCCCCCACACGGTCGCTTTGACGCCATCTTGAAACAGAATGGAAAGAAATGGACGCGCGTTGTATGCTGGGAACCGGAATGACTTTTCACCGCATTGGTTCAAAAGCATCGCTTGCTGGTGCAACTGTAGTGGTCGGTTTTTGTTTTAGGATTTGTTTTTTGTTTAAAAATATCGTCGCCGTAATTATCGTAATTTGACTTTCGTTTTGTAAAAATTATGGCAAAATCGTTAAGGTAAACAGGTCTGCAATAACATTAAAAAAGTCAAACACTAGTCAGGCTTTTTCCAAAGTGTAGGTTTTAAAGAATTTAATGCATAGAAATTAAACCAGATGTATGTGCAAAATGTTTTAGAACTTACTGCAAAAGCAATGCAGTCAGAATTTTCAGAATTTTGATGATTTTGACTGATTGTCCTAAAACTTGCGCAGACTTACAATAATTGTACAAAATGTAAATGTCATTGCCAAAGAGGGGACGTTTTATAGGCCGCAAGGCCTAGGCTTTAAGAAGCCTGTCCCTACTACTACTACTAGTGCCACCAGACAGCCTTTGAAGTCCAAACGAAGGACAGGGGAGTAAGGTCAGGAAACTACACGCACAAGCATGCACACACACAAAAGAATGAAGGCTGCTGTCTCAAAGGTAAAACCAAACTGCACATACCCATTCCGACAAACATCCATCAAAAATGCATCACTGTTCTGTCCTTCCACTGCGCTGGAAGCACGCTTCACGTTTATCTGACAACAACTCAACCCTTCAATTTCTTGTGATTTTTTGCATGTTTGTTTTTTTATCATCAGAAATTCGCTACGATCCTACCTCGTCAACTCACAACATCCAAACGTTTCAAGTACGCTTCAAATTTATCTGATAACAACTCCCCTTCAATTTCATGTGATTTTTTGCTTCTTTTTTTTTATCATGAGAAATTCACTACGATCCTACCTCGTCAACTCACAACATCCAAATGTTTCAAGTACGCTTCACGTTTATCTGATAACAACTCCCCTTCAATTTAAATGTGATTTTCTGCATGTTTTGGGGTGGGGGTTTTAATCAGAAATCCGATACGATCCTACCTCGTCAACTCACAACATCCAAGCGTTTCAAGTATGCTTCACAGTTTATCTGATAACAACTCAACCCTTCAATTTCATGTGATTTTTCTGCGCGTTTTTTGTTGTTGCTTTTATCAGAAATCCACTACGATCCTACCTCGTCAACTCACAACATCCAAACGTTTCAAGTACGCTTCACAGTTTATCTGATAACAACTCCCCTTCAATTTCACGTGATTTTCTGCGCGGCTTTTTGTTTGTTTGTTTTTTAATCAGAAATCTGCTACGATCCTATCCCGTCAACTCACAACATCCAAAACGTTTCCGGGTTTACGTAGGAACATTTGTGACTGGGGGAGAAGGGAATGAGTGATGAAGCAGGAGGGAGGGAAAGATTTCGGCAGTGGAGGAATGGAAGGGTAACTATGATTGTTGTTCTGTTGTTGTTGTTTTTTCAATCAAGTATGCTTATAAAATCCACACCAAACAACTTCCAAAACTCAATGCAACAACAATGATAAGAGATTAAAGTTGTATCATCCGAAACTCAATGACTAATATTATTTTTTTTAATAATAATAATACCAAACATCAGAAACATGTTTCCTCATTATTTCTTCCCCCCTGAAACTGTCACCTACTTTCAAACAGTTTCCTCGCTCATTTCCGGATTAGATTTATAAAGGAACAAGGAGTCGGAAGCATATGTTATGAAGCTCAAATGAATGCACAACAGGGTTAAATTTGTTTCGACTCTTTTTCTACAAAACAATGAGAATCACATAAAAAATCTATGCCTAGAGTTTGTTAGAAATATAATCTGACGAAATCATTTTCTGCCTTGGTCTACTTTCAAAATAATTGGAAGCAGAGAAAATTCATAAGCAAGCACCTGACTGACATTATAGCTATCAGAAGACTACCTGCAGGAATTAAGGCATAAACCAATAAACTTTCATTGACGCAGAATGCTTCACAGCAAATCGCTGCATTTTGCAAAACCTTGACGCTTAAATGCACAGAAGGTTAAAGCTAATATCTAACCAAATTATCTCATGCGTTAAAAAAAGCATAGCAAATGAGACACAAAACCAGACGCCTTAACCAGCCTAAAAGAAACTGGTTAGCCCTGCTCTCATGGTGACCTCAGTTTCCGTTTCCGATCCAGTCTATGCCTTGGTGCGTTCGGGTCAAATTAAAAAATCATGGGGATCAGTGTGTTCTGGGGAGCTGTCGGTGGACGGTCGTGGTGGCGCCCTCGGGGTGAGGACCTCACTCACACTGGCTCCGCGACTAAAACATTATTGTCGTCAGTAGGGGGCTTAGTAGGTGGTGTCCTAAACAGGCTCTACTGAACTCCACCGAAGTGGCTCAGCAGCAGTGCAGTGTCTCCTCGGTTGGTTGCCTCCTGACGGCCTAACATAGATTTGCTCCCCTTGAACCGCTGGTCTCGGATTCTGCGACCTGAACGTGCAGAGGTGTGGCTGTGAGTTGGGACTCGGAATGAGCGGCGTGGGAGCAACGCCACTGTACGGCCCAAAAGATGGGACAGCAAAACAACAAAATAATACAAAAAATAAAAGAAACTGGTTGTGATTTAGAGTCTTGGGTTCTTGATTATAAGTGTTTGGTTCTTGATTGCAAACAACTGTCAGTCCGTAAGAGCAGCGGAAACATGTCTGCAAGGTAAATGGGCAGTATCAAGCGTAGCATAGCGGGTTCAGAGTAGACACTTTGCTTTTTGAAGCTGTACTTTTATCTTTGTAATGGTTTTTTTTTTTCTTATAATTATAAGCTAGCTCGTTTTTCGTCTTTGAAATTGCTTCGTTATATGAGGTAGCTCGAGTGGAAAACGATTTGTGGAAACGGGAAAACAACAGGGGATCGGGTGAACATCATGATCATTCTTCATACTTTAAACCACATCAACGCTGAACAGCACAAAAAAATAAAATGCACAAAAGAAACTCATTCATAATGCAGCCAACAACTGGCATGCAAGCCCCCATTTTTTATATTTTTGGGGGTGGTGGTGGGGGGGGTGGGGGGTGCAACATGCATCAATCACCAAACGAAACGAAAATCAACCATCAAAATGCTCATTCCCAAACTATAAAAAAAGCAACAATATCAACTCTAATCTATTCATCGCCCCCCAAAAAACGAAAACTATAACCATCACCTTACTGCACCAATCAATAAAGTGACCCCGTGAGTTAGTCTTAGCTGTTTACCGATATCAACCTACAATAATGGTGTATTGGGGGTGGGTTTAGTGTGGGGGAGTGGGAGGGGGGGGTGCACTTTCTACCGCCTCCACAAAGAGGTAGCGTCGTATTAGCCATGTACCATACTGCTGTCCGTGTCTCCAAGCAACTACAAAAATATGGCACAAAACGCTGGAAAAAGTTAACAACTACACCAACTAAGCTTTCCCTTCCACCACATCTGCCTTAACTCTTCTACTACCGTCGGCGGGTTGACTCGCCGGTTTACCGTATACCGTTGCTAGCCACGGGCGGGTTTGACCACCAGATACTAGGGAAACCCCGGTGTCCCCCTTTGCGCTATTTATATCAAGTGACATCACATCCTTTACTTCCGTGACATGCGCAGTTCGCTCAGGGAAAGCACAACCTTCCGCCATCTTCATTTGTAGGCTAAATTTTGTAATTTTCAATCGATTTTCGTCGCGTTTTCGACGATGGAAACTGACAACTTTTGGCGTGAACCTCTACAAGATGGCGATAGTGCCGACGAAGCATTTACTGTGGAAAAAGTGGCAGAATCTGAACTTAGGCGAATCAAAAAGAGCATCGAATGTGTTGAAACGATCTTAGGTTTGCAGCAGCAGATCGACACAGGTAAATTTAGTGATGATTCGAGCGAGTATTTTTTTAATGAATTTTTTAAGTGAGTGTGTGCGAAAATCAGTGCAGCGGCAAAAATTACTTGGTGCGCAACAGTAAACAGTCTAAGTAATACTTGGTAGTAGAAGAGTTAATACCTCCCCATGCAAATTGATTTTTATCTTTTGTTTTGTTTTGTTTTGTTTTGCTTGTCTTTATTTTATATTTTTTTGTTCTCCTTGTTTTACATTTTTTGTTGGGTTATTATTATTATTATTATTATTATTATACAACAAACAAACGAAAATAATTCTTCTCTAACAGGATTGTTAGAGAAGAAATATTGGAGGTCCATTCCAAAAAATGTTGAAATTAATTAAGACTAGTTTAGCTTAGGTTTGCGCAATCATTGTGAAACTTAATCAAAGGCGTAAAAACAATCAAGAAAGGGCGTAAAAAGGCCGCGAGGCCCACTTCTAGCCCAAGGCCCACTTCTATTCCCCTATTCCACTACTACTACTATGCTTTTTATTTTTCATTCAACGAAATAATCTTTCAAGAAATAAAAGGGCCGAGAGGCCCACTTCTAGCCTTATTCTACTACTTCACTTATTTTGCTCCCAATTTATCTCCTATTCGACGAAATTTAATCAAATTAAACAATCAAGAAAGGGCGTAAAAGGGCCGAGAGGCCCACTTCTAGCCTTATTCCGCTACTACTACTACTATACTTATTTTAGCAATAATTTTTCCAATTTATCTCCTATTCAACGAAACTTAATCAAATTAGACAATCAAGAAAGGGCGTAAAAAGGCTGAGAGGCCCACTTCCAGCCCTGTTCCACTGCTACTACAACTTGTTAAAAATTTACCAAAGGTATTTTTTTGTTTTTTTCTTTATTTAAATGACTGTGAGCAAGAACACAAACATATATACATACTACTACTATACTTATTTCAGCAATAATTTTTTTCAAATTTCTCTCCTATTCGACGTCTCCTCGCGTTAACTCCCCCCCTGAGCCAGCAGACCCCGCGGTGAGTTAGGAAAAGGCGACAGAGAATGACTGAGAATTGCCTTGACCAGGTCTTCCATTTCGCGCAGCATGGAGTGCACCAGCTGGTGCTCCAGGCGCCCCAGCTCGTAGGCCCAGGCGGCGAAGGAGGGCAGGAAGACCTGCAGCGCCGACCGCTGAACCTTCTCTGCCGGGTCCCTGAGCGAGATCTGTAGCAGGTCGAAGGCCTGGGAACAGAAATTAGAACAATATATTGCTACAGTGGAGTCCAACTATAACGAACTCGCTTTTAACGAAATTTCGAGATTAACGAACTGACTTCAATTTCCCGGCAAATGCCCTTCTATTTGTCACTTGCAAAGCCATCTAGGTATAACTGAAAAAGGGGGGCAGTCCCCCCCTCATAACGAACACCCGGGGGGCACTCCCCCATGTTCTACGCCCCAGGATAATGCATATTTACCAGAAAAATAGCCCACCCTCGAACTCAGACCTGTCAGCCACGGCGCTGCAAAAACCTAGGCCTTCAAACTCGAAGCTTGCACTGCCACTGTTGTCAAGAGGAAGGAAGTTGGAGAAATAGAACTGCGCGAGGTCGTCAACTCATTTGGATTCAGGATTTTTTTTTTCTGACTTTGCCTCCGCGAAAATCCTACAGATCAAACAGGTTTCTCAAGGTCGCTTTGAAAAACATTCAAGCTGGCAAAATAAAGATCGCAAAGTCCTGTGAAAACCTATAACAAACTAAATTTGTGTGATGTGTTGTCACTTAATTAAAATTAAGTTCGGAATTCCGAAAGACTGCTGTCACTATCATTGTCAGTCATTGTTTGCAATGGAGAGTGGCTGATTCGCATCAGTGAAGATGACTCGGAAGCCACACCTCTCCCCACTTCGGGAACGGAAGCATGCGCAGCTGCAAGTGTGTTGCGAAGATATTTGGAGGCAAAATTGGAGGACTTGAGCTAGATTTGGACCTTCTTACAAAGCCATGGGTAAACTTGTTGAAAAGTGTGAAATAACGAAGATCAGCGTTTTACAACACTGCTCTACTTCTTCAAGCCTTGTATTTATCCCGTGATTAAGACAGACGATCCAAACTGGTCAAGTTTATGTTTTCGGTTATCATTGGTGAGTGTTTGAACTAGTTTTTGTTTTCAACATACATTGTACATGTACATGAACTGCACATTAATGAAATCCTGATACAACGAACTGAGTCTGTGTTAGGTTAAAATTCCTACAGAAAACCGCTGTCTCAAGGGCCATACAAGGCCCTAGGCTAAAGAGGGACAAACTGAAATGAAAGCCTATAACAAACTAAATTTGTGTGAATGTTGTGATTTAAATAAAATTAAAATCGGATTTAACCGAAAGATAGCTGTCACTATCATTGTCAGTCATTGTTTGCAATGGAGAATGGCTGAATCGGACTCTGAAGATGACTCGGATCCTCTGACCTCTCCTGATTCAACTGAAGCATGCCCAGCCGCAAGGAAATAAAGATTTATTGAAACCAAATCGGTACAAAACACAGTAGAGTCCAACTAACTCAAAAGCTGCGAGATCTGTAGCAGGTCGAAGGCCTGGAAACATAAATCAGTACATCCCGTATTAATTCCTATGTATGGTATGTATGTATGTATGTTATCCCTGCCGAAGGAAATAAAGATTTATTGAAACCAAATCAGTACAAAATACAGTTAATTCGAAAGTCCTGAGCTAACTCTTCTTCTTCTTCTTCGAAAACTCGTTTTACCAATTATGAGCGCATGTGCGTCATGCTGTATTATGCAGACCTGTTTAAACAAACACAAATAGAGTAGTCTGCCCAGCAATGTCCGACTTCGGCTGGAGGAGTATTTCAACGCACCTGGGAGCATTTCCAACTCACCTGGGAGTATTTGAACCCACCTGGGAGTATTTCCACACACCTGGGAGTATTTCCGCACACCCTGGAGTAGTTCCAACCTACCTGGGAGTATTTCCAACTCACCTGTGAGCATTTCCAACTCACCTGGGAGTATTGTCCAACTCACCTGTGAGTAGAGTCCAACTCACCTGTATGTCCAACTCACCTGGGAGTATTTCCAACTCACCTGGGAGTATTTCCAACCCACCTGGGAGTATTTTCCACACACCTGGGAGTATTTCCAACCCACCTGGGAGTATTTCCAACTCACCTGGGAGTATTTCCAACCCACCTGGGAGTATTTCCAACTCACGTGGGAGTATTTCCAACCCACCTGCGAGCATTTCCAACTCACGTGGGAGGCATTTCCAACTCACCTGGGAGTATTTCCAACTCACGTGGGAGGCATTTCCAACTCGCCTGGGAGCATTTCCAACTCACCTCGGAGCATTTCCAACTCACGTGGGAGGCATTTCCAACTCACCTGGGAGCATTTTCAACTCACATGGGAGGCATTTCCAACTCACCTGGGAGTATTTCCAACTCACGTGGGAGGCATTTTCAACTCACCTGGGAGCATTTTCAACTCACATGGGAGGCATTTCCAACTCGCCTGGGAGTATTTCCAACTCACGTGGGAGGCATTTTCAACTCACCTGGGAGTATTTCCACACACCTGGGAGTATTTCCAACCCACCTGGGAGCATTTCCAACCCACCTGGGAGTATTTATCGTGGTCGGCGATGAAGGCGACGAGGATTCCCAGGCTGCGCACCACGGCCTCCCTGACATCGTCGTCCTTGTCGTCCATCAGCATCTGCTGCAGCATGGACAGTACCAGGGAGCTCAGCATCTCGGCCTGGAAACCAACAGGGAGAAGCTATAGGGCAAAACTATAGTCTATATGCAATAAGTTTAGCTGTATACAGACACACATCATACATAAACATCAGCAACAGTACCAGGGAGCTCAGCATCTCGGCCTGGAAACCAACAGGGAGAAGCTACAGGGCAAAACAATAGTCTATATGCAATAAGTTTAGCTGTATACAGACACACATCATACATAAACATCAGCAACAGTACCAGGGAGCTCAGCATCTCAGCCTGGAAACCAACAGGGAGAAACTCCAGGGCAAAACGATAGTTTATATGCAATAAGTTTAGCTGTATACAGACACACATCATACATAAACATCAGCAACAGTACCAGGGAGCTCACTATCTCGGCCTGGAAACCAACAGGGAGAAACTACAGGGCAAAACGATAGTTTATATGCAATAAGTTTAGCTGTATACAGACACACATCATACATAAACATCAGCAACAGTACCAGGGAGCTCAGCATCTCGGCCTGGAAACCAACAGGGAGAAGCTACAGGGCAAAACCATAGCCTATATGCAATAAGTTTAGCTGTATACAGACACACATCATACATAAACATCAGCAACAGTACCAGGGAGCTCAGTATCTCGGCCTGGAAACCAACAGGGAGAAACTACAGGGCAAAACGATAGTTTATATGCAATAAGTTTAGCTGTATACAGACACACATCATACATAAACATCAGCAACAGTACCAGGGAGCTCAGCATCTCGGCCTGGAAACCAACAGGGAGAAGCTACAGGGCAAAACTATAGTCTATATGCAATACGTTATATCGTCGGTGAAATTCAAAAACCTCCTATCTCAATTTTGGTAGTTTTGAGAAAAATGAAAAAAACTGTTTTAACCCTTTCGCCGCCAGACTTTTTTAGCCAGAAAATACCATTAAACTTACTTAGGTAGAGAAGAAAAAGCATCTGCAAATATTGCGAATTCCTCTGTGACATGTATATCATTAGGCCTATCCTTACCTCCCAAAATTACGAAAATAGGGTGTTCAGATAACAGGCCTTGATTTTATACTTTTTAGTGACATGGGTGTTAAACCATTGTGGTGCAAAAATGCGACATAGGGTTAAAAATTAACTGCGTTGACCACAATTGATTAACTATGATGAATATGTTGTTCAAGACATTGCGAGTTTAGTCCTGCATTTAGTTAAAATTACTTTTTTTTTTTTTTTTTTTTAGACTTGAAAAGAACGAAGATACAAGGTTTTTGTCCTTAACTAGATCTGAATTTGGGACTTCTTCAATTTACACAACCTCATTTACCCCATATAGAAAGTCGTTAGAGACAGAGCTTTTGGTGGAAGGTGGCGGGAAAAATAAGAGAGCTGACTATGTATCTAACTCAAAAAACCCAAAACTCGAGACACAAGGTTTTTGAATTACACCGACGATATGCAATAAGTTTAGCTGTATACAGGCACACATCATACATAAACATCAGCATCTGCTGCAGCATGGACAGTACCAGGGAGCTTAGATAAAGCAGAATTCTCCATCTTCTGCGTTCCCAGGCCAAAAGGCCATAATGGGTAAAGTATGTATGCGTCCGTTTTCAGTTTTCACTGGTCTCCCCACTGCGCACAGCCGACACATTCCCATTTTGGAGGAGCACAAAGAAGGAAAGTTATTTGGAAGATTTTTTTTGAAAAAAGGCAGAATGGGCCAATAAGTCAGAAAGATAGTAGATGATCGTAAGCAAATGAAAATAAGAGTCAAAGAGAGTGGCAGATTAGAGGAAATTATAAGCACAGAACTTCCAGATGTGGGGAACTATTTTTACGAAAATAAGGATTCACTTGATTGCCTCCCTTTCGTCCAGTAATCCCAAATAGGAAGAAAATGCATTTAGTTAAACAAAAACATTATTTTAAAATTACAAAGTTTTCAGTGTTCAGTGTTCTCTCTCTCTCCAGACCTGTTTACCCACAATCTTCACTGTCAGTAACCCCAAGCTCTGAAATCATTAATTTCGGGCATCTGTCCGTAATTTTGCTGGTCGAGAAATCCTTCCACCAGAATTTTTCGCTGCGGTCAAACCTTTTGTTGAGCGGGAAGGGGGGGAGGGGCGTACACGCATGCTGCAACTTCCCATCTAAACCCAACTTCAACAACTGCCGAAATTTTGGTTGCGTGGGGACCTCGCTTTTTTCTTTGGCGTCTGATCAGGATCCGAGTCGGAATCATCCACTTACGAGTGTTGCTTTTTCGAAATGCCTTCAGATTGCACTTCGTACCTAGACAAATGGCGGCATGAAGAAATAAACCGGAAGTTTTCATTCAAGGGACATCACTCGAAGTGATACCTTTGATAGCAGACGACACAGTAGTGAGTACGGCTCAAACGCCATGCCTTCTTTTGATTTCTTCTTCTTGTTGTTTTTTCGCACTCGTTCACTGGAAATGCAGATTTTTTTGTTGCTGACCGTAATAGCGTAATCGGAGGTCTCAAAACGTAATAATTACGGACAAATCCGTAGGGAAAACAGGTCTGTCTCTCAACATACTGGAAGATAGGATGCCACCGCTCCACAGGCCTCAGCCACAAGCAGTCTCCTTTCCACGTACTTGTGACTGATCTGAAAAAAAGAAGACAAAACCCGTTCTATATTACTTTGTTCAAGCTTGCAAACATGCACGCAAGCACGCTCACTCACTCAAGCCTGCAAACATGCACGCAAGCACGCTCACTCACTCAAGCCTGCAAACATGCACGCAAGCACGCTCACTCACTCAAGCCTGCAAACATGCACGCAAGCACGCTCACTCACTCAAGCCTGCAAACATGCACGCAAGCACGCTCACTCACTCAAGCCTGCAAACATGCACGCAAGCACGCTCACTCACTCAAGCCTGCAAACATGCACGCAAGCACGCTCATTCACATCAAGCACGCTCCCCCCCCCCCCACAACATACTGTTCTAAGATAGATCAGATTAAGATGACTACTGGTTATCGATGTACGTTTTAAAAAAAATAATGATAGGCAAGTCATACTCAACTGAGTCACAATTCACTGGAAGAAAAATCAAAGAAGGCATAGAAATAAGGGAAAGGAGGCCAAGTCTCAACAGAGAACTAAGGTATGACTTGCCCCCTATCTACAGTCCCCTCCTGAACAGTACTCACCCCACAAATGACAGCTCAGTGGACAACACCAACAGCTCCCACCACAGCCAGTCAGACAAGGTTGAAAATGACAAGCAGCAGCTTGTTGAAAATTACCAACAGTATTTTTATTTTATTTTTTGTTTCTTTTTCTTGATTTAAATGACTGTGAGCAAGAACAACAAGAAATATGACTACCCCACAGTCGGAAAGCATCTTCACTCTAATTATTTATTATTATTATTATTTGATCTCAAAGCGGCAGCATTGAGAGCCAGCTCCTAGTTACAGTCAGTGTCTTTTTGCTGTGTCATGTAATTGACAAGAACATGCATATCTTTTTGTAAACACTATATATATATCCGTTCATTATTATTATTATTATTATTATCATTATTATTATTCGCTGAAATGTTGTGAACCGATACCTGTTCCCAGCACTGGGGCAGAAGCTCTTCCACCAGCCGTTCGGCCCCCACGTGATCGGCGTAAACCACGCAACCCGTCAGGATCATTTGCCTGCAAAGGGTAGCAACGAGTTTATTCAGATCATCAATCAACAAGATGGCAAGTCAATTAAACGTACTCCCAGTGTTGTTGTTTGTTGTTTTCGTTTCCCAGCTTAAACGCTCTGGGGGCACACCCAGTGCCATGTGAACATAGATCAGTATGGGAGGCCATACTCTGACTTCAGGGGACACACTCCCATGTAAATACAAGGACTCTGCAAAAATAAAAATAATAATAATAATCATTTCTTTGCGCTTACTCTTAAAAAGCCCTAAGCGCTTACAAAATAATAAAATACAAAATAATAATAATAATAAATAGCATAAATAACTGACGAAATAGAGATCACTAGCAAGAACACCACACACACGCACGCACACGCACGCACACACGCACGCACATGCACACACGCACGCATGGATATGGATATGGATGCGCAAATGCATGCTTCCTCTAATCTGTCACTCTCTTTGACTCTGCCTTTTCCCTTCGCTTACTGTCATCTAATCTTTCTGCCTTACTGGTCCATTCTGCCTTTTTTTTAGGAAACAGACTTTCAAAAAGATTTCCCCCAGCCGAAGTCGGACTTGCTGGGCCTAACTATTTCTTAGTTAGGCGCATAACGGCAGCATGACGCATCTGCACTCATAATTGACAGGAAACTGTCTGAGCGATCGAAAAAGAAGAAGAAGAAGAAACCTACCTTTGCTCACTGTCTGGTTTCTTGATGAGGTTGAACAGAATATTGAGCAACCGGTCTCTTTCCTTGGAGTCCGGGTGGAGCATGGCAGTAGCTAAAATCAATGGGATCAGCTCCTGCAAAGTAGTAGTAGTAGTAGCAGTCGCATCGCAACGATTTTGAATTATATAAAAAAAACTCACAGCTCACTCCAGCCATACACACAAACAAAACATACACAAACAAAAGGAGAAATGAAAGAAGATTACAGGTTTTTACTTCAGGTTTAGACATAGGGAAGTGGTAGATCAGACATTTTTATATATAGACTTTATATCGAAAAACTCTCCACACCAATTGGTGTCCCCATAACAAGCCACTACAAAAGCAAAGTCAGAGGCAAAATTGTGGTCTAAGGGAGCGAAGCGAGTTTAGAATTGACCAAGTTATGGTGTGCACACAGATTTACTTCCCTTGAAGAAAAATGCATCAAATTGATAGTTATCTATTAATTCCGCACATAATTTAAAAAATGTCCGGAACGACTTGAATGAGTTAATCCTCCTCATCATCAACAACATCATCATCATTATCATCTTCAACATCATCATCACCATCATTACATGAACACTTGCATTGGACCCAATCTCAGTCGAGAATACACCAATCTCTAGTCCATTTTACAAACGATGAACTTACAGTGAGTGAGTGACTGGTGTCGAGTGCAACTTAAGCTGGAGACAGACTATGCAACTGCCTCATATGACTCGATCAGGTCGTGATGTAGACCAAATTTTGTTTCCCGTACAGAAGAGGTCACAAGCCATCTGACTCAATCAGACTCGATCAGTGAAATTTAGAACCCGCCCTATTCGGCCCTGTCACCTGACTGGGCCCGACTGATCAAGCAGGATGGTATGCAAATGAGGTGAAACGTCACGACCTGATCGAGTCACATGAGGCAGTCACATAGTCTGTCGCCCCCATTATAAGCACAGCTGGAACTTGGAAGTCCTATTTTAAGAGCAAAAGCTATCAAGATTGTCCATTACCCTTTTACCACTCTTGCTGTTGCTGTTGTTGCTGTTGCTGGCGCTCTTTTGCTGTCTCAGGACCGACCTCCTGGAACAAACTTCCTCTCTCCCTCCGTCAGCGACCGACTCTCTCTGCTTTCAAAGCTAACCTCAAAACCCACCTGTTCCCCCGTCATTAAAGCTCCTCTCTCTTTATCTTCTCTCTCTTGCCATTAGGTCTGTTTCTGCTATATTCCATTTATGTTATCCGTGTGTGTTCGCTTTGTATTGTGTTTGTGTTTGAATGCGCTTTGAATGCTAACGTGTGTGTGCGCTTTGATTTGATTTCTATCAAGATTCAGCGCCGTATAAATACTGTATGTTGTTGTTGTTGTTGTTGCTGTTGCCGTGATACCATATTTTATGGACTATAAGGTGCCCTTATTATAATATAAGATGCATCCCCCCAATTTTACACAGAATTCTGATTGTGTTATTACACTTTATTACAATATAATAAGTCATATTATAAGACGCAGGAGTCTCCGTCATGCAAATAATATCACCTTATAGTCAGTAAAACACAGTGATTGTGGGAGTGGGTTTTTTTGAGGGGGTGTTTTTTTAAATTTTGGTTGCTTTTGTTTGTCGTTTTGTATCATCGTTGTTATCTTATTATCTTATCAAACTGATTTCTGTTCAACGGAAACCTTGCGTCATCGTTGTACTCACTTCTCGTTTTCCCAGCAGCACGTGGGGCACGATGTGTGGCAGACATCTTGCCAACATGGCCACCATCTCTGCACCCTCCGATTTCGGCAACCGGGACATCTGGAGGGGGGGGAAAAGCCATTTCAATGCAGTGATATCTAAATTATACATGTGTTGTCCACATAATAGCACACAGCCCCCACAGTGTTACGTATTGTATTAGAAACTGAAATACTAAATACTATTATAGCTCAGTTCAACTCAATTTTAGTCGAACAAAGGATAATTCTGTTGCTCAATTCAACTCAATTTTAATTAGTCAAACAAAGGATAATTTTGTTGCGGTCACATGACACACATACTAAAGAAACAACGTAAATTGATAAGTAACAATGAATGAAAATCCGTTTAGCGTCCTCCCATCTGAAACAGACACATATGGGACATTAGTAGATATAAAGATGGTGGGAACGATCCCGGAGGCAATGCCTGGAGGCAGTGCAACTCCAGAAAATTCCCGAATTTTTAACGATATAGATGTATACTATGACGATGATAAGATAAGTAACAGATAAATGCATGCATTTATAGTGTTTCTAAAAAGGTATCCCAAATTTCGCATTTAAAATTTTATTTATTTATTTAAGAAAATGTATATAGCGCTTCACCTTTAAGCTCTAAGCGCTTTACAATTGCAAAAAATGCTGAGTTATGCCCCCGACACTCCCCCACCAGCCCCCAAAACATACTCCCACACCCTCAGTTCAAATCATTCACTCTTACCTCTCCTTTCCTTCTACTCTACAACATTATCGTCATGACATGTACGTGTTCATCTATTATCATCACGCTTGATAGTATGCAGGGATGTGTGAGGACCCAAAACCAAAAAGCGTAGCCGTTGGTATCGTCAAAGCACTTAAACAAAACTTTGCCTGTGACATCAGATTATTTTTAGGTTCGCCCCTACACAAATCTTAGTCCAATACAGTTTCATCCAACTTACAGGGTTCCCAGGGCTTTCAGCTATCCCCAAGTAAGGACCTTGTAAGGACCTGTAGGCCTAAGGATAATCTCCATCTTTAAGCCAACGATCTTGAAAGGAACACTTTCCCAGCATTGTGAACAATGTCTTAGCAGATACAAAAACTATGGCTGACACACATATACGCGTTTTCTCGCAAAACGACACCAGGATAAAGAACGAGATTTCAGTCCAATTTCTCTTGACAACTCGCGGTGCATCGTTCGTCTGCTAAGCGGTCAGTTGAAATGGGAAGGTGGGGGAGGGGGGTAGTGGAGTAGGTGCTGAGCGATGTTTCTCAAGTGTAAAATCGCTGCTTCTGCGATCTATTTTGATTGAAGTGAATGTAAGCACTTGTAAGGCCTTACTTGGAGATTTCAATTGGTCAAGACTTATAAGGACTGGTAAGGCCCCTATGAACCCTGAACTTAGCCCCGTCAAACTTGTGTTGGCATCCTTTGTCGATCTCCTCTTTCTTCACATCTTCTATCATATGGTGTGATGTACAAGTTTCACGGTTGAAGATGAAACATTTTTATCAACAGTTTTGAAAACATCCAAATTGGTCTACTTCTTCGAAATGACAGGAAGGAAGTAGCAGCACACATGAAAAAGGCCCAATGCCATTGGACATAACTCACCAACCACAGAAAAGCTTACGAAATTCAGTCAATGGCTCAATAAAATAAAAAAGTCTATATCTACCGAACTAATCAATCTGTACGATCTTCTCAGCTCTGTATTTTTCTCTTTTTTTTTAGTTGAATAGAAAAAGTGCATTTACACGCTTATGCGTAACTCTCGCATCCCTGTAGTATGAATAGATTCCTAGGTGAACTCCTCTTCAGGCTTACCTCAGAGACAATGCGATTCTCCTTAGTGATGTGGAATGCCGTTTGCTGAAGGGCTTCGTGGAACGCTGCTGACATGTGCCTTTAAAACACACATGATAACAACAGTTATGCAATCAGTGATGTATCGAGGATCAGAAAGAGATAGGACAAACTGTCCCGAGACAAGAGCAATCAATAGGACAATGTCCTGGCTCTTGCAGAAATCAACAAGTTAGACAAAGTGTGCCAGTGTTACAAATGTAATCAGACATTTGTCCTAACAGGGGAGAACACAATAGGACATTTTCAATTTTAATAGGTCAATGGCCTATGACCAGGGCCTCGGGACATCACTGTTACACAATCTCTCTCTCTCTCTCTCTCTCTCTCTCTCTCTCTCTCTCTCTCTCTCTCAGCATTCAAATTGAGAGAGCAACTGATATCTTAGTTTCCATTGTCATTTTCCTGTTCTTCTCTCTCTCTCTCTCTGTGATTAAAATTCCCTAAGTTCCCATGTTCTCCCTGTTGCTTAATGCATATATTGTAATTAGCCAAGGACTCTATATAATTAAAATAATCAATTCAACCAATCTCTCTCTCTCTCCTCTCTCTTCTATCTCTCGGTCATCTTCTTTCCTAGAATCATTTCTTCTCCGTTCATGACACTTCTTGATCTATAGTATGAGTATGTATGTGGGGTGTGGGGGGGGGGGGGTTATAGATAGGTACCCAGTGTATAGACAGGCATGAAGGAAAGAGGGCAAAATAGAAAAAATGAGACAGAAACCTGGGGTTTTGTAACGTGTAAGTCAGAGTCTGAGCACATGGATGAACACACACACACAGAGAATGTGTAGAGTGGCACAAAGGTATCGCGTTCACCTCGTGTCAAGTAAACCCGACTTCGAACCTGGGTACAGGGAATTTTTTTCTCACTCCGCACTAGGCCTTGCGGTCTGAACGTGGAGTCCTTCGGATGAGACGATAAACCGAGGTCCTGTGTGCCCATGCACTTAGCACATGTCAAACCCAGTGGCAACGAATATAAGTTGTCATTTGGTCAAAATTTACTCCCCACCCCTTCCTTCTTCATCAGTCACACAAAGATCGCAGCAAAACAAAAAAAACAAAAAATGGGATGCGACACGCTCTCCAGGTGGGAGCAACCCGAATTTCACAGACACACCTTTGTGACTATAAAGTACCTAACACCTAATACACACTAACTAACTAAAATACAAACAACAACATTCAAGAACGACGACTCTTTCTCACCTTTTAGAGCGCACACCGGAAACGCCCTCGGATTTCTGCCCCACGTTTTTCAACCCTGCTGTATTTCGTATGACGCCCTCCTCCCCTTCTTTCCTAGACCCGGAATCTTTCCGCTTCGCCACCTCCGCGCTGCTGCCACCCAGCCTGTTCGACTGTCCGCTTTGCATAGCATTTTCATCAGCGCCCGTCTGCCCCTCCAACGATTCTCCTAACTGTCCGGCAACGCTTTCGCTAGTATTAGCTATGTTAGCGCCTACAACGTCACTGTCGCCAGCTTTGGTTGGCTGAGGCGATGATGATGAGCGGAGCTCCCTGATTGGTGGAGATCCCTGGTGGGGGGCGTGCTGCGGCGGTTGGCTGGGGGATGGGGTGGGGAGAGGGGAGAAGAAGAAGGAGGAGGAGGACTCTGGGCGATGAGGTCTGACGGCAGCTATCCGCGGGTTTTGAGAGGGTGCATTCCTGGGGCCGCCTCTGGGAAAACAGGCACTTGTGTGGTGATAGATTGTTCATAGTAGTAGTAGTAGTAGCAGTAGTAGTAGCAGTAGTTCTTGTTCTTGTAGTAGTAGTAGTAGTAGTAGTAGTAGTAGTAGTAGTAGTTAGTAGTAGTAGTAGTAGTAGTAGTAGTAGTAGTAGTAGTAGTAGTAGTAGTAGTAGTAGTAGTAGTAGTAGTAGTAGTAGTAGTTCTTGTTCTTGTACTTGTAGTAGTAGTAGTTGTTCTGTTGCAATAGTAGTAGTAGTTGGGTAGTTAGTAGTAGTAGTAGTAGTAGCAGCAGCAGCAGCAGTAGTAGTAGTAGTAGTAGTAGTAGTAGTAGTAGTAGTAGTAGTAGTAGTAGTAGTAGTAGTAGTAGTAGTAGTAGTAGTAGTAGCAACAGCAGCAGCAGCAGCAGTAGTAGTAGTAGTAGTAGTAGTAGTAGTAGTAGTAGTAGTAGTAGTAGTAGTAGTAATAGTAGCAGCAGCAGCAGCAGTAGTAGTAGTAGTAGTAGTAGTAGTAGTAGTAGTAGTAGTAGTAGTAGTAGTAGTAGTAGTAGTAGTAGTAGTAGTAGTAGTAGTAGTAGTAGTAGTAGTAGTAGTAGTAGTAGTAGTAGTTGTAGTTAGTGTAGTAGCAGTAGCAGTAAAAGTATCATCACTGTCTGTGTCATCATCATTATTAGAACATCAACTTCATGATTATTAACACAATACCATCACCACAGCCATATAATTAACGTCATCATCATTTCAGTGCGTGCGCGCCCACACACACAATGCCTCTAAGTCTGAGAAGCAAAGTTATTCAGAAAACGACTTTTCAGTTTTAGGATGACGACGCTAAACGATGCAAGAATCGCTCAGGCAAATAACGACAAGTAAAAGAATCTCCTTTGTGACTTAAAACATTATTGTCTGAATGTCAACATTAATTAAGTAGGTCGTGTCCTCAATCACATATACCATATTTTTGCTTAACCCAACTTCCATCGAGGCATACCAATTTGTGAATGAATGAAAAATGGTGCTTTACGTCCTCTCAGTCTGGAACAGACACATATGGGCCATTTGTAAATACAAAGATGGTGGGAACGATACTGGGGGCAATGCCCGGAGGCAGTGCAACACCAGTAAAGTCCAGATTTTTTTAACAAATACAGATAAGTGTAGCAGTAACCACACCTCGGTTAAACCTCATTGGCTATGGTACCACCACAAGTAGTGATTGCATACCAATTTGTTCTGTGTTGTGTGTTGCTTAAGTGTAACATTATTCAAGACTAGAACTAGAAGGCTAAGCCATTCTTGAATGTATGTTGATTTGCTTGTGAGCAACTCTCTACCACTGTTGTTGTGCACTGTGTGGGTGGTTGTCATAATAAGCAGGTCTGGGTCATCCTTTCTTGAGGATGAACTTGGGTCTGTATTGTTGTGACAACTACTTTCACTTTGATAGGTGCCATAGATAACTTTGGTAAAAGGGAGTTAATTATGAGAAGTTCCTTCCCCTTATTCATTTCACTATAAGGCGATACTTTTTCTCCAGACTGAGACCCCTGCGCCTTAATATGTGACTAATAATAGAGTAAGAAACTATAATAACAAAATCTTAATTTTGTGTAAAATCTGGGGGTCACACCTTATAATCGGGTGCGCCTTACTATGGCTCCCCCCCACCTGCGTGCGCATCTCGACCATTCCAACGGAAGTGTCGCCATCTTAGTCCTTATTTGTGTGTAAACAAAGTGAAAATGTTATCTAAATGTGTAAAGAAAACATCCAGATGTTATAAATACAGTTTAAATAAGTTTCGAATTGGAACAGCCAAATACGCAGCATCGATCTGGCATTTTTCAAACAAAGTTAGTGACTAAGATGGCGGTCTCCCATAATATGGCGCTCCTTGTGGCCAGATATGACGACACGTGGGTACCAGCCATAGTCCGTAAAATATGGTATGTAAGCTCAGAAGAGGCTCCACTGAACTCAACAGAAGTAACCCAGCAGCAGTGCAGTGTCTCTTTGAGTGGCTGCCATAGGAAATACCTAACATAGATTCACCCCACCTGCCCTCCCCCTCTTGGACTGCTGGCTTTGGGTTCTACAACCTGAAAAAACAGGGCGTGGCTGCAATTTGAGAATCAGAATGAGCGGTGTGGGAGCAACACCAGGGTTCAGCCCGGAAAATGGGACAGCAAAAAAAATTAAAAGAATGGCTTACATCTTGAGGATGTCCACCTGCTGGGCCAACACATCCCTCTCCTGCTGCACCAACTGTAGCTCCGTTTCCAGCTCCGTCACCCGGGTTTCCTGAATAGCAGGCAAATGTCAGTCATTTACACCAAATAACCGTACATAGGCCATTGACTCTGTCTATGTGTGATACTGAGCAAAACATGGAGTGATAACAAATATCTACATTGGAATTTCACAAAATGGAAGGAACGATCTGCCAAACTGCAGTGGTTACAAATTGTGTCTAAGAGTTGATACCAGGAGATGCAATAAATGAGAAGTAACAACAAGCAAAAACAAACAAAAGCATACACGCACTTCATTTTCTGCGTTCCCAGGCCATATGGCCATAATGGGTGAAGTACGTATGTGTCCGGTTTTCAGTTTCCCCTGGTCTCCCTGCCGCATTCAGCCGGCACATTCCCATTTCGGAGGAGGCATACACGCACAGGCAAAGGCATTTTCACTCTTTCTCCCTCACCAAAAATATTATAAGTTTCTTCAGGGCCGGCAAAAAAAGGAGATGACGGCAGGATCACTTGGTAAAAAGGTAAAATCTGAAGGTGATCGTTGCAGGAAGAACGAACGAACAAATCATTTTTAATGTTGGAAAAGAATAAGCTCAATACAGGCTTGTTTTCATCTTGCCAACAACAATAAAAGAAAATGAGAAATGAACAAGAAACACAAAAACACTTTCGTCTATATACATGCCCAGCCCAGAATATGTGGAACAGAAAAGTTAAGCAAGATATCAGCTTATAGAGCTTTTGTCAGGCTCCCAATTATCTGTCTGACAGGAGTCTTGAGTGTTGCTGGTCATTGCCTGTCCCCCCCCCCCCCCCCCCCCCCCCCCCCATTCTCTTTCACACACATTCTCTTTCACCAAAAATTTCTGAGCTTCCTCAAGGGTCTGAACAATCTTTTTCCTGCAGTCTGTCCTTTAAATCAGTCTGGCAAGATGTGTACTGAGCGTTGAAGTTTGGTGCCCCCCACTCCTCCTGATAGACTCTCCCCCCATCCCCTCCCCCCCTCCCCTTCTTTCTCTCTCCTCTCATACCAAACATCTCTTAGTTTCCTCCGTCTCTCATATCAAAAGTTTCTGAGTCTCCTCCAGGGTCTGAACAATCTGTTCCTGCAGTCTGTCCTGTAAATCAGTCTGGCAGGATGAATATGTCCTGGGTGTTGAAGATTGGTGCCCCCCCCCCCCCCCCACTCCCACTCGCCCTCATACACTCTCCCCCCATCCCCCTCCCCCCTTATTTCTCTTTCATACAAAAAATATTTTGAGTTTCCTCTCTCTCATACTAAAAATCTCTTCTCTCTCATACCAAAAAATCTCTCTTTCCTCTCTCTCATACCAAAAAGATCTCTTGACTTTCCTCTCTCTCATACCAAAAAAATCTCTCGACTTTCCTCTCTCTCATACCAAAAAGATCTCTTGACTTTCCTCTCTCTCATACCAAAAAAACTCTTGACTTTGCTCTCTCATACCAAAAAATCTCTTGACTTTCCTCTTAGCATAGTTTCCTCTAAGTATACTTACCTCATTAGACATTACCCTGCATAAATAAAATTTTGCTCGTTCGTTCTCTCTCATACCAAAAAATCTCTTGACTTTCCTCTCTCTCATACCATAAAACTCTCATGACTTTCCTCTCTCTCATACCAAAAAACTCTCTTGACTTTCCTCTCAGGGCTGGGTGTAAAAAAGTATGTATACTTATCTCATTACCCTATATAAATAAAATTTCGTTCGTTCGTTTCGTTCTCTCTCATACCAAAAAACTCTCTTGAGTTTCCTCTCTCTCGTACCAGAAATTTCTGAGTTTCCTCCAGAGTCTGAACGATCTGTTCCTGCAGTCTGTACCCCAGGTCGGTCTGGCAGGAGGAGTACTGGGTGTTGAAGATTGGTGCCCCCCCCCCCCCCAACACACACTTGCCCTCATACACTCTCCCCCCCCCCTTCTCTCTCATACCAAAAGTCTCTTGAGTTTCCTCTCTCTCACCTAAAATCTCTTCTCTCTCATACCAAAAACTCTCTGGAGTTTCCTCTCTCTCACCTAAAATCTCTTCTCTCTCATACCAAAAAACTCTCTGGAGTTTCCTCTCTCTCATACCAGAAATTTCTGAGTTTCCTCCAGGGTCTGAACGATCTGTTCCTGCAGTCTCCCCCCCCCCAGGTCGGTCTGGCAGGAGGCATCACTGGGTGTCGCTCATACCAAAAAACGCCACGTGGGTCCCGTAGTCGCGGAATAAGTGCACCACGTCCGGGGGCTTGGGCCATGTTGAGGCCAACGTCGTCACCAGTCTTCAAAATCCTGGGAAGAAAATCGCTTCACAATCAGTTTTGTTGTTGTTGGGGGACGGGGGTGGGGGGTGGGTGGGTGGGTGTGAAACTGAAAGGAGAGTGATATGTCTGCCTTGTTTAAGATTAAGATTAAGATTAAAAGTATAGCCCTGTTGACAACTAAGGCCATGTCAGCGCTGTCACCATGTTAAATCTTACCACGTATTAAAAAGGGATAAAAACACAAGGTAAAAACAAAATCAAAGTTTTTTTGTTAAAATACTTTTGTTAAAAAACCCATTAATAAATCAAAAACTTAGCAAGTAAAAACAGTCTGCCTTGTAATTTACCAAATCCTACACAAACTTGTGTGACAAAGTGAACGATTAAAGACGCAGCACGTCACGTGTCAAAATCACAATTTTCATGTGTTTTCCCTCTTATAGCTAGTAAGAAATCTTCCTAGCATAAGAGAGAATGTAACACGTGACGTGGGGGGTCTTTAAGGGTAAGTACACGTACATGCGGAGATTCCGCACGGAAACCCGTGCGCAATCCGTAAACAAGTAAAAGAAAGAAGGGAAAAGATTTGCGCACGTGTCCGAATTTCCCCTAATCCGTAAATCTTGACCCTTCTTTCTTTTACTTGCTCATGGGATTTCCGCATGAACTGTGTACGAGGCCTTACTCTTCTAGCGCCATCTATTTTTTGACATTCTTGCCAATCTCGGTTGTCTGTTGCATCTGAACCGACAACAGGGGAGTAACTTTTATTTATTTATAGTGTGCATGCAAATCTTCAATGAAAGAAAGCTATATAAAAACTAAAAGCAAACAAACACACGACAGAGTGCTTGGCAGTGAATGTCTTTACGTTTGGTGGGAGTGATGTCTTGGGCGATATGTATTTGCCCAAGGTGCTAGAAGAGTTAATTCAACGTCTCCACGGCCATAAACTGATCTATCGAAAACCTAAAAACTTTTAACCGAAAATACTAAAGTAATTTACACTTCAAAGGGGGGGGAACAAATGTCAGCAAGCCTTACTTGGTCGTCATTGCTCCGAGCAAACCCAGAGTCAAGTTTGTAGATACTGACCACACGCAAATGTAATACTTGTTGATCAGACAGAATGGCAGAATGTCTTTCTTGGGCCATGTACACATTAGACGCGTAATTATAAGTTCCGTATGTAAACCCAGAAGTAAGTGAAAGAAAGAAGGGTAAACATTCATGGATTAAGGATAATACGGACACGTGCGCAAATCTTTTCCCTTCTTTCTTTTACTTATCTACGGATTGCGCACGGGTTTCCGCATGGAATCTTCGGATATATGTGAACACGGCCTTAGTAAAAAGCGTGTATTTAGTTAGCATTTATCTCTTCTCCTATCCTAGTCTCTACTATTTAGCTTTAACTCTTTGTCCTCTAGCTATTTGACCTGCGGACAGCACCCAAAGCCTGCGGGTTCTGAGAGAGAGTGACCAGTAGTTTTCATTACAAACACAAACAAACAAAAACTGACCAGAAGAAAACAATTTGTAAATGCTTTAAAATCACACCAAGGGTTCAGCTAATCATTCTGCAGCAATTGTCTGCAAAATATCTTCCTTTAGTTTACTCATTAACCAGGGGGTCGCGCTAACGCATGTTTCTTGCGTATTTGACGCGTTTTAAAAATCGCTGAAATATTTTACGGCGTTTACGCGTAACCCGTTCGCAAAATGACATCCGCTCAAAATCGCATATGAGTCTAGATGGTGAATCAGACTTTAGAAGTCCTACGGTTCCTACACGTATAGTGGTTCTGCTACACCAAACATTGGAACAGACTATAGAAAACTGCCACTGCTTTCAGAGGAGGTAAGTATCCCATCCTTTCTCTTTCATTAGTTATCCGGATTCCGTCCAGAATTGCTGTGACGTAGGCGCAGTGCAGTGTGGCGGGAAAACCACTGTAAGCGCATTGTTTGACTCCACCCCCACCCCCACCTCCTTCCAGCCTTTGCTTCCTTTTAGCTTGGATTTAAATTTATCATTAATAATAATAATAATAATGGGAATTTATATAGCGCTCTTTCTCACATGAGCTCAGTGCGCTTTACATTGATAACAAGAACATTAAATTTAAAGGCAAACAAATAATTAATCATTAGAAAGTAAAATAAGCACGATGCCTACACACAACGTTCTCTTACTTCCTTACTCACACACACACACACACACACACACACACACACACACACACACACACACACACACACACACACATACACATGCATGCGCACACGCACACTCGCACACTCGCACACAATTAATTATACAAGTAAAATAGTTACAACATGAACATTCTAAGAAGAAACATAGAGACCACATTCACATTCCCAATCAAGTTTGAATACAATACTGCAACTTGAAATAAAATCATACTGCCATCGACATATCAATTACATGACTAATTATAATAGACAAATTTTGCAAAAACAAAAATACCCTTCTACCTCATTTACAAGCATTTAAAGTTTACAAGACGTAGACATTCTACATACAAAATACGAATAATAAAATAATTGTAAATACATTTTTTACAAGATTTCTGCAATAAAACGGACCCCCCCCCCCCCTTACACACACACACACACACACACACACACACACACACACACACACACACACACACACACCTCACACACAAACACTAATCAATCATAATATGTCCGAAACAAGTGAGTTTTAAGGGCAGAGCGAAAGGCGGAGATAGAGTCAGATGAGCGAACATGTTGTGGGAGGGAATTCCATAAGTGAGGTGCTAAATAGTAGAAGGATCGTTCACCAAACGATTTCGTGTGGACCCGAGGAACCTTGAGTGTGCAGCAGTCAGAGGAAGAACGTAGGGAGCGAGCAGGTAAGTAGACAGTTACTAGTTCGGAGAGATAGACGGGACCAGAGGAGTGAACAGCACCGAAACAAAGGCAAGCTATTTTATACTTGATTCTAGCCTCTACTGGAAGCCAGTGCAAGTTACGAAGATGAGGTGTTATATGATCAGAACGTGGAATCTTGAGAGTGAGGCGTGCTGCACTGTTTTGCAGTTTTTGAACACGTTGCAGGAGATACTTAGGACAGCCACAGAGAAGAGAGTTGCAATAGTCAATGCGGGAAAGAATAAAGGCAGAAATAAGAGTTTTCGTGGCTGCAACAGACAGAAAGTGTCGAACAGCACTGATTCGTCTGAGCTCATAATTGATGGAACGTATGAGATTAATAACCTGTTTATGCATTGTAAGATTTGAATCGAGGGTAACTCCGAGATTCTTTGCTGACTTAGAAAACTGAACACAAGCATTGCCAACTGTAAGAGTTTCTGGAAGAGATATCGTTGCAGACATACGCTGAGAGGAAACAATCAGAGCTTCCGTTTTGTCATCATTAAGTTTTAATTTGTTGCATGTCATCCAGGATTTGACATCATGAAGGCAGGATTCCATAGACTGAATAGCGCTGTCAAGTTGGGTAGGTTCCGCCGATTTTTGAAGCTGGGTATCATCAGCAAAGGAATGGTCAATAACAGAGTGACTAGCAAAAACATCAGAGAGAGGAGCAGTGTACAGGACAAAGAGAACTGGCCCCAATACAGATCCCTGAGGTACACCACAAGAAATTAACTTCGGATCTGAACTGCAGTTGTTGATCAAGACAGTCTGAAAGCGATTTGTTAGATATGAGGAGAACCACTGTAGAACTGTAGAATGGATTCCAAAAACACGTTCCAGCCGGGATAGAAGAATGGTGTGATCTATTGTATCAAATGCTGCTGACAGATCTAGGAGGGTCAAGACTGACACTTTTCCATTGTCAAGAGCTAAGAGGAGATCGTTAAGAACTTTAGTCAGAGCCGTTTCAGTGCTGTGAGCAGGTCGATAGGCAGACTGGAGGGGGTTGAACAAATTGTTTGCTGACAGATGGTTAGACAATTGTGCAAGGACAATTTTCTCGATTATTTTGGAGACAAACGCTAAGTTGGACACAGGCCGATAACTTTTCAAGTCATTATGATCCATGGTAGGCTTCTTTATCAAGGGTTTAACAAGAGCAGTTTTGTACAGGTCAGGGAAAACACCACTCAGTAAAGAGTCGTTTATGATCTGAGTCATGACAGGCACAACAACATCAAGACATTCATACAACAAAGGGGTTGGTAAAGGGTCAAGGTCACACGTCTTGGGGGCAGATCTTTTCAAAACATCAACGACATCTTTCTCAGACACAGGCGAAAAAGCAACAAGAGGGGAGCCTACAAAATCTTTGCCTAGGGGGTGTGAAACAGTGGGCTGCAAGTCAAGCTCTTTCCTAATGTTCTCAATTTTGGAATGAAAGAAATCAGAAAACACACATGGCAATGATGGTGGGGGGTAAACAGTCGGAAGTTTGGTAGGTTTAACCCTTGCACACAGTTTGTTTGTAATAGAATACAGTTCTTTACTAGATCTTGCCGCTGCAATTTTGGTACTGTAGTACATCGTTTTTGCCTGATCTGTCAAGAAAGTCACACAATTTTTAGCTTTATTATATATTTGTTTATGTACAGTGAGCCCTGAAGAATCTGATTGTGCTTGGGCCTGTCTTCGTTTTTTCTTTGCTTCTTTTATTTCGTTAGGCATCACACTAAACCAAGGACTTGATTCTCTGCTAGAAGAAACTTTGCGTGAAGAAACAGGAGCATGTTTGTCCAATACTGACCGAAGGGCGCTATCGTACTCAGCGGCAGTACAAGAACTAGATGTGTACTTAGATAATTCTACTTTGATATCATTTCCGAAAACAGTTCTGTCGATTGCGCTGATATTTCTGACGCTGCGGTACACGTGTTTGTGGACAGGGAGCTCTATGTCAAACAAACTCACAACACAAACATGGTCAGACTCGAGGTCATGATTGACCTCTGAGGATCGGTGAACTCCATCACTGGGCCTTTCTATCACCAAGTCCAGAGTGTGGCCATGTTTGTGAGTGGGTCCGGACACAGATTGATGAAGATTGTACATATCTAACACTTCTAAAAACTTAATAGAGCTACGATCAGTGGGAGAGTCAACATGAAAATTAAAATCCCCTAACAGACACAGGTTTCCATGAAGCGTGTTACAATGGTCAAGCAGACAAGGGAATTGTTCAAAAAACAAAGTTTCAGTCAGTTTATTTACAGACGTGGGCCAAGGACGATACACACACATAAAATGCAACACACTATGCTGTGAGGTCAGCGAGACTTGGAACAGTTCGAAGGAAGAATGGTCGAACGGGAAGGTAGAGTTGAAGGTGAGGTGGGGGGTGAGGGTGTCTCTGTAGATAACAGCGATACCGCCACCACGACGAGAGGGGCGTGGCAGAGACTTGATGGCATAACCCTCAGGGGTCAAATCTGCACAAACGGCTTCATCCCCCTGCGGTTTGAGCCATGTCTCTACCACAAACAGTAGGTCAATGTCATTGTCGGTGATGAAGGAAGTGATGCCAGCTCTTTTCTGTCTACAATTTGGGCCAACAGATTGGGCGTTGAAAGAGGCAACTGTAAGTTTAGTGTTCTTGCGAACAGAGGAGGAAAGAGGAATTTGAATCAAGTTGTCCGTGTTAGCAGCCAAACGCTTGGTTGTAGCCGTTGTACTGTCGCTAAGCCTATTACCAGGCCTAGCGCTGTCTGGAAGACGGGAACACGAGGATGACACGCCGTGTTGTTGCTCTGAGGATTTACTGCTGTCAGCTGGCGGGGGTTGAGTAGTAGTGGCAGGGTCAGGCCTGTTTCCACACACAATGCCGATTTTCTTCTGCTTTCGACGTCCCCCTCTATGTGTTCGAGCGCGAGGGAGGTGGTAACCAATTCCTGCCCCTCTAATAGCATCCACTATACAGGGGTCCAGTGTTGATGGGGCCACAGATAAAAGCTGTTGCCTAGAGTAAGAGACCCGGGCGAAAGGAACAAGGAGGGAGGGGTGGTGGTGGGTAGTGGGGGTGGAGATGGAGGGAACGAATCCCTCTTCTGAAGAAAGAGACGCTGTAGTGGCGGGATGGTGGTATGCTGTAGGGATGGACGAAATGGAATCCAGATGTTGGGAAAGGTGGGGTTGGGGAAATGGCGTTTCTTGACCGGCGAGAATACTCGAGAATTGTGCCAAAAAAGAAATCCAAATAACCAGTATATCTGGTGGCAGAATGGCACAAAACACACACCAATACATGCTCCACTCCATCATGCTGCACTCGTACAACTTTCACCACACTACACAGTCTATGAACAACACTATCACAAAAAACTGAGAGAGAGAGTGACCATGCTGCCTGCAAGGCGTGGCCTCTCATTGTGTTCTTTGATGCGATTCTTTGCTTCCCATACGCATTTTTTGGCCGACGTCGCGTAAGCAAAACGCGTTTTGAAAAACACTAGCGCGACCCCTGCATTAACTCACTCGGAACAAATGAGCCGGATCCGGCTCATGGCTCGCACAACCGTTTAGGACGAATGGCCCGGATCCGGCTCATAAGAGTTTTCAAGAGGTTTTGATTTCTGGCGTGTAACCAACTTTCCAGTGTGACGTCATAACCTACTTTCAGTTTGCTTTGATCTTGCCTCTCTTGAAATCAACCAATCATTGCATAGTTTACATTCAGCTTTGGTTGTAGAGGGGGGTCAAAGATCGGAATGTGAAATTTTCCTTCTTTCTATGTGTTAGCTGTTTTCGTCAATAGGAGATAAACGACGAAGGTATGGAATCTAATTTTTTACGATCGTTTAGTGCATGGTGTTGCTAATCTTTTCTGAAAATATTGATGCCTAACTCTTCATAACTTGGTTTGGGTGATTGTTTTACGAACCTAGTTAAATGCCCAGTCCCCACAGAACAAGGGGAAATAATTCAGCCAGTCCCGAGTGAGTTAATAATAAATATTTAAGAGATTGATAAAGAAAAAAGTTGTGGTCTATGCCTGACTAGTGCGCCGAACAATCTGTCAGGCACAGGGTGGAATGAGTTAACAGGTAAAAGTCCTTCTTCTTCTTCTCCTTAGGCAGCCAACTTCATCACGTTGAAGATTCTGCTGCACTTTAGGGGGTAGTACAAAAAAAGAGAGAAATAGCAAAAGATAGAGTACAAAGCGAAATGATAACATTATGGGGGAAAAGAAAGAAATGATAGCAAGATAGTCAGGAAATAACTGAAGTATTTACAGATACACAGTTTACTATGTAGAAAGATATTCATGAGATTCAAAACCGAAGGAACCGAAGGAAGTTAGATATTTGAAGATTTGATTTGGGGAAAAAAGAAAGAACAAAAAAGGTGGGGTGGGATGGAGTTATACCTGGTCTTCATTTTCCTCAGCGAAGGTGACGGAGGTGAGCTTGTAGTTGTTGGCCATGAGGTATTCGTTGACCAGAAAGTTGATGGCTTTCTTCTCCAATGGCCGCAGCCCGTCACCTTCATCGCGTCGGATCTCGTCCTTGCTTTGTCGGTCGGATGTCAGATTCTCGTTCTCTGCAGTTTGATATTTAGGTATTAGGTACTGTATAGTCACATAGGCGTCTCTGTGAAATTCGGGTTGCTCCCACTTGGAGAGCGCGTCGCAGCCAAGAGGCGCGCCACCCACTTTTTTTTTGTTCATGCAATTTTTTTTTGTGACTGATGAGGAAGGAAGGGGAGGGTGGGGGTAAATTTTGACCAAATGACAACTTTTTTGTTGCCACTGGGATTAACGTGTGCTAAGTGCATGGGCACATGGGACCTCGGTTTATCGTCTCATCCGAAAGACTCCACGTTCAGACCATAAGGCGTAGTGCAAAGTCAGGAAAAATCCCCTGTACCCAGGTTCGAACTCGAGTTTACTTAACACAAGGCGAGCGCATTACCTCTGTGCCACTCTACAGTACACTGATAGTTTGTCATGTAAATTATATAATAGCGTGTATGAGAAGGTGTGAGCGTGTCTGTGTGAGACAATGGGGGGAAGGTATAGCGTGTGCGTGTGTGTGTGTGTGTGTGCGTGAGAGAGAGAGAGAGTGTGTATGTGTGTCTGTGTGTGTGTGTGCGTGTGTGCGAGAGTGAGACACAGAGAGAGAGAGAGTGTGTGTGTGTGTGTGTGCATGAGTGCGTGTGTGTGTGTGTGTGCGTGTGTGTGTACATCAATCAGCTTTGATGTTAGTGAATAATGCTTTGAAAATAAGAATTGGATTTTTTTTTTAAATTCAAAAAGAAATTTAAAAAACGACACACACAAAAAAGAGATTAAAAACATTGATACATTACCTGCTTCTCTTGTCAGGGTTTTTCTTAGAGACTTGATAGTTTCTTGGGCTTTTCTCAGCTCAAATTCAAGAACTGAAAGAAAACAAAGTAAAAAAGAGTCATAAATGAATGCAACCACAAACACTCTGAGAAATTTTTTTAAAAGATAGGTAGACAGAACAAGAGAGAGGGGGGGAGGGAGAGGCAGAGAGAGAGAGAGAGAGAGAGAGAGAGAGAGAGAGAGAGAGAGAGAGAGAGAGAGAGAGAGAGATAAAGCAAGGAAACAGAGGGGGGGGGGTATATTCTAAAATGAAACATTTTAATAAATTTCATGCTATAATTTTAGTATAAACATAAAAATTTTACTTTCTTTCCTTACGGGAGAAGAAAAGGAGAGCGACAAAAGCAGAGATAAAAAAAACAGAGAGACAGAGACAGTGAAACAAGGAGAGATAGAGACAGAGAGACAGACCTGCTACCCGCTCGTCCACCTGTCTCTCTCCGTCATCAGAATACCGGGCAAAATCCAAGGAGTCGAATGTCTGCACACTAGATGTCCGAGCTGAAACAAAAGAAGAGTACATTATCATGATTATGATTCATTCATTGCATCTTCAATGTGCAAAAGAAACATTATCTGAAAGGTTCTAAAGCCAGTCTTAATAAACACAATTCAATGAAAAACTGAAATTTCTATTCAATGTTATTTCAAGTACCACGAGAGAGACAGAAGGCTTTGACTGAGTCACTTCAAGAGCAAGAAAACCAAATCATGAGTCTGACTAAAAAAATAGTAAAATTTGTTTGACATTCTCCAAACTTGGCACAGACACTGAAACATGTGAAAGTTCCGTATTTTTAAACGATAAAGATATAATTTGATCGATAATATCAACCACGGTGGAAGCCTTAAGAAACTGGCTCTACCCCCCCCCCTTCCATCCCCCTCCCTCCACTCTTTCCCACTTCCCCTCCAAGCCTTCCCATTCCCTCTATCACCGCCACCATTGCTATTTCTTGTACATTTCTTCCCAGAACCCTCATTTTAGTCGTCAAAATCTTCAAAATGGTGAAGTTGGACGTCAGAATTTACGAAGAACTATTCTACAGCCTTGACAGACACCATCAGTCCAGAAGTTTTCAGGGCCAGCCTCGGTGGCATCACCACCAGCCATGGCACCAGGCCTCTTTCTGCTAAAAACAAATCCATGCATAAATGTAAATAGTTTTAATGCAAGACTTTTACTAAAGTTTTAGTGCAGTACATACTGCACTGTTTTAAAATCCTGTTTTAATGCCGCCTGCCTAATGTGACCAATTAGTTGGACTTCAAACGCCCACGATAGGGCCCTGTCCAGTAATTGGAAGAAGAAGAAGCAGCAGAACATTGGGGCTACAGCAGACGACAAATGTATGGAAAGCAGACGACACGTTTGGCAAACATTGTGTTTTCAGCCCACATTCACAAATATGCAGTGGGGTTTTTTTAAACAAATCAATCATATCTGATCGTAGATAAAATATGCTTACGCAATGTAGGAGGTGGTGTGTCATCTTTTGTCCTCTCAAAGTTCCCAGGGTTGGAAAAATAGTCTCTCAATCGAGGAAGTTCCCGACCAGATTCAACAAGTTCAGTGTGCAATTCAAGGGCTGTCAAAATGAAGTTGTCCTTCAATAGTTTGCTTGCTATTCCATCCCAGGAAATCTCGACCGTTTCTGGAGAATCGGGTGCCTCAACTGGTGAGGACTGTTGTGGTTTCATTTCATCTTCAATGAAATATGTTGGCTCGTCTTCCTCAAAGGGATTTACGTTCGCCGCCATTTTGTGAGTCACGTGACGTCAACAAAACAAAATCTCGTCACTATTATTTTTTCAATATTATTATACTGTTTACGTTGATTCGTTCTTATATGACTAAACTATCCCAGAAAGTATAGCTAATATTCAAAACATTTTCTTTTCTACAGAATAAATTCTTATCTGTCACGTGATCAAGTGGCGCGAAGTGAAAGCGTCTGAAGCAACATGGCGCAGGCGAAAGTGAGTGATTACTTTGGAGCAAAGAAACGAGTTCATGAATCCCATCATCCATCGAAAAGAAGGAAACTAGAAACAACTGATTTGTTGTCAACGCCCATCTCTGAAACTGTTGTTAAACCTTGTACAAATGTTGAAACCACTCTACAAAGTGGTAAGCAGATTGGGAAAACGCCACGATCTAGGCCCAAGTCGACGCAAACGCAGAGAACGAGAGGATCAACCCGCAAGAAGAATGCGTTGGTTGGTCAAGCTACGATACAAGATGCTTTAGCGAAAGCTTCGAGCTCTCCAAATGTTGCGTCTGACACCCCTATTTCAAGCGAGATCGGTGAAGAACATACGTCATTTTGGGACGAACACGATGGAGCGAAAACGCCGAAGCGGAAAATACGGCCACACGACAGTACCGAACCCCCAGTCAGTGACAACAGGGGAAAACTGACGGCCCGACGACGCAAATCTGATGTTGACAGTGTTACACCAAAGAAGGATGTGACGGACGAGGAGAAGGCAGCTCGTGGGCGGTCCTTGGCACGGAGTTTTCGCACAATGCTCACTGCAGCATCTTCTCCAGGCGGGAGAGACTCTGACGATGATAAGGTAGAGTAGATCTAATTAAACATTTAGATTTCTGCCCCTGGGATAGATATACTCTGTTGACTGGAAAAATGTCTAATCAAGCATTCGGCTGTGCTCTTTGTCATGAATTATCACCTCTACAGGGGCAGAAATGTGAATATTGTAAACACAAACCCAAAACAGCTGGGAGCTTAGATCCAACTTTAGATCTATCTTATTACTAAACATGTTTTTCTTCTGAAAGTTGTCATTAAATTACGCAATCTGTTGAGAATTAATCAGTTATCACCATTAGAAAAAAATGGTCAACTGTAATAAGCAAATAAATTGTTTTTCTCCCCCATTTTTAAAGCTTTTTAGTTACTCAGAATTGGAACATAGATAACACATAATTTCTAATAGTAATAATAGGGTTGATGTTCGTTGCTTTCCCTTGTGGTTATTCTTATTACTAATCTATACTTTTGCTCTCTTTTTCTGTCACACAGCAGACCGCAGAAGCAGAAATCATCCATGTGGCGCCCTCTTCATCAAGGTCCAGTCCAGGTGCGCACACGACCACCAAGGGCCTGAAACCCATGCCGTCAAAGCAAGACCTGGTGGAGCTTCTTTCTCCGGTTCACCCCGTGCCCATCTCCCCACTGCCACCTACCCCACAGGAGATAGCATGTGGCAAGGTGAAAGCACCGCCTGCGGTTGTCTCCCCTAAGATGAAATCTAGCATGGACCGAATGAAGCGGTTGCAGAACGGTGCTGGGTGTAATGGCGATGATGGTACCGGGGAGGTGGTTGCCGGAAAGGCTGAGGCCGGGAAGAGCGCTGTTGGCTCAAAGAAGGTAATCAGAGACGAGCGTTTAAACATGTACAATTGCTCATGTTGGGTTTTTTCCTGCTTGTTTTTATTCTTCCAGTTCTGGAATTAAGTTCTTTGTGTAACCAAAACTAGATTCTGGCAGTTTTAGAGAAAATTGTATATAATATCCATCTACTACAGTGCTCTCTTTTTCATTTTACAACAATAAAGAAAATAGTTTCTCAAATTTTCTCCAGTAGTCAAGGGGCTAATCTATTGACAGGCATCAGAACGGCCCGCGGATCCGCGGTTTTGGTAGCCACTGGCCGCGGTTTTGGCACTACCGGCTGCGGTTTGTACTTCATGAGACAGCGCGATCTTATTCTCAAATGGTATTCTTAAACGGTTTGTTTTCATACTGCGCCTTCGGAAACAAAAAATCGCGGCCATGTTTGTTTTTTCTTCCGAGTTTAGAGCTCTCTAGACTCTTACTTTCACTGTTTCAGAGTTTGTTTTGATGAGTGATTGTGATTTGTGTTTTAAATGAGTCGATTTAGAGGATATGATCGCGGGAGACTACGATGATGTGAGAACTTTGAACTTTTCCGCGATAAATCGGGTAGCGAATGATCGCAATGATGCCAACTACGGACTAGAGTTTTGTGGGGTCCGACTCGATGTCGACTCCGAGTCATGGCGAGTGTTGTTCGTCCGCGGATTGGACTCTGGAGTATTCTGATGCCTGATTGAACTTGTGTACAGGTGATTACGCCAAAGGAGATGCGAGAGCGGCTGGCGAAGTGCGGCAAGCTGGACAGCCTGAAGGCGAAGCTGGCCGAAATGAACCAGTCCCTGAAAGCCGCACACCACAGGGAGGCAGAGAGGAAGGCTCTGGACGTGGCTTTGCCAGAAGAGGTGGATCCCAAGGAGAAAGAGGCTGGAGAAGCACAGGATGCAACACCGGCTCAGTATGATTGTTTTTCCAAAAAGAAGTTTGTGTGTCTGTGAGAGAACGTTTGTGTGTGTGTGTCTGAGAGAGAAGGGGGGGGGGGGGGGGGGGGTAGATCATAAATGCTATTAAAATTTAATTTAGCTTTTTGTTTGAAGCGAAGAGCTGCTATTTAAGAAAAACTCCTAATCTAGTTTGAAATTAACTGTTAGCATCCCCCAGTCCCCCCCCCCCCCAAAAAAAAAAAAAGAAGTAGACAATTTTCATACTCAACATTTAAAGGGAAAACAACCGATCCTAGGGATCGCACAACAGGGAACAAAGAAGGGCAAACCATTTGTGATTCAAATGCAGCACGCGCTCAGCGCCTCCCTCCCCTCTTTTATAGTCCGGCCATGCCTTTAACCTTCTGTGGCCTCCCTAAAAATAAAAATAAAAATTAAAGTTCTCTTCTAATATAACTTGATTTTATGTTGAAGTTATTCCTTTTGCTCAGCTACTCGCATTGCACTTGTCGTTTTTCATCATCACAGAAAGGTGAGCCCAGCCTTCGAGCGCTACGAGCACCTGGCCAGGGAAGGGCCTCCGTCCCTGGCCCTGCCGGTCAAGTACCAGCGGCTGCTGACCATGTTCCAGGGCACGGACACCGTGGTCAGCATGCTGTTCAACAGGCAAGAGGTCATCACCTTCTCCAAGCTGCAGACCGCCGTCCAGTCCATGACCAAAAAGTGGGTGAAGTGTACAGGAAAAAAATTACTACCATTTAGATTAGCCATGATTACAATAGCCTGGGGTTTTATTCGCCGTGTGTAGTGTTTATTTCACCTTCATGTGCTTGTGTGAGTGTAGCGTTTTGATGTTTTTTAGTTCAATTAACCATTTAGATTAGGTACATTATAGTCACAGAGGCGTCTCTGTGAAATTCGGGTTGCTTCCACCTGGAGAGTGCGTCACAGCCAGAGGTGCGCCACCCTTTTTTTCTTTCTTTTTTTGCATGTGGTGTTTGTGTGACTGATTCATCCAGGACTGAAGGGGTTAATACAATGAATAATAACCAGATTAATAGTATGCCAGAGAAAGTGGGTTGCAATAGCCTGGGGTTGTTACTTTTTTGCTTGTTATGTGCTGGATTGCAGTAAAATCAAGAGAAAACACTGGTTTGAAGCAGTAATATAGTTAAAATGTAGGGAAATGATTTGAAAAAAGTTTTTGTTTTCAGGAACTTTAAGGGAAAGTGCTGGATCAGAAGTCTTGTTACAAATAACAATTGTTTTTTCTTCTTTCAGGATCAGAAAGTACCAGGTCAGAAGAGCGGCTTGAAATGTTGTTATACCCTGGCTAAAAGACTCCAGGGATCATCCCAACAGCCGGAGCACTTGAACACTATGGTGCAAATGCACCAGCTAGGAATGAGAACATTACGTGTGTGACCGGTTTTTTTATTACCCCGCCACATGGGCAGCCGCACTCCGACTTCGGAGGAGGCTCGAAATAATGATGGTGTGCCTTTGTGTGCAGGAACTTTGAGCAGAAGGCTCTGGGTCAGATGAAGACGGTGTATCCGGACGCGTACAAGTTCCGCCAGGAGAAGGGCCTGCCCAACTTCGGCCGCAAAGTGACCGGCTACCAGCTGACCGTGGAGCCCAACCTGGAAGGACTAGCTGAACGCGGTACACAGTTTATTTGGTTGAAAGAGAACAAAAGGCAAAGCCTTCAAGGCTCACTCGAACAGGAACATGTGGGACGACAACAAAGATTGAGGGGGGTGTCTAAAGTACAAGATTGCCAATAAAATGTTAAAGTACAAATGAAACTATCGCTAATGAGTAATGGATACGTTCTAAAAATATTTTAAAAAGTGCCTGTGCCGAGAATCTGACCCGGAACCATTGGCATGACACTACCAATGAGCCATCAAGGTTTTCAGTGTTGATGAGTTTCTTAACTCATGTTGCCTGTTGAATACTCTCTAACCCACTAATCTAAAATGTTATCTGTTTGTGTTATCTGTTTACAGTGTTGTTTTAAGTATTTAATTATTCAAATCATTATTGTTTGAAAGCTTGCATGCACATCTATATGTGTGCAAAGTTTGAACAATGTATGCCTTCTAGTTCTATTTCCCGAGAAAATGCCAACGTTAAAGTTTGGAGATTAGACCACGGACACACACACACACACACAACCGAACAACTATCATACTATAGACTCACTTCAAAAAGGGGTCCTAATGGTCCCATAGCTTTTGGCCATTGGGTCTTTGAATCAATCCTCTGTCTCTCCCAAGCCTCTTCTTCCATCGCCTTTTATTTAACCTGTAACCAAAGTCAGGCACTTTACCTTATTTATGCATGGGTAGAGTGAAGAAAGCAGGGGTGCATGTGGGTCTGCCTGAAGCAGGTTCAGGCAGTGGTCTGCCCGAAGATAGGGCTCATCTACTGGCCACTGCAACTAGGGTTATTAACGCCCTTGATGGCAAGAGCTAAGCCCTTGTTGGTCAGTATCCAAAAGGGAATTCAATCTTGCAAAAGGCAGCCATTCAGTGGCCTCAAATAGGGCTATTGGCGAGAGTTAATCCCTTTGGTCAGTACTCAAGCATCTTCCCCCACCCACCAAGGGCATTCACTCTTGCAAAAGGTGGTCGTTGCAGTGGCCAATATGGGACTCATGCTCTTGAGGAAGCCAGTATATCCAGGCATGGGAATTGTCAGTCTTTTGGCTGATTTCAGCTTTTTTGATGGTCCTCTTCAGTCTTTTTTTGCAAGTTTCAGCTTTTTTGATGGTCCAAGAGGACATTTATGAGAAGAAAAAAAAAAGAAGCCCAATGAGTAAAACTTAAGTCATTGATTATAAATGAATGCAAAATGAACTAAATATATCAGTCTTATCTCTAATACTGTTTTTAAGGCTTAGATAACAGAAGAAGCTTCATTTTCTGGGGGCTGTATCCCAACACACACGGTTTTCAGTTGTTTTTTTATTCCTTGTTCCTATGCCTGCTTCCAGACCCCAATTTTCAGTCTTTTTTGTCTTCTCTAATTCCCATGCCTGATGTCAAGGGTTAATGATGGAAAGTTCAGGCAAAAGCTTGGGTCACCACATGCACCCATGGAACAAGTAGACACCCAAGGACAATAATACAAAATGAACAGGATTAAAATCCTAACTGTACAATTCTTCAGATTACTAGATTTTGTATGTTTTTATATTTGAAAAGAGTTTTTAACCCTTTCGCAGCCAGCCATTTTTCAGCAAAAAAATGTCCATTAATCTTACCTGGGTAGAGAAAAAAATATGTAATATTGGGGGTTCCTCTGTGATATTTAAAGTAAGGCCTATCTTTACCACCCCAAATTAAGAGAATAGGGTCGTTGGGTAACAGACCCTGATTTGATGCCTTTTAGTGACATGGGTGTTAAATCATTTTGGTGCAAAAATGCGTCGTTGGCGGTGAAAGGGTTAATTTGGAGAATTAGAACTAATAGTAATGTCATTTGTGTGTGAGTGAAAGAAAGAGAGACTTCTCATACTGCCTGCATAACTTTCTCATTTAAGTAATGATGTGTGTGTGCATGGGTGCAACTTTTCCTGGTATACAAGGATTTCCTGTTTTTTAATTTTACCACTAAAGGAATGTCCTGGTTTTTTTAATTTGTCAAACAAGATCTTTGTGCATCTAGTGTATTTTTCAAACCCTTTCAATCAAGCATATGTGATGCAGCACAGGAAAACCAGGCTAATGTCATAAATGATCACTTTTGACTTATTCATATTTTCAGAAAAGCCACAGACAACAGATTAACAGGCAAAAAAACAGAATTCATCTATTTCTAATAGTTTATTTTGAACAATTTTTCAATCAATCAAATCTCTCTCTCTCTCTCTTTCTTCCTCTCTCTTTCTCTCTCTTGTGGCTGGCCGACTTTAGCTGGGTATTCGCGTACTGCATCACATATTTGTATACATTGTGTAAAAAGCAAACTAAAATACCTTCATAAATCAATTTTTTCTTCAGCTGCAGGGGGACATTACCCCATACACCCCGGCCTTTCAGGGTTTTTTCATTTTGTGTAGGTGCACCCATGTGTGTGTGTGACTTCTGAAACTGTTCACATCTTTCTCATTATTTATATGATGATGCGTTTCTATCAAACTAAAACAGCTACTTGCGAATATATATTACTAGAGATATTGCTATGTACATCTACTATGCACTGAGGAAAAGAGAAGAACTCGTGCCTCAGATATGATAAACATTTATGATTGATGCTGTTGTTTGTTTGTTTGTTTTAATAAATAAGACCAAGTTGAAACGGAGATGCCCATACATTAGGCGAACTTGCAAATGGAACAACCGTTACTCTTGTAAGGCTAGAAGGCTCTGCCACTCTTGGATAGATGTTGATTTGTTTGTATGTCGTCCTCTCCACCATTGTTGATGTGTACTGTGTGGGTGAAGGGTCATAAAGGCGAACTTGGTACATTCTTTTATTGATGCTATTAGTATATAAATTATACACTTGTTGTCATTTCTTTTTATGCACCTCCTATGTTATAGGCCGGAGGCCTGAAGCATTAAAATTGTGTTCATTATATGATGATGTGTGTGTGTTCAGGTCAGAGAGCAGTGAAGGACAAGGAGGAGAGGCCCAACATGTCTGCCCAGGTCCTGCTGAAACGCAAGCGCATCTTCCACAACAGTCTGGTCAACCTGACCAAAGATCATCATGCTGTGAGTCCGCGCTCTTCTTATCCTAAAGTTCTGGAAGCATACTTTTGCTACCACATCTCCCCGTGGGGATACCGGGGGGTCTTTCATAAAAATAGTTCCTCCACTTTCTGGAAGTTCTGTGCTTGTAACTTCCTCTAATCTGCCACTCTCTTTGGCCGTTTTCCTTTGCTTTCTGTCATGTACTATCTTTCTGACTTATTGGTCCATTCTCCTGCCTTTAAAAAAAAAAAATCTTATTTTTCTCTTGAGCTCCTCCGTAATCAGAATGTGTAGGCTGTATGCAGCGGGGAGACCAGTGATAACTCAAAACCGGATACATGTGTACCTTACTCATTATGGCCATACGGCCTGGGAACGCAGCAGAAGAAGAAGAAGTTGCTACATACCGCTAGTCCCACACACTGTTGTTTGTGTGTATGTGCCCAACACACATGTAGTTATATACTGGATAGTCTTGCGTGTAGGAGTGTACATGTGCATGTGCACGCATGCGTTTATGTGGGTTTGACAGACAAAGCAGGCAGAGATACATTTTGTGGGAATAGCGGTATGTGGGACTCGTATCACGGCTTTAAAATTACAGTGTGCGAATAGCGGTATGTGGTAACAAAAGTATGCTTCCAAAGTTCTATGCAAGTGTTATGAATGAATAGGAATTGTTCGGAAATAATTCAGGGGAGTAATTTCAAGGTGTGTGTAAATGATCCTGCCTAACCGAGTGGGGACAAACAGGAAGTTACATTGGCTTAGTCGTCGCACAGTGCGTCATTCTAAAGTTGTCGTCATTTATATTTACGTCACATTTTGCAAAGTTCGATCAGTTTGTGGCCACTTTTCCGTAACCACAACTATTTTTTGTTTTGGCCTGAGCTGAACTCATCTGTTGAAGTACCCTTGTCCAAACTGACTTGCTGGCAGCTTTGGTTTTTTCCCTCCCTTATCCTGCTTTTGTTTGTGTGTTGTGCAGTTTTCTCTCCAACCTGAACCCGTCCATCGAAGTGCCTTTATCCAAACTGACTTTCTGACCTGTTATTTTCCCTCTGTCCTGCTTTTGTGTGTGTGCTCTGCAGAGTTTTCTCTCCAAGCTGAACCCGTGCATCAAAGTGCCGGCGTCCAAGCTGACCCGGTGGCACCCCCGCTTCCCTCTGGACAGTGTGCCGGACGTGGCAGTGGCCCGACTGCCCGCTCCCCCCGAGCATAAAGTGCAGACCGCGCAGCAAGTGTTGGACGGTGCGAAGGGAAAGTTGCCTGCCAGGGTGAGGAGTTTGTGAATGTTGGGAGGAGGGGGCGGGAGGGAGAATGGTAGGGTGTTAGTGATTGATCTGCCATTTGCCCCGAGCAGAAAGTGCAGACTGCTAAGCAAGTGCTTGACTGTGAAAGGAGAGCTGCCTGCAAGGGTGAAGAGTTTGTGAATGTTGGTTGTCGGTGTGAATGGTGCGGGGTGTAATGTGGTTGAGCTGCCTGCTTCCCACGAGAAGAAAGTAAAGGGAGCAGACAGCAACAGACCTGTTTACCACCTACACAAGTCTTGAGTAGTCTGGATAGCTGAAATGAGTAGTTTTGGCTCAAAATGTGTAGTTTGATTCATTAAACCATCAAACAATGTTAACTGAAAATGGGTAAATCTATTCTATCATCCTTACCATTCCACTACAAAGTGCATATTTGTACAAGATTAGCTTGGAAGACAGAAAATAAAACAAGAGTGTCTTACTACCACAACTCCCAATCCATGTAACTTCCAGTTAAGCAGACTATTCACTTTCTTTCAAGCTAGCATGGAAGGCAGACTTGTTTTTCTGTTGCTCCAGTAATTTTAGCATTATTTTCAATTTTGAAGAGTAGTAGAGGTCCAAATTGAAAAGAGTAGAGTAAACAGGTCTTAGATAGGAGTTGGATTCTGTGAAAAGAGAGCTGCCTGCCAAGTTTAGGAGCTTTGTGATTGTGTATCAGGAAGTGTGTATAGATGATGCTGTGTGTGTCACTGTGTGCTGTTGCAAGTAGTCTGAAAACGATAACTCTCTCTCTCTCCAGGGTTCGTACAGGGTCCTTGAAACCTTGAAAAGTACTGGAGAATTGACATGGCTTTTTCCAGGGCTTGAAAAGTGCTTGAAAAACAGCAAAGGCCCCAAGACTCCTGGAAATGTCGTGGAATTTTCAAAATCGTCTGACCGCGTCCTTAATCTCAATGTCAATCCATAAAATCAAAATGTCACCTCCACAAAAAAATAATTGAAGGTTAAAACTAAATTCAAATAAAAAAATTTAAAAAATCCTTTTAAGGTCATAGTTTCATACCGATATCGCGATCATAGCAGACAACATTTGCGTGAGTTGTCTGCTGCTGAAGTTACTTCCCTTTACCGTACTTCTGTTTTCCAACAAAATCGCGACTGCATTTTGAACGATGTTTGGCTGCTGCAAAAAAAAGATTATCAGAGCTGGTTAGCTCCGTCAACAGATAGTTCAAAACTGAAAGCTAGCTGCACAGTGTGCAAAAAGAACTTTGACATCACCAGCATGGATGAGAGTGCTGTAAAAAGCCATTGTCAAGGCCAGAAGCACAAGCAACTCAGGCGGGAACGAAACCGACATTGACCGGTATGCCAGATTGAGTCCTTCAAATTTAGTAAACTGGTCCTGGAATAGTCCTGGAATTTTGTTGACACAGATCTGTACGAACCCCGTCTCTCTCTCTCTCTCTCTCTCTCTCTCTCTCTCTCTCTCTCTCTCTCTCTCTCTCTCTCTCTCTCTCTCTCTCTCTCTCTCTCTCTCCCTCTCTCTCCCTCTCCCTCCCATCATGGGTGCTACTCTTTCAGTTTTACACTGAGTTCAGTATTTTTAATTTTTACCAGAAACTGAACTTCAGTTGTTTTTATAATTCATAAGTGTACTCTGCTCACTGGTGCTAGATTGGAAGGAGACTGTTTCAGTTTCTATGCATGATGTTATCGACTGATGTGTGCAGGTGGAAGAAGCCATGGCGAGAGTGGCGGTGAAATCTGAGGAGAAGAACAGCGCCCAACCCACACCCAGCACATCATCATCAGGAGAGCAGTCCAAACCCTCTTCTGCTGCTGCTGCCAAACCAGCTGGCTCCGCTTACAGGGGCATCCCTCTGTCCCTGCTGGAAAAGGTAATGTATTATCAATAGTTATTCAGGGGCATTAGTTTTTTTCCCATGCAAGTATGTCTCCAATTTGGCCATACCAGGCAGCGGGATTCAGTTATCCCTGCTCTTGCCAACTTTCAACTGCCGTGGGATTTTTCCGTGCGTAAAGCGCACGGGTCAGACTAGCTTTAAGTCCCCAGCCAAAGGACTCGACGGTCAGTTCGATTTTCCTGTCAAACTAGAAAGAAAGGGCGAGGCCGGGATTCGAACCCGGTTAACTCGCGTTGCAGTCACGCATTACATTTGGCAGGCGAACGTCTTAACCACTCCTGCCACAATTTTTGCCACAATCATAAACTGAAAGAAAAGTATAGTCTCTTTGAATCGTTTTAGGGGGGAATATGTGTGTAGACACTTTGTTTCAGTTGTTTTTAAGAAGTGACGTTGTGTGTGGTGTAGATCCGAGCCAAGGAAGCAGCGAAGACGCAAGCAGCGTTGACGAGAGATCCCAAGGAGGACAGGAAGACGGAAATGATTGGACGTTTGCCCGCCCTGATTCGCTCCCTGAGAACGTATCCTTCAATACAATTTTTTGGCTAAAACACTTCATGCATTCTTTATACTTGTTAAGTTGTTATTAATATATTAAAAAAATTAAAGGCAAGACAAAGTTCTTTTTTTTCTGCTTTAATCAACTTTATTTATAAGTAATCTTTGTTTATTATTCATGAATGTTGAATCATACATATATATGAATGTTATTGTAAATGTATGAAGGAGGAATACAAAATGTTTAACCCTTTCATCGCTACTGTCGCCTCTTGGCACCACAATGATTTAACACCCATGTCACTGAAAGGCATCAGATGAGGGTCCGGTATCCAGTGACCTTATGTTCTTAATTGTGGGAGGTAAAGATAGGCTCTGTTTTATGCAGGTCACAGAGGAATCCCCAGTATTGCCAACAGAATCTTTTCTCTACCCGGGTAAGTTTAATGGTAAATTTTGTCTGAGAAATGGCTAGCGTTGAAAGGGTTAATGCCAAAACACTTCATACTATAAATACTGAGCTTATTTGGGGTTCTGTGGGGATGTCCCATATGTGCCTTCCCAGGTCGAGAGGACGTAAAGCCCAAAATTTCATTCGGGGTTCTGTGGGGGTTTTCTTGTTATTTTGTGCATCTGGGTTTTTTGTCCTTTGCTATTGACTATGGTCGGCAAAGGAGTTTAAATGTGTTGTTGTTTTTTACACAACTTACCGTATTTCATGGACTTTTAGGAGCTACTTTTTTTCCCCAGAGTGAGACCCCTGCACCTTATAATATGACTAGTAAAATTGGGGGGTGCGCCTTATTTGTAAAATACGGTAACTTTGCATTTTGAGAACAACTATGAAAGCTAAATATTGTTTTTCAACAATTTTAGTTCAGGGTGTTAAGTTGGGTAGGTACTGTTCTCTTTCTTTTTTTTTGGGGGGGGGGCAGGGCTACATAGGGTTATAACTCAGTGGCAGGCTATCATGAAAGCACTAATTTTTAAGTTTGTGTTAGTCTCGAATAATGCCAGCAATGAATACTTTCTGTTGTTGCTCCGTGTTTGTGTGTGCGGGTGAATGTTGCTGTGGTTTGTTCTATGAGAAAACGTGCGTATTTTGTTCTATGAGCGTGCACGTACGAAACGCTTTTGTTTTTCCTTGACATGAGAAAGATTCTACGTCACCGAGAAGAAACCCAGTTTGCCGTTTCAAACCGTGGTGGAGAAACTGGCAGACAGCTATGCTACCTCTATATCTACAGGTAGCGATTCCTATTTTCTTTTCCTCATGTTCTTTTCCTTCTTTGTTGTCATCGTTTGCTTAGGACAGTGTCCTGTCACATCAGCCCAGTCGAGTCATGTTGCTGTTGCGTGCCTAAATATTTCTAGTTGGGCCCATCTTCAGCTGGTTTGGATTCAGGGTTTCCCTCTGGTAGGAAGGTTACCTGCCACCACAACTGATAAATCCCTCGTGCCCATTGTGGGTTTGATATCAGAGTTTTACCCTTTCACCGCCAATGTCGCATTTCTGCACCACAATGATTTAATACCCATGTCATTAAAACCCTTGAAATCAGGGTCTATTATTCAATGATACTTTTTCCTAAATTTGAGCAGTAAGGATTGACCGTATTCCAAATGTGTCGCAAAGAAATCCCACAATATTGCAGACAAAATCTTTTAACCCGTTGCACATTTGTGGTGGTTTTCCAGCGGAGGTGGAGGCGCACTTGGTGCTGCTGCAGGAACTGGCCCCCAGGTGGCTGCAGGTGATCTCCATCGCCCGCGGAAAGTATGTCAAGATCGACAAGAACACCAACATCGCCCCCATCATCGCGCACCTCAACAACCTGGCCAAAAGTCGACGATGAACACCGACATCGCCCCCATCATCGCGCACCTCAACAACCTGGCCAAAAGTCGGCGATGAACACCGACATCGCCCCCATCATCGCACACCTCAACAACCTGGCCAAAAGTCGACGATGAACACCGACATCGCCCCCATCATCGCGCACCTCAACAACCTGGCCAAAAGTCGGCGATGAACACCGACATCGCCCCCATCATCGCGCAGAGCCCAACGTATCGGAGGCATAGCCATAGGTCACAGACAAATGGCCACAATCTGCAGGTGATAGCCCAAAGTCAAACAGCCAAAAGTCAGAGAGGGGAGATCATTGTGACCCAGCACCACAAAAAGGACATTAAATTAAGTGTCTAAATGACCATTCTAAGAAAATGGTACAGTGGGAAACTTCAGACAATTCTCTTTCTAATGATATAAGAGCAGTTCTTGTATCTTTTTTTGTTCCAGGGTTATGAGCATTTAAAGTTGGTATGGTGACTCAGCCATTTTGAGAAATCAGTCTAGCCAAGCTGAAGAAAATGCATTTCAAAGCACTTTTTGGAGTATTTAGAGATTATAATAAAGATTATCCTTAATACGCATGAAAGATACGATGTTAGAGAGCACAAAAATACCCATAACTCAAATTATTATTTTTTTCAAATGAGATTTGACTTTGCAAGCCTGTTGTAACTACTAGTCCAGCGACTTAATGTCCCTTTTGTGGTGCTGGGTCTCAAATGGCTAAAAATGTTAGGCTATTGCCCATGCAGTCTGTGTATGTGACAGTTTGGATAAGAGACGGATATATATTTACGAGGTTTGATGGGTTGCTGATGTCAGGACTGTGGTTTGACAAACCAGGCTGTGGCTGCGAGTTGGGCTTCTGAATTGTGTGACCCAGGAAAATGACACAAACACTTCTACATTTGAATGTGGTAGATTGGTGTTAACCCTTTCACCGCCAGCTACATTTCAGACAAAAATGTCCATTAAATTTACCTGGATAGAGAACAAAATCCATCTGCAGTATTAGGGATTCTTCTGTGACATATATAAAATAAGGTCTATCCGTGCTTCCAAAAACTAAGAGTAAGACAATAGGGTCTTTGGATAATAGACCCCAATTTGATGCCTTTTAGTTACATAGGTGTTAAATCATTGTGGTGCTAAAATGCGACTGGCAGCGAAAGGGTTAACAATAAACTTCTTTTTTTTAACTTGGGGGGAAAACATTCGCATGATATGGCTCTAAGTTGATAGTACAGTGGAACCTCCCTTATAAGACCTTCAAAAATCATCCAAAATGAGGTCTTATAAGGGAGGGGTCTTACAAGAGAGGTAATGTTAATACTTACAAAGAAGGGCAATGTCTTAGAGAAGCAGGTCTTCTATGGGAGGGAGTCTTATAAGGGAGGTTCCACTGTATTACTGATAGTGAATGTGATAGAAAGGCTCATATTTACAAGCAGGGTAGAGCTTAGATATAAAACTACTACTGTTAGTGTTAGCAAGATTAATATTATTTTTATCAATCAAAGATGCATTTTTTTAATTGTTTTTAATTCTACAGACTTTTAAAATTACGGGTACATTTTTTCTTTGGTGTGCGAAAGCGATCATGAGTGTACCTTCGAGATGTTAAGGATTCATTTGTTCAGTTTCTGTTTGTCATGTATTTAATCATAATATCAATCATATTATTCATAAAGAGACGTTATCGAAAGTATTATTCGCTGTGTTTGTATTCTAGGTTGGACTCCTTGGTAGTGTCTGTTACGTGTATCGTGTAAAATAAAATAATTTATTCTTCGTTTGTGTAAAATAATGTTACCACAAATTTCAACACAATAAATTTTGCCAGAATGGTTCCAAAAATCGTAAAGACATTTGCCTTTCTTTTTCTTGTCCAAAATAACCATTGCTAACAGCCAATAACGGTTCTTTCCTTTATTTTTGTGTATGTCACGGGAAATTTTGGAATTGGAGAAATTTTCTGCGGTTGGGAAAATTTGGATTTTTCCCAAGCGTACAAAGAAGTATCAACTGAAAGAGAATGACTTTGTCAAATGTATTGAGAGAGATTAAAATGAGAAAGGACTTACAGTGGGATACAAATAATGAATGCATGCAAGTGTTCAAGTTCAAGTGTTCTCTCTCTCATGATTTTCATTTGTACAACATGCAGCCACTTGCTTGGAAAATTTTATAATTTGAAGATTGAGAGAATTCAGAATTTTCCCAGAAAAAAATTGGAATTCAGAATTTTTTTTATTCCAAAATGTCCTGTGACATGTGTGAATAACAATGTTTCAGTCACCGAAGGCTGAACTGATCATAATAAAATTGGGCTAAAGTAGTTCACAATGTTCCCAATACAATTGACGCTCCTAATCATTGTTCACCGTAAAAAAATAATGAAATCCGAAAAGATTTTTTTTTGTTATCATTACTTGACCCTATTTGAAAATGGCTCCTAGGATGGTTGTCTGCTGTCACAATATCAGGGTCACAAGTTTGAATTAAAAATCAAACAAACAAGAATTAACTTTTAATTTTACTAAACATATTTTAAAAAGAGATCAAGTTTAGGTTTTCCTAGCTTGAAAGTTGAGGAGATTCTGGTTAGCAGATTAAGAAAATTCCAGGACTTTTCCAGGAACGTCAGCGCCTGTGATGTTTTCCCAGCACCTTTCAAGCCCTGGAAAAGGCCTTGCTAGTTTTCCAGGACTTTTCAAGTTTTCCAGGAGTTGTGGGAACCCTGTGAAAAAGATATGAACACAGTGGAGTGGCTCCCACGCCGCTCATTCCGAGTCCCAATTCGCAGCTAGGCCTACATCCCGGCTTGTTCAGGTCGCAGAATCCGAGACCAGCAGTTCAAGGGGAGCGAATATACGTTAGGCCGTCAGGAGGCAACCAACCGAGGAGACACTGCACTGCTGCTGAGTCACTTCGGTGGAGTTCAGCGGAGCCTGATATGAACAGATTTTGATGGTCAAGTCGTTTTGGTGGTGAGTTAATCTTAGGTTGAGATTTCACTGTTCCAACCCCAAAGTAGCCAGGGTGTGTAATCAACCATGAGTGTGTCTTGGACAGTCAATACAGGTAGCAGCAATAGTATGTAAATTAGACTAATCTTCCAAAACGATTGACTGTTTAGCTTAATTTACATACTACTACCTGTGTTGATTGTCTAAAAACGCACTCATGATCACACGCCCAGGTTGATACAGTGAAATCTTGACAAATCCTTCAGTCTGAAACGCACAAAAGGGGGTCTTTTATACAGTTTTATTCCAACATCATTCTGTTGCAACAACAAAATTTTACTTACATTCACATGTTATACTAGAGGGGGGATGGGGGCGCGAAAACAGCAAAAATGTACAGCACAAATCCAAAATAAAGAAAATAACCATGCCATATGAGCCACAGCAATAAATTAAACCACATGTACACAACGGGCTTGTTTGCATTTGTGTCCGCTTTCCCTCTTTAGTACTATCCTACCCAACGGAACAGGGCCTGTATTCACGTTGAGATAGCATGAGACTTAGCATCATGCTAACTTAGAAGCTCTTCCAAAAGTCCTATTAAATCCTATAGGACATTGGAAGAGCTTCTAAGTTAGCATCATGCTAAGTCTCATGCTATCACAACGTGAATACAGGCCCAGGTTTAAAAGAATAATGTTATGTATACACAATATCCATGACTACACCTGTACCAACATGAAAGAAGCCCGTGCACCACCTAATCCAAGGATAGTCTCCACTCGTGCGTGCGTGTGTTTGATAGTGCGATGTTAACCATTAAAAACTTGCTAAAACCAGTGTACTGCTACCAAGAAAGTGTAACAAAGTAAGCTCCCCCCCAACAGTGGACAGTAGCTGCTCATCTAAAAACGATGACTTGGAATGAAGTAAAAGGGGAAAATACACATATAAATGCTCGAAAATTGAACTATTCAGATGGCAGCACAGAAATATATCAAAAACGGCTGCATTAACTGAAATTCTACAAGTTCAGTAGAACCTCCTAATTTGCTTGCATATTTGTTTGCGTGTGTGAGTGTGCAAATAAGCGTGCATCCCATCTATTGTTAGTTAAAAGTTGTATTTTTTTTATTGTTTACATGGATAAGTAAAGGAGTCATTATACATTTTCTTCATTCAATGTGTATTATTGATATAATATGCATATATTCTGCATGTTTCCGTTTGCGCGCCTGTGTGTGTATCACATTTTTGTTGTTGCTTGTTTTTAACTTTCTATCATTTTTGTAAAGCGCATTGAGCTTTAAGGTAATGCGCTATATAAGTTAAATAAATAAAGACCTTTCTTCTAAGATGTGACCCCCCCCCAAAAATCAGATTTCCCCACCCCACCACCCCCCCTTCCTATCTGAACGACTAAGTGACTTGTAGCACCAAGGTCGAATACATTCGCCCAGTACATCAATCTACACTCCCACCAAATGCAAAGACATCCACTGTTAAGTATCCTGCCATGTGTTTGTCTATTTTAAGAGCTTATATCAGTGATGAAAACCATTGAAACAACGCATGCGCACTCCTCTTATCGGTTGAGATGCAACGGACAACCAAGAACGTCAAAAAATACATGGCGCTAGAAGAGTCAAGTCCCCTCCCTTTTAAGATCTTATTCCGCGTTCCCAGGCCATATGGCCATAATGGGTAAGGTACGTATGTGTCCAGTTTTCAGTTTTCACTGGTCTCCCCGCTGCGTACAGCCAGCACATTCCGATTTCTGAGCTCAAAGGAGAAAAATTATTTGGAAGATTATTTTTTTGAGAGAAAAAAAAGGCAGGAGAATGGGGCCAACAAGTCAGAAAGATAGTAGATGATAGAAAGCAAAGGGAAAAGGCAGAGTCAAAGAGAGTGGCAGATTAGAGGAATTTACAAGCACAGAACTTCAAGAAGGTGGGGGAACCACATAAAACTCCATTGGATCTACAGATCGTCTCAACCCTCATCACAATGTATGGATTATAATCGTCCACCCATATAAAACTGCTCCATGGGATCTACAGATCGTCTCAAAACCCATCAAACTATAATACAGTAAAAGTCTAGAGAGCTCTAAACTCGGAAGAAAAAACAACGTGGCCACGATTTTTAATTTCCGAAGGCGCAGTATGCAAACAAACCGTTTAAGAATACCATTTGAGAATAAGATCACACTGCCTCATGAAGTATAAACCGCGGCTGGCAGTGCCAAAACCGCGGCCAGTGGCTACCCAAATCGTGGAAATCCATGGACAATTCTGATGCCTGTGTATGGATTTTAATCGTCCAGACACCACAGATGCAGAAGTGAAAGGAACTGCTACATGCTCCCACATAAAACTGCTCCATTGGATCTACAGATCGTCTCAACACCCATCAAACTGTAATACAGTAAAAGTCTAGAGAGCTCTAAACTCGGAAGAAAAAACAAAACATGGCCACGATTTTTCGTTTCCGAAGGCGCAGTATGAAACAAACCGTTTAAGAAAAAGAATACCATTTGAGAATAAGATTGCGCTGCCTCATGAATTACAAACCACGGCCGGCAGTGCCAAAACTGCGGCCAGTGGCTACCCAAACTGCGGAAATCTGCGGATCCGCGGACAATTCTGATGCCTGTGTATGGATTATAATCGTCCAGACACCACAACAGATGCTGAAGTGAAAGGAACTGCTACAATCATGCTCCCACATAAAACTGCTCCATTGGATCTACAGATCGTCTCAATAGAACACCGATCACACTATTGATTTGCTTAAAGACAGTGACGCACCACGATTAAGTCCCTTGTTTTTTTCTGGGTAGCTGTGATCCACATACAAATGTCCCCAACTTCAAATTGAGGCTGCTCTTTAAAACGATGTTTCGTTTTTCAATTTGGGGACATTTGTATGGGAGTCAAACCTGGTCAAAACGAGATTTCTTACCAGAGCTCTATAAGAAAGAAAACATGTGAAACCCGTGATTTTGACACGTGACCTGGTGGGTCTTTAAATTTCTGTCACCCGCTCCTACTAGAATTCTGCAAAGCTCAAAGATGTCTGACCCTATACAAAAGAAGGTTAGGCAATTTCTTTAACCAGAACTGAGAACTAAATATGTTATCTTATTCACGAAAATCCCCCACCCCTCATAAAAGAGCATTAACTCATTCGCATCGCAACGATTTTGAATTATTCAAAAAACTCACAAATCACTCCAGCCATACACACAAACAAAACATGCATAAACTAAAGTTGACATGAAAGAAGATTACGGGTTTTTACTTCAGGTTTAAACATAGGGAAGTGGTAGATCAGACTATTAACATAGACTTTATATATATAGAAAAACTGTCTACATCGATTGGTTCCTCCACAACAAACGACTACAAAAGCAAAGTCAGAGGCAAAACTGGTCTAGGTGAACGGTGTGAGTTAAGAAGTCACCAAGGTATGGTGTGTACACAGATTTACTTCCCTTGAAGCAAATGCATCAAATTGACAGCTCGAACGACTTGAATGAGTTGATAACAGACTGATAAAAGAATGGTTTCCCCTTAAACTTAACAAAGGGGAAAATAAATTAAGACATGCAATTCAATCGTGTGGTGAATAGTGAATAAGGATCCAGGAAGGCTAATGATACAGTGGAACCTCCCTTATAAGACCTTCAAAAATCATCCAAAATGAGGTCTTATAAGGGAGGTAATTTTAACACTTACAAAGAAGGGCAATGTCTCAGAGAAGTAGGTCTCATATGGGAGGGAGTCTTACAATGGGAGGTCTTATAAGGGAGGTTCCACTGTAATTGGAATTTATAAATTAATAATATATTTCTGACGAATCTTGCTACATTGGAAGATCCCTTCAAAGAACATGCAAGTATGGCAAGACAAAAACTGTTACAGAGGTAATCTGCACTTCAGCAAAAAACAACCACCAAAAACTCACAGAATCGAGATCAGAGTACTTACATTGTAAGCAGACCTTTTGATCGGTTTCTTTGTACATCATTATTATACACAATACAACAAACTCGCACAAAGTCCTCTTTTCTTTTGAGGTTACAATTTTATGTACAAAACGAAACAAACGGGTGAGTGTTGTGGGTTTGGGTTTTCTCCCTTTCATATCTATAACGGAGTAGAAACAGAAAAATTAGGCCGTGTACACATACACGCGGATGTTCCGCACGGAAACCCACGCGCAATCTGTAAATAAGTAAAAGAAAGAAGGGGAAAAAATATACGCACGTGTCCGAATTTCCCCTAATCCGTATATTTGTTTCCTTCTTTCTTTTACTTATTGATTACTAGCTGGTTACTACCCGCTTCGCGGATAATAAGCATAGTCAACTGTATTAAGAATCCACTGTATTATTATTTGCGTGTTGGGTTGATTGTTAAAAAAATCAATAAAAAAAATTTGACGGAGCCAGGTTCGAACCCGGAACGTTTGTGTGAGTATGCGACGACTTAACCATTAGGCTATTGTATCTTGCTGCTGTCTGTTGAAAATGTTGCCTTATAGTTGTAAAAAGCAGTGGGTAGAAACCACTGACCTGGTCGACTCGCTTTCTAATTACAGAGCGTGTTGCAAAATGTCATGTACCCTATGTTACCCCGGGATCATCCATCTGGATACTGTGAAAGTTTGGCGGCAATAAAACCACGCTAAATATGGTTTTATCCCGAAAACGCACACACACACAGCTCGCATATATATTTAGATTTCCGTGCAGAAAATCCTGATGTACTGTGTACCAAGCCTTAGTAGAAATGACACGATTTCTTTAAATGAAAAAAAAAAACATGGTAAAAAGGGGTGGAGGGGACGCAAAACCGACAATAAAAAAAATGCCCCAAACCACAAAGGTAAAAACAAAACACAAATTATCGCTTTGGCTAAATCCTGACAACACAAACACCAAGAAAATGAAAAGATGTTTTTTTAACGAAATACCCGTAGGAAAATAGTGATCAGTACGAAAAGCAGCACCACAAAATGAACAATGTAATTCTTTCTCCTCTTCTTCTTCTTCTTGTGAGTCCCCAGGCCATAATGGGTAAGGTACGTATGTGTCCGGTTTTCAGTTTTCACTGGTCTCCCCACTGCGTACAGCCGACACATTCTGATTTTGGAGGAGCTCAAAAGAGGCAGGATAATGGGCCAATAAGTCAGAAAGATAGTAGATGATAGAAAGCAAAGGGAAAAGGCAGAGTCGAAGAGAGTGGTAGATTAGAGGAAGTTACAAGCACAGAACTTCCAGAAGGTGGGGGAACTATTTTTACGAAAGACCCCCTGGTATCCCCACGGGGAGAGACTTGTGGAGGGGCCGGGTGCCGTCCAGCTAGCTAGCTCCCCGTATGGAGGCACGAGGCATCCACCCACAGCCCCATATAGAATTTGTTCCATGCTAAAGGAACTAAATGCAAAACGTAGAATTATGAATCTGACATCCTAAAACCGTCACTCTTTCAACTTTCTATTTACAAACCTAGTTCGCCGACATTCAATGTGACTTGGCAGACATGTGCCAAAAGCGGGTGCTCTTGTTTGATTCCATTGTGCAAAAGATAAATGCGACCCAGACTCCACCATTCTTGTATCTTTTCCCGTTCCAGAGCTACGAGCGTTTAAAGTTGGTAGGGTGAGCGTCAGCCATTTTGAAAAAAAAACAGGCTTAAGACTAGCCAAGAAAATGCATTGATCTACTTGTTTTAACCCCTCGACTACCACCAACGTATTACGTACTGACCTGATGACATCACTGATGATGTCATCAGATGAAGAGGAATAACCCTGATATGTTGGCTTTTGCTCAAACAGTCAAGAGAGTTATATGCCCAGACCATTTTGCCAGATTGGCTCTATCAGTTGTATTTTTTGTGGCATGATTTGCCCAATAATTTTGTCTGGCAGCCAAGGGGTTAAAGCACTTTTAAGAGCATTTAGAGACCATATTAAAGATTATCCTTTAAACACATATGAAAGATAAGATGTTACAGAACACAAAAACACCTATAACTCGAAATTGAAAACAAGCGCGAAATCGCAATAGTTTGTGGCACGCGGTCTATTTTTACCACTCCAATCATGAGTCACCTCCCCTGGCTTTTCAATAATTTTAATCTGTAAACCAGAATGTTATCTCTGCACCATTTCGTAACTTTTTATATCTTTTGGAAAACATTTAAAACTACGTATCCTACTTATACTCATCAAAAGAAGCACCGCATACTCGTCGTGTCTGTATTACGTATGTTCATTATTTTGTACGCTTTTAAAATACATCATTTTAAAGAGCGGCCTCAATTTGAAGTGTAGCCTCGATTAGAAGTGCGACAATTTTGGACCGACCGACCGACAGACAGACCGACCGACAGAGTGAGTCATAGGTTTGTGGCTTGAGCCACAAACAAAAAATTAAAAATGTCAAGGCTATTGTGAGAAATTAGCTGAGTGACTTAATGTCCCTTTCGTGGTGCTGGGTCACAAATGTTATCTAATTAAACGCAATCCACCCCCACCCAAAATATGCTGGTTAACAGGAGTCCCATCTTGAAAAGAACATGCTGTGTTGGTAACCATACAGGGAAACCCATTTAGTACGAGTACGGTTTAAACGAGAGCCCGTGTTTAACGAGAGGTTTCAAAATTCCCAACCACAAGCCTTCTTTTTCCTTGTTAAATAATTCTGCATACAACGAGCTCGCTACAACGAGCAACTTGCATGTAACGTACAATTTATTGACTCCCAAAGTCAAGCTTTTATGCAAAAACTACACGGTTAGAACGAGAACGCACTTACAACCACACCGCCATCCCAAAGTCAAGCTTTCTTGCACAACTACCTGGCTAGAACAAGAACACACTGACAACAGCATCGCCATCTTGACTGACCCCTCGATATGTAAGCGGCATTCTGATTGGCCGATATAACAATTTGGGTGTCTGCAGCGTAAGCAGACGACACTGGATTCATTCTTTGCGCACTGATCTTGTGACTTCCGGGAAATCTTAACTTTCTCTTAAAGCGCGTGTGTGGATTTTATGTTTTTGATGTTATCGTGTGTTAATAAACTGTTTTAAAGTGTTTGTAATCGGCATTAAAAACCCTATGGATACAGGATACTGGGCTTACAACCATGCTTTGTTGGGTAAGTGTGTTGTTTCCGTTTTTCTGTCTTTTTCACACTTTACCAGCACGCACATCACAGTAGATGTGAGGAGCGATTGATAGGTTCGTCAGGGTTGCCAAAATCGATAAAATGGTTTGAACGAGCAATGCTTACGAGTAAATTGGCCCTCTCCCCTGGAATTCGTACGAAACGGGTTTCACTGTAGTTTGTTTTACAATTATATATTTTAAAAACACTAATATCTGTTATTCATTTCGTCCATTTCAAGGGAAACAAAAGGGCACATATAATACCATATACCAATGTTGTTATGGTCTTTGATGATTCATACTTTAATCATTTTCTACCAAGACAATTTTTCTCATCTACATGGATACAGGTTTACAGCAAATACCTGAAATTACACCAAAAATCATATGCAAAAAGTAGATGCAAATCATAACCAAAAAAGTTGTATAATTAAAATGGAAGCTGACTTCCGGAAAGTTTTGGAAAAAGGGCAACTTATATTATGATGCCAGCATCCAATAGTTTGGGTAACAAAAAAATTCATTATGAATATCATTCAAAGCTGTTGATGATTGAATATAAAAACAAATCAACTACCACCCTATATCAAAAAATAAATAAATTAATAATCGGAAATTCAATGAAAAGGTTTTTGCATGAAAGTTTAAAACAGGGAATTATTTCAGGACTAGTAAAACCTGTAAGAGGTATCGGTAATAACAACCTTTTTGTTAAAAGTATCACAAACATGACACGAAATAGTACAGAGAAGTTATTTTTAAGACGATCAGTTACTAACATTCGCAAGCTTTACTTTTCTAACCGAGTAGTTCAATACTGGAATAATTTGTCAACTAGGCTGCACCTAACATAAATATATTCAAAAATCTTCTGGACAAAGACACAATGATGTGAAATGATGAATACAAAAAATTAAAAAAGAAGAAAAAGTCCATTCCATATTTCTGTTAAATTTTATAGTTTAGCTGAAGAAAGCAAGCCACCCTGAAACGAATCAAAGTCACTAACGAGAAAGGGCGCAAAAGGGCCGCGAGGCCCACTTCTAGCCCTAATTACTCCATGAAACTCGATTTCTGGGAAGATCAGTTTTGGTAAAGGTCAAGATGTGCCACCCCCCCTACATTTCTCGGTTAGGGGGGTGGGTGGCACATCTTTACCTTTACCAAAGTCTTTTTGGCAATGACCTAAGAAAGCCCTAAAAGACCTACAACTACAAGTCCCAAACAAAAATATTCATCTTGCGGAAGCAACAACAAGAATGTTAAAGGGGGAGACAACACATATAACCCTGAAACACTATCATATGAGATGGGTAGGGAAGGTTAAGATTAAGATTAAAATTATAGCCCCACCGACAACTCAGGCCATGTCAGGGCTGTCACCACGTTACATCGTACCACGTACAGTGGAACCTCCCTTAAAAGACCTTCAAAAATCATCCAAAATGAGGTCTTGTAAGGGAGGTAATTTTAATACTCACAAAGAAGGGCAATGTAATTAAATAAAAACAAACAAACACCAAAATTTGCAGAGCAAAATATATTTCTATAATGGGAGGTCTTATAAGGGAGGTTCCACTGTATTAAAAAGGGATAAAAAAAACAAGATGTTTTCTGCTGGCACCAACAATCCGGGATTACGAATATATCATTATCAAATCTTTGCAGCATCCACAGGAGCAGCAACAACAAAAATAAAATTAAAAAAGAAGGTGTAGCAGAATCATGACCTGGGCCTGTATTCACGTTGAGATAGCATGAGACTTAGCATGATGCTAACTTAGAAGCTCTTCCAATGTCCTATAGGATTTAATAGGACTTTTGGAAGAGCTTCTAAGTTAGCATGATGCTAAGTCTCATGCTATCTCAACATGAATACAGGCCCTGGAAGTGATTTAGCTAACTCAAAGAATGCAGCATCATGGGTGCCCCTGGGAAATTAAAAAAATCCTGCAAGGCAGGGGTCCAGGAGCCGCCCTGGCCCCGGTGGAGTGCAGGGATAGCGCCCCTCCTGGGGGTTCCGGGAGTCAATGCCCCATCAGGATGAGTTTTTGCAAGAAACACGTCGAGATCACCAGGAAAACACCCTTTACAGAGATCGCAACACTCACTTTGCTCTGGTTTCCTATATAAATCAAATTGGCGATTCCTCCTTTGCGGAGGTGCTGGAAGTCAAATTCTTTCACCAAAGAGAAGGCGTGTGTCGTCTCTTTTCCAATGGCCGCCAAATCGTTTGCACAAAATTTTCGCAATACAAGTCTTTATTTTATTTGCTTTAAATTTTATACAGTTTATCTAAAGGAAATTCGCTCACAACGAAGGAAATGGCTCCATTTATTTTTTACTGCACTATAAAAAAAGAAAACGCTTCAACCACAATAAGTGACCTCCACCCACCCCATCCAAAATGGGTACTCTCTCCGGCATCTCCGCCCAGGAGGAATTGCCGTTTTTACGGTTTAATTTCTAGAAAACTAGAGCAAAGTGAGTATTTTGATCCCTGAAAAGGCTGTCTTTCTGGTGATCTCGACGTGTTTCTTACAAAAACTCATCCGTCAGGGTGCCCCTTTAAGAAGGGAAAGGGTGGGGGTGCTGGTAAAAAGAGGGTGACGGAAGGACGGCAAAAATTAAAAGATTGGCGACTCAGAAGGTCGAGAAACTATGGCAGAAAACTAGGCTAAGGCACTTAACAAACGTAACAACACACACAAAAAAGAGTGTAGTTTGACTTGCGATAAAGTTGTTCAACTAAGCATGAATCTGGTCACATCCAACAGACGGAGAAACCTCCACTATGCAAAAACGTCCAGAAAACAATTATAATACAGGGGTGCTTCTTATTGGTCCGTTTTTCTTTTTCAATAAAGAAACAGAAAAAAGAAAAGAAACTTTGAGTGTGTGACTGTTTTCTGATTTGACTTTAGTATTGAAGAGAGTGTGCACCCATATTTCATAGTACAAACACACAAAACAAATTTATTTTGGAAACTAATGATGTGGTTTACTTTTGGTCATCCATCTTAGCATTATGGAATGTGACGAGGAAATGTGAAAAACGGTCACAAATGATTCATTTCCAAATAGTTTCTGGTCTTCGCATTAACTCATTCGCATCGCAACGATTTTGAATTAATTAAAAAAAACTCACAAATCAACCAGCACTAAGTTAAAAAGAAATGACAAAAATCTATCTATCTACTGTCTATCTCCCCCACTGGGAGAAAAAGTAAATCAGCACATTATTTTTTTCTTTTCAGAACACAGAACAAATCGTAAAATTAAAGTAAACTGAGTTTGTTTCCGAGGTTCACAAATACAGACATTGGTCACAAAAAAGTTTTAACAAAGCAAACTATATATATATTTGTCAACGCCGTTGGGTGTAATGTCATTAATGCGAAGACCAGAAACTATTTGGAAGTGAATCATTTGTGACCGTTTTTCACATATATATATTCATAGTGGTTTCCGTTTTACTATATATATATGATCGAATGTTAACGCCGTTGGGTGCAATGTCATTAATGCGAAGACCAGAAACTATTTGGAAGTGAATCATTTGTGACCGTTTTTCACATAATAGTGGTTTCCGTTTTACTATATATATATGATTGAATGTTAACGCCGTTGGGTGCAATGTCATTAATGCGAAGACCAGAAACTATTTGGAAGTGAATCATTTGTGACCGTTTTTCACATATATATATTCATAGTGGTTTCCGTTTTACTATATATATATATGATCGAATGTTAACGCCGTTGGGTGCAATGTCATTAATGCGAAGACCAGAAACTATTTGGAAGTGAATCATTTGTGACCGTTTTTCACATACAGGGATGCATCTAGAAATTTCTAAACTGGGGGGCATTGCCCCCCTTGGTGTGGAAATTTGGGGGGATCTGGAAATAGTTAGGGGGGGCGGGGGTAAATCAATGCCAGTTAACGTGTCGATCAAGGGATGTAGTGCGGAAATTTTTACAACCTGTGGTGAACGCATTGTTCTTTTTGCTTTGTAAGCACCAGTCACAAAACATTGCTTCTGATTCGCTGTCAAATTCTAGCCAAGGTCTGCTTTTTTTCCAACTTTCCATGAACTCATGCTTTCGCTTTTTGAAAGGTGGTGGAGCGACACTGCTAGCAATGGGATCGTCGGTGACGTCACAGTCCTGATCCGATGCTTCGTCATTCGGTGAACTTTCCCCGTTGTCATCACTAACTGCCGATGAGAAACAACAAGGTTGTTGATCAATGTTGCACTCCACAGTCGCACTGTTTTCTTTCTTTTTAGAAGTCACAGTAAAATAATCCAGAAGCGATGCCATTTTTGAGCGGGCTCGCTTACACTGCGCCCGGAAATAGTAAATGAAAGAGAAAGCCGTTGATTGGCTATGCTATTTTTAAGACCCAATCAAAATGCTCGTTCTTTACTGTTGAAAGTAAATGCAGACTCGGTACAGCCCACGCAGCCACGCAATCTAGGCCTAGTGCCGAACAAGTTATTTTCAAACGCTTTTTTCGTTTGCGGGATTTCACAAAATTTGGGGGGATTTTCCCGCAGCATATTTTTATTTTTGCGGGAACATCAACAATTTTGCGTCAATGCCGCGCTCTAGATGCATCCCTGCACATACATATATTCATAGTGGTTCATAGTGGTTTCCGAGTCATTTTCCTTCATCAGATTTTATATATATACATATCTGAAGGAAAAAACCACAACAAATCCTTCGTTAGTTCCAATTTTATTCCAAGCTCTCGAGGGGATAACCCCTCTTTTTCAAGGTACAGAACTGACAATGGTAGAAACACCACGTAAAAAAGACTTATGACGTAGAACGATGACATTCCATAGAAACTAAGCCAACTACAATGACGTATCCTTCAACTTTATCATTGCCTTGTCAACTCTCTCCCCCACCCCCACATCACCCTCTCCCTCTATATATACAGAAGAGCACAATGATACAAGAAGAATTTAAATGCACCAAAGCGTTGGTAGTGTGTTACCAAAGAAGGAAGTTTTAGTTTAAAAGAAAGGGTTACGTTTGCTACAAAACTATTCAACAGCCTTGTTTGGATTTCCTTTTATTTTCTGATTAAAAAATGGTACTTTAAAAGGCACATTGTTTTGTTTTTAAAATGACACCCGATTGTTAAAATGTTTGAATTCGGTAAAAGTTGCAGCTGCCCCCTTAAATATATTATAAAAGTCATAGCTTAGACAATCTTGTAGATCTTCCATATTTGTATGGGTATATTCAATCTTCTGATCTACAGAAATTAGAAATGTTGTGTAGCATTAAAACGTTTTTATTCAAGCTGTTTACATATCATATACTTGGAAACTAACTGTCTTTGTAGTGATAAATTATCAATTCATCACTTACTATTCGAATGCCCAGTATTGCTCTCTAAATATCGAATGATCAATATGGACTTTTTTCGTAAGTATGATAATACCAAGGATATTTTAAATGACGCAGAAATTGACATTACTGTAATTGCAAAAGCAATGCTGTCCTCAACTATTGGAAGACTACTGTAGAGGTTTTCTTTACTTTTTTTTTAATATGTCGTTCTTATGCATGTTATTTTACCTTCTTTTTGTTTTGTTTTTTGTGCATGCTGTCTAAAATCACGATCTATGTGAAAAGACATTAAATTAAAGATTCATTCAATTTAACCTTTTAGTTTTACAGACATTCCTTCTTCCCTGCAATTTTGATTTTTAATAATCTAAAACAAGATAACAGAGAACCTTTAAAATATACGACATCTGTATTCATAATTGGTTTTTTCCTACAAAATGAAAAAAAAATGATCCTCCTGTGATAGTCTCCTTGACAATGGCAGACTATGGCCTACAAAAGACCCAAAAAAAACCAACATGTTTGGCCAAATTTAATAGATCCTATCTTTTGTCAACATCAGTTCACTTATGGGAGGAAGTAGGAAGAGGATGAAAGAGAGTGAGAGGGGACTAGATTTCGTTTTACAAATCCTTTTTTTTTTTAGTAAAAACTGTTCACAATTAAAATATTGAAAACTTTATATAGGGAATTGTCAACTCTTTGATTGTCAGCAGTCAGGTTTCCAGAAAACATATTTTGTCGTTTGCTGCTTGTAACCAGGCAGGGCCTGTTGAGACGATTCGAAAACCATGCAGAGCCAGTTCTTCTCAGTTGTCAAGAAAACCTCTAATTTTTAGTGAAAGAAGTCACTCTCACTTCAATCCATTCCATGGACGATTGTTCAAAGTTAAACGTAAACAACTTTTTTGGCTAATGTTAAGAAAAGCTCCCTCCTCTGCCTCTTCCATTTATTTCAGACGGTTTCAGTTAGGGCTAGGGTTAAGAATAGGGTTAGGGTTAGGGATAGGTTTAGGGTCAGTTAAGTGTCAATCTCAGAACATACCATAACTTTGGTGGGAAAAAATTGTGGATTAGACAGTTTTAGGTTAGGGTTAGGGATAGGTTAAGGGTCAGTTTGGTGTCAAATACCACCCCAAAAAAGATGACTAAGCTGACCCTAACCCTATCCCAAAACCTAACCTGAAACCGTCTGAAATGAATGGAAGGGGCAGAGGAGGGAGCAATTCTTAACATTTGCCACTTTTTAAAATAAATAAATTTATGCCAAAATGAAAGCCCTGCGCCAATTCACAGAACCCTACATTTTTACCCAAAAACCCCAGATGCAAAAAAATGAAACAGGAGTCACTACTATGCGTCAGACAACCACCAAAAGGTCCACTATTTTTCATCAATAAGATCGGGTACAAACATTCTATCAATTTCTGAAGACAGAACAAATCAGTGCGAATTTTCTATCACTGACAAAGTGCAGCATACATGTGATCATGCACAGGTGCGGCGACCATACAGTTTATACATAAGTAGACTGCATAATACGTCAACCTGGAATTCCACACCATCCAAACACAGACAGGCTATTCCTAACGAGAGCTACACTATAAATTACGAATCAAGTGGGGGTGGAGGACAGCTGATCAAAAACGGCAGCATAAGATTTATAACAATGCTGCAATGGAATATCCAGCTGCCAGAGTATGAAAAAACAGATATTACATACAGTGACACATTCCTAGCTAACACTGCCCTGACTTACATAACATACCATAACTTACAAAAATAGTTTGTGGATTAGACGGTTACAGGTTAGGGTTAAGGTTTGGGATATGCTACGGGTCAGCTTAGTGTCAAATACACACAAAAATAAAAGTTGATGACTAAGCTGACCCTAAGCCTAACCCTAACCTGAAACCGTCTTAAATGAAGGGAAGGGGCAAGAGGGAGCTATTCTTAACATTTGCCACTTTTTTAAATATAAATTTATGCCAAAATGAAATGCACCACTACACAGAACCCTACATTTTCACCCCAAAAACCCAGATGCAATAAGATCGGGTACAAACATTCTATCAATTTCTGAAGAAAAGAAAAAATCAGTGCAAATATTCTATCACTAACAAAGTGCAGCAGACATGTGATCCATGCACAGACCATACAGTTTATACATAAGTAGACTGCATAATACGTCAACCCGGAGTTCTAAATCAGACAGGCTACTCCTAACAACGGCTACACTATAAATTAATAATAATAATAATGAGAAAAATGTATATAGCGCCCATCCTACTATGTAGGCTACAAGGCGCTTTACATATACGTGGGTGCAACTACACAAAATGAAAAAAAATGAAAGGCCAGGGTCCAGGGGTAATGTCCCCCTGCAGCTGAAGCAAAACATTGATTTATGAAGGTATTTTACTTTGCTTTTTCCAACAATTTATACAAATGGTTATTTTATGGTTTTTATTTTTCGTTTTCTGGTAAAATTCAAAAACAGGAAATCCTTGCATACCAGGAAAAGTTGCACCCAAGCATATAATAGAAATGGAATAAAAACATGAAACAAAAATCCAATGATAGATAAAATCGGGGTGGAGGACCACTGATCAAAAAATGGCAGCATAAGATAACAATGCTGCAATAGAATATCCAGCTGCCAGAGTATGAAAAAACTAATATACACACTCCTAGTTAACGCTGCCCTAACTTTTATTCTTTTAGAAAAAAAATAGTTTTTAAGACATGCATAGGCTGACTAGAAGATTGCTGCCCCCAGGCTGCCTGTTTGCACTTCTCTGGCTGCCCGTCTGCTTCGATTTAAAATTGGACATCAAAAGAAAAAAAGGCTCGTTAGCTGCTTATGACCTGCCTGTTAAATATTTACGCTTCCCCTTCCCCCTACCCACAGGCACACTAAAAGAATAATAATAATAAATATATAAAAACACATTCTAACAATCAACCAAGAGAGTATTATTTGGGGTACTGTGACTGCGTGTCTTTAATTATACCCCAAAAAAAGACAGAAAAAAGGAAATCACCCACCGTTATTCAACTAATATTTTTCCACTGCAAAGAAGAAAAAAAAAAGACAGTGTAAATACAAACGTGGAGAGGGAGTGTGGGGGGAGCCGGAGAAAAAAATAGAAAGGAGGGGATATTTGGACTTTGAAACTCTCTATGGTACATACGGTAAAACAACAAACTGTGCCAGTCCTGAACTTGAAATGCACTAGAGGTTAAAAAACAAAATAACAACAACAAAAACCCAACCATTCTGTCCAATTTCAGCACTTGAAATTACGCAGAGTTAAAAAAAAAAAACCATTCCTGAAGGAAACACACTAGAGGTTTAATGAACCGCTCAATCCCCCCCCCCCCCCCCCCCCCCAAGAGCCGCCCTCGGTCCGGAGGCAGGCCGTCATCAAGAGGAGAAGTTGTTGTCGTTGGCCAGGTAGGCCTCCAAGGCTCGCTGGCACTCGTTGGACGACCAGTGCTCCAGCAGCAAGTTACACTCCGTCTCATTGGTCAGCTCCATCTTGGTGCGGTGGTGGGAGCGAATCAACAGCTTGGTGTTCTCCAGCACCTGAACACCACACACACACAGAGAGCAGGTTTCGAAACATGTCACACTAGCATGGAAATAGATTTAATACCGGCATAAACGACAAGAGGCAAAGCCTTCAAGGCTCACTCGAACAGGAACATGTGGGACAACAACAAAGATTGAGGGGGGTGTCTTCTTCTTTCTTCTTCTTCTGCGTTCCCAGGCTATGTGGCCATACTGGGTAACATATGTGCCCGGTCTTCAGTTTTCACTGGTCTCCCGCTGTGTACAGCCGACACATTCCGATTTCGGAGGAGCTCAAGAGAGAAAAATTATTTGGAACATTTTTTTGGAAAAAAAGGTAGGAGAATGGGCAAAATAGTCAGAAAGACAGTAGATGATAGAAAGCAAAGGGAAAAGGCAGAGACAAAGAGAGTGATAGATTAGAGGAAGTTACAAGCACAGAACTTCCAGAAGGTGGGGGAACTATTTTTAAAATGTGCCTGTGTCGAGAATCGGACCCGGAACCATTGGAATAAAAGACAGACCAATGAGCTATTCAGGCTTTCAGTGTTGATGAGTTTCTTAACTCATGTTGCCTGTTGAATACTCTCTAACCCACTAATCTAAAATGTTATCTGTTTGCTATCTGTTTACAGTGTTGTTCTACGTATTTAATTATTCAAATCATTACCGTTTGAAAGCTTGCATAAACATCTATGTGTATTGAAAGTTTGAATAATGTACGCCTTCTATTTCCCGAGAAAATGCCAACGTTAAAATTTGGAGATTAGACCATGGACGCAACACACACACACACACACAACAGAACAACTATCATCAGGGCTCCCGGGGTCTATGAAGTACTAAAATTCTAAAGGACCCTCTAAAAGAATGTCCCAGGGATGCACTAGCAAAAATTATTTTTAGCATTCACAATGCCACTAGGACCCTCTTTCCTGCCTCTAGGACCCTCTACACTGTAAGTGAAGGAGTCCCTGGGACCCCTTGTTTTGCGGGACGATTGGGAGCCCTGTATCATACAGTATACTATAGACTCACTTCATGTTCAGTTTCAGTATCCATTGAGAGTTCACAAAACAGTGTTTCCTTCTTAACTTTTTAAGCCCCTTATAGCCTGATTCCGCCCATGACATCCATTACTTTCTCCTACCAAGCCGTCTAAAACCGCCCCCGTACACCCACTTCGTTATGCATTTTGGAGTTAAAATTGCAACATCAAAAATATCACATAACAAAAAAAACATTGCAAGTTAAACATTCTTCATTTATACACAAACCCTGAACATTTGAAGTCAATCCATCAAGTAGTTATTATTTTTTTTTTTTTTTAAACAAAGTACCCCATTTCGGGCCCAGTTTACCAACATTAATTTGGTGGTTACAGGGAGTAGAGTCGTCATTTTAATCGGGGTTACAAGTGTTAAACCCTTTATAAAGCAGTTAGTGCCAGCAATGTGTGTGGTTACTATGAGTACGACATGGGTGCAACTACACAAAATGAAAAAAAAACCTGTTGCGCCCATGCTATGAGCACAGAATCTTAGACATAAACATAGACTACATGGGTGCTACTCCCCAAAATGAAATAAACTGAAAGGCAGGGGTCCAGGGACCCATGGCCCCGGCAGGGTACAGGGGCAGAGCCCCGTCGGACGATTCAGGGGGGCAACTTTTAGGAGAGATACGAGACAGACAGACAGCTAAAATGAAAGACAGAGACGGTTTGAGTCTGATAAGCCTTGCAAAATTATTACATTGCCTTTGTAAACTTCCAAGATAGAACAACTAGACTAAGTTCAAAACGTCCCAAATCGCTTGTGGTCAAATTCCGTGTGTGGATGAATTACAAAAAAACTGAAATTCAGTTTCTGGTCAAATTAAAAATACTGAAATCAGTGTAAAAATGAAAGAGTAGCACCCATGCCTTTGGCCATGGAGAGAGAGAGAGAGACACTGGACACTGGAAAACTTTATTTGACAAGGATAAAGATTTTAGGCGAGAGAGAGAGAGAGAGAGAGAGAGAGAGAGAGAGAGAGAGAGAGAGAGAGAGAGAGAGAGGAGAGAGAGAGAGAGAGAGAGAGTATATGGGCCGTGTGTACGCATGTATTGGTGCATTCCTTCCTGTTGCTTGTTTACATTTTCATTAGTTTCTGTGAGGGTGAGGTCTTATCAGAGAGTGGCAGTGCTGGTGAACTAGGGTGGATGTCTTTGTGAGTGAGAATCATGTTATTTTTGCTATTTTATTTCTTTGCACTCCAATGTTGGTAGTATGACTTTCTTGCTGATTTCAAAGCATCTTTTTCATCTTTCAATGTTGCTTTTGTAAAGCGCATCGAGCATACTACTGTATGGATTTTAGCGCCATATGAAATAACATTACTATTATTAAATTATTATGTTCTGTGCACAGGGAGATGGCGAGGCTCCCGATTTCAGACAGAATGAACACTGGTCCCACTCACCCTGGGCGAGACCTTGGCCATGTTCTGGGCGCGGGGGATGACCTCCTGCATGAGGGCGGTGGGCCAGAAGACCTGCGACACCAGCCCCAGCTGGTTGGCCTCCAGGGCCGTGATGCGCCGGCCACCAAACAGCAGCTCATTGGCCTGGGGGGGAAACACAAATCACACACACACAGATGAGATTCAGAGAGAGAGACAGAGAGACAGAGAGAGTGACAGAGAGAGAGAGAGAGTGACAGAGAGAGAGAGAGAGAGAGAGAGAGAGAGAGAGAGAGAGAGATGCTTTATTCAACTGATTGTATTATGTATTGTGTTTTTGGGTGGGGCGAGTGGTGGTGATGGTAATGGTGTGTGTGTGCGTGTGTATGTGTGCGTATGTGTGGGTGGGGGGTGGTGGGTGTATGTGTACGCCTATTTGCATGTGTGTGAGCGATTATTTGTTTTTGTTGTTGAATTTCTTGCTTTTAATTTTTGTTGTTGTGAAGCGCATAGAGCTCCACATTTGATGGAGGAGTGTGCTATATAAATGATTCACTATTATTATTATTCTCAGGTAACCAAAAAGGAGGAAAAAAGCAGGGGTCTGGGGCCCGGTGCAGGCTACATCAGCGAATGGACAACTTCTGTTTTCAGTTTTGCTAACCGCAGAGTAATGATAAACAGAGCAGTCTTGGTTGCCCCCAAGCACTAACTGGAAAACGTCCATTCGAGAATGAACCGACCGAGAACAAAATATCAATCAAATTTCTCAACGCATTTATGCTTCAACACAAAACCTAACTCTCTCCCCCCTTATTTTCTCAATGGATTTACACTCATCTCAAAATTGACCCTGGGGCCATCAAAACGGAGGAAATCGTCCAATCGGAGGAAAAATCTCATCTCTGCACAGTGCTTTGGCATAATCTAAACAAGGTGACAAAGCCGTATAAAGACACTCCCAATTGAACTGTTCATCACTCTCACTTTATTATTGTCCCTGTCAGCTTTTCGTCTTATATCACCATGATCGGTGACGCAAGCTTCCCTGTGGGCACACCGGGGGGTCTTTTGTATAAATAGCTCCCCCACCTTCTGGAAGTCCTGTGCTTGTAACTTCCTCTAATCTGTCACTCTCTTCGACTCTGCCTTTTCCCTTTGCTTGCTGTCATCTACTAATCTTTCTGCCTTTCCGGTCCATTCTGCTGCCTTTTTTCAAAAAACGCTTTCAAAACGATTTCGTCCAGCCGAAGTCGGGCATGCTGGGCCTATTTCCTACATAGGCGCATAACGGCAGCATGGCGCATCTGCGCCCATAATTGACAGGAAACTGTCTGAGTGACTGAAGAAGAAGAAGGTGACGCAAGCAATGCATGCGTGCACAACCCACAGCACGCGTACGACCGATTTTTTTAAAGTCTTAAAAGAGGGGGTCGACTGTACTTGAAAAGAGTACATTAAACAGGTCTGCACACACAAAACCTCTGGTTGTCCCAGTGTTCACTCACGGTGGCCATGCCGAGGTTGAGGGGCAGGGTGAAGGAGGCGCACCCCTCTGGGGGCTGAGCCAGCTGGCAGTACGGCAGATGGAAGGAGGCCTTGTCACTGGCGTACACGATGTCGCACAGGCACAGCACCGCTACGCCTAGCCCCACCGCGGACCCGCCCACTGAGGCGATCACAGGCTTGGGGAACGTGATGAACGCCTTGGTCAGCTCTCTGCATTATTTGTCAAGCAACGACATGCATTAGTATGCACATGTATAACAAACACACACATACGCACACAAACATGCATGCATGCACTCATCACAAACAGACGCACAGACACACACAGCAAGCAGACATCATGTGCACACACACACAAAATGGACACTGAGAACATTTCTTCTTCGTTCGCTCAGACAGTTTCCTGTCATATGAGCGTAGATGCGTCATGCTGCCGTTATGCGCTTTACTAAGAAATAGTTAGGCCCAGCATGTCCGACTTCGGCTGAAGAAATCTTTGTAAGAATTTATAGAAAAAAGGCAGGAGAATGGACCAGTAAGACAGAAAGATAGCAGATGACAGTAAGCAAAGGGAAAAGGCAGAGTCAAAGAGAGTGACAGAATTAGAGGAAGTTACAAGCACAGAACTTCCAGAAGGTAGGGGAACTATTTGCACAAAAGATCCCCGGTATCCCCACGGGGGAAAAGAGAACATTTAAAAACACATCAGATTCTACTGGCTGTGGAAGGGCGTTTCTCCATTAAAACTGTCAGGGTCAGGGACGGTATTCATGTCGAGATAGCATGAGACTTAGCATGATGCTAACTTAGAAGCTCTTCCAAAAGTCCTATTAAATCCTATAGGACATTGGAAGAGCTTCTAAGTTAGCATCATGCTAAGTCTCATGCTATCTCAACGTGAATACAGGCCCAGGCCACAAGAGTTAAGTAGCCTAGGTAATCCACACAACAAAAATTATTTACAAAAAAAAAGTGAGGAAGAAGGTAACACATGTACAGATTTCATAATTAGTTCTAAGCCTTCCAACAGTAATTTCCAATCCCCCCACCTCAGGGCGTCGGACATCTGCCTGGCGGCGACTCGCCGGTCGCCAGTGGTGAGGAAGTGGAGGTCGACGCCGGAGCTGAAGACGTTGCCGATGCTGCTGAAGAGCACCAGGCTGCTGTCGTCGTACTTTGCCGTGTTCAGCGCGGCAACCACCTCCTGCACAACCTGCGCACACAGTTCAGCAAACACATGCTACGTAACAATCAATCAATCAAAAAATGTATTGTATTTAAAAAGATAAAGAAGATCTTTGTCTGGCATGCACATAAAACATAAACATAATAAGAAACATACAGTGTATCATTTACAAACTCTCATCCAAAATCAAACTTTCCGCACATTTTTCCGTACATAAATGAATAAATAAATGAATATAGTATTAACACACTCGGGATGAATGAACCGGATCCGGCTCATGGCACGCACAACCGTTCAGGACGAATGGCCCGGATCCGGCTCATAAGAGTTTTCAAGAGGTTTTGATTTCTGGCGTGTAACCAGCTTTCCGGTGCAAAGTCATAACCTACTTTCAGTTTTCTTTGACCTTGCCTCTCTTGAAATCAACCGATCATTGCATAGTTTACATTCAGCTTTGGTTGTAGAGGGGGGTCAAAGATTGGAATGTGAAATTTTCCTTCTTTCTATGTGTTGTGTTAGCTGTTTTCTCAATGGAGACAAACGACGAAAGTAAGGAATCTGATATTTTACGATCGGTTAGTGCATGGTGTTGCTAATCTTTCCTAAAAATATTGATGCCCAACTCTTCATAACTTGGTTTTGGTGATTATTTTACGAACCTAGTCAAATGCCCAGTCTCCACAGAACAAGGGGAAATAATTTGGCCAGTCCCGAGTGAGTTAAATTACAATGCAAAATAAACACTAGGAAGTACACACACACACACACACACACACACACACACACACACACACACACACACACACACACACACACACACACACACGTGCGTGCGCGCACATGCACACACACACAGCTAAAAGTAAAACCAACAGTTTGTATATGATAATAATTATGACAAACTGTTTGGTTTTACTTTTAGTTGTGTGTGTGTGTGCGTGTGCATGTGCGTAACATGGGGTGAACGTAAAAACATTTGTCTCAATCCTGAAATTACATGTTTCTTTTTTCTTTTCTGAAATGACAGTTGGCCAACGTTTTAGCTCGTTAAGTTTTTTTAAAGTAAACAGAAATATCGCTCATCTTTTACAATGGTGTTGCTGTTTTCATTTCTTCAAGTTTCAATGTTCTCTGAATCTTCCCAATCCTAGAGGGAAGAGCGATTTAATAATAATTTCTAATATGTGTGTCTGTGTATACAGGATGGCTAGGGGTGGCGTTAGAATTGTATGTCTATATATAGATCATCTTGTTTTGTTGTTGTTGTTGTTGTTGTCGTACCCTGGCTCAAAGACTCCAGGGATTATCCCAACAGCTGAAGCACTTGAACACTGGTACAAATGCACAAGCTATGGATGAGAACATTACGTGAGTGGCCATTAGTTAAGCCTTAAAAACAGCATTAAAAGTCGAATTGATATTTAGTTCATTTTTAATCACTCATAAGAGGTATTTCTATACTCATTTGGTATCTTTCTTATCTCAAAAATAACCTCTGGGACTATCAAAAAGCCTGAAATCAGCCAAAAGGCTGAAAATCTCATGCCTGTTAATTGCTTAAAAGAATGAAAATTAACTTTAAATATTTAAAACGAAGGAGGTTCATGTGCTCAATCTACAGTAAGAATCTATTGGAAAAATAGGCATTGCCTAAAATCTATATCCTTGGAAAATAAAGATTAAGTATTGAAAATTTTTAAGAAAGAAAGGAAAGACTAGAAAAAACACAGAAAGAACCAAGAAAATGGAGGAGGAGAAGGTGTTAATCTGCATCTTTGCCGACTTCAGTTACGATACGACTTTTCGTTTCTTACTTTCTGTCCATTAGGCGATAAATTAAGATACGAAGAAGAGCAGGGATTATTCTTAGCACCGGTCATCAGTCATTGACTGATAACATTTTGAAACAATCGCCGAGCGGCAGCAACACATTGTGACAATGCAAACCCGGCCAGAGTTATGTCCTCTCCATCCCCCCCCCCCCCCCCCCCCCAATAAACACACCACTTTCCACCCTTACAGAACGCATAAAATACATAGCCCAAAATTTGAAGCGATTCTGTTCAGTAGTTCACGAGATACAGCTGAACTTTTATACAAACTTCCTTGCACCATGGTACACCACCACACAAAATTTGAAGCGATTCTGTTCACTAGTTCACGAAATAAAGCTGGGGGGAAATTACATAGCCCAAAGGAAATTTCGGTTTTCAAGGTCAAACTTCAAGGTCAAGGTCAGCACGGTGTTAATTAACGAAAGGAAGCTTCCTTTTCAAGCTGTCTACCCCTCTGCCAATTTTAATCAAAGTCCAAACAGTAGTTTTTAAGATAATCGATACACAGACACACAAACCGATCGCAAACCCCGGCCTCTGGCCAGGTAATGACCTATTGTTTTTGCAGACAAGAGGTCATTTGACTTATTATGTTTACTTCGTGTCTGTTAGCAATTTTACGGATTTTGATGTGCGCTGCAACTGATTCCATAGTGATCAGATTGACTTGAAACAACAGACTAAAAATAGTAGCCCTATTATTACTTTACATAGTATAGTGCTGTACTAGCTTTAATCATACAAAAAATAAATTAAAATAAAATAAACAAACAAAAAGTTTTCTCATGTCATTCTTTGAGCATGCAGTCTCAGTCTGTGAAACTATGTAATTGATTGTAGCAGTGCCCTAGAAAACAGTTTTTGTTGCGCTCAAGTTGTATTTCATTTATTTTTTGCTTTACATTATGACATCGTTTTACGAAAATGACCTATTATATTTTCGTCAAACTGGTCGAATGACCTATGATGTTCTCTGTGACAAGATTGATCCCTGGAAGAGTTTTCCTTTCTTTCTTTATGTCCATTAGGCAATAAATCAAGAACTAAAGAAAAGTTTTCCTTCCTTTCAGTAGCGCATTACCTGCGGGTTGAAGGCGTTCTTCATGGTGGTCTGGGTGTTGAGCCAGATCTGGGTGTAGCGGTGGCACTTCTTCACCACAATCTGCTTGTAGCGGAACACGCACTCCACCGACCTCACGCTCGTCCTCCGCTCAATGGGGCCCCCCCCCACTCCACCACCGGCCATGGAGGGCACCCCCCCGAACCCCCCCACACTCTGCCCCCCGCTACTGCTGGCCCTGCTGCTGGTGCTGGCTCCGTTGTTGCTGCTTCCGGCTCCACCGCTGTTCTCCTTGCGCTTTTTGCCTTTGGGGTGAAAGTGGGCGGGCAGGTTGTCCAGGATGGTGCGGTAGGAGACGGTGGAGGGGCTGAGGGGCCCAGAGGGTAGGGCGTGCGCCATGGGCACGTCCCCCACCAGGCTGTCCATGGTGAGGGGGGAGGGGGAGGGGTTCAGGGGGAGGGGACCCAGCATGGGGCTCTGGGCGGCCTTCAGGGGGGTGAACACCGGGGTGGGGGAGGATGGGCGCAGGAGCTGCTCAAACGCCCCTGTTGGTGGAGAAAAGTTATGTACAGTGGAACCTCCCTTGTAAGACCTCCCGTTATAAGACTCAGGGCTCCCAGTCCCAGGGACCCGCATTTGGAGGTCTATCAAGTACTAGAATTCTAGAGGACCCTTTAAAAAAATGCGCAGGGGGTCCCAGGGATGCAGTAGAAAAATTCTTGTTAGCATTGGCAATGCCACTAGGACCCTCTATCCCGCCTCTAGGACCCTCTATACTGTAAGTGAAGGAGTCCCTGGGACTCCCTTGTTTTGCAGGATGATTGGGAGCCCTGAAGACTCCCTCCCACATAAGACCTACTTCTCTGACTCTGAGACATCGCCCTTCTTTGTAAGCATTAAAATGACCTCCCTTACAAGACCCCTCCCTTATAAGACCTCATTTTGGATGATTTTTGAAGGTCTTATGAGGGAGGTTCCACTGTACCGTATTTAACCGACTATAAGGCGACACTTGTTTTCCCTAGACTGCACCTTATAATGTGACTGATAATATAGTAAGAAACTATAATAACAAAATCTGAATTTTGTGCAAAATTTGGGGTGGTGCGCCTTGTAGTCCGTAAAATATGGTACACTTAGTGGGTGGATTCTACAAACGCTAATTACTACTACTAGTAATAGAGCACTTGCATTGGGCGAGCGACCTTGGATTTTACTGAATATTTAAAATTAGAGTGTTGAATGAGAGAGTTCACAGCAACTAGGGGCAAAACATGTGGGCAATGTAGTAGTCTAGTCTAAAGTATGTCATGAAGTGATGAACGCCTGAGGCAAATGCCCTATGCACAAACACACAACGAAAATAATAAAATAATGAAAACTGATCTATCCAATCAATTATAATGAAAACATTTTCTTTTTCCGTTCAATATCAACTAAAAACAATAAACCCAAACACAAAGCTCGCTAATCCATTGTCTTATTTTTTGAAAGAGACAGAAAATCGAAATTGCTACATTTTTTAGACATTGCTGTATTATTCAAAGATTTTCAAAAGATGGTAGCCATATCATTCATAGGTGTCCTATGATCATCATCTAAGAATTCAGTAGCAAAATATCTAGGGGTGCCTGCCAGAACGGTCTATCTCAAAAGGAATAAAGAGCACAGATGGGCAGTTCTGGCATTCATTCCTTGAAATACAGTGTTTTCCTAACCATAGATGGGTCTCCTGTAAACTTGCAACTTACCAGGTTTCTGCTTTGTCGTCTTGGTTTTCTTGAAGTCCATTAATGAAATTTTCTTCGCGCTCGATGGTTTCGCTGAAGACAGAACCAGCGAGGGCTTCTTTGATGACACTTTGTCTCCACTCCACTTCCCCGTTGAGAGTTCCCCGTTGGTCGATTTCTTAGGACTAGGATCCCAAGAAGCATTGGGATCTGTCAGAGAGTACAAGACGTCATCGTCGTCCGACTCACTGTCCGACACTATCGTCACCTCAATTGACGGCTTCGCTTTGGACACTTTCTTTTTAGTCACTAGTGATTTCCCTTCAGCTTTAGGGAGGTCTGAAACGCGTGGATGTGCTTTGGATGGATCACAGTTCTTAGGCTTGGCTCCTCCTTTAGATTGTGCACAAACTTTGGGCGAATCAGATTTCACAGGCAGGTTTTTAGACTTAGAATTCAGATCCGGTTTTGTTTCTTTTTCATCTTTCAAAGCTTTGGCACTCTTCTTGCCTGAACTAGGTTTTGGAGTGCCTGAGTCCTGTTTTCCTTTGGGAACATCGGTACCTATTGCTTTTTTCAGTCCAGATACAGAGATATCCGAGGCTCTTTTGGAGCCTGCCTTTTTCACAGCTGTTTTCTTCTCACTCTCTTCAGATCCATCTTCCTTTTTGGCAGAAGACGGTGCCATGTTCTTATTGTTGCTTACAATAGTTTTGTTAGGCTTTCCTCCTTTGTTGCTCTTTAACTTTAAACTATAAGATTTATTACTCATTGTCTTTCTCCATTTTTTCCCTTTCACAAGCGCTTTCTTATCTTTGGGCAATGCTGCCATTTTGGTGAGCTTCCTCTGTTTCAGTTTTAGCTCAGCGGCTATCTTCTGCCTCGCGAGAAGCTGACTTTTCTTTCTGACAGCGTTGCTGGTGATTTGGGCCGCCCCTCCTTTAGCCTTGGACAATGCCTTGGTCCTTTTCAGCAGTTTTTCTGCCACAGAGTTCGACTTCTGTGACTTGCTCTTCCTGTCAAACTCCTTGAACATGAGCCTGCAGGCGTTGAGGTTCTTGGCCGGCTCCCAGGTGTCGTATTCTGGCGGGTAGTTTTTCCAGCGCACCAGATAGAAGACTTGCTTCTTCTCCAGTTTCTTCCCAAGCAGCTTCTCCACCTGTCCAGATTTTCAAACAAAACATGTTAGTAAAAACAAAAATGCAAATTAAAGATATGAACTATTCAGCAGGTGACAATCGACTTTAACGACACTATTGGCCTGACAAAAGTGCTGTCTCAAATTCCAGTTCTGTTGTTCATGATTTAGATTTAAGCACAGTGCCAGTGGATAAAAGTATTAAGACCTATTTACAATAAACATTCAAAATCAAGTTAATTTTTGTCTTTTTTTTCCGGGGGGGCGCATCAGATCAATTTTGCATCACTGTATTGAGACGTCAAGTGATACATTTTTAACATGTAATGTATAGCTATTGGGGAACATTACCAATAAAAAATAAAAGAGAGGGTAAAACTAAAAGACTAATGACTTTCAGTATAAATAGTTCCACACCTTCTGGAAGTTCTGTGCTTGTAACTTCCTCTAATCTATCACTCTCTTTGACTGCCTTTTCCTTAAAGTTGCTTATAGTCATCCACTATCTACATGTGTAACTCTAAGTATATTTCTGCCTTAATGGTCCATTCTCCTGCCTTTGTTCTAGAATCTCTTACAAAGATTTTCTCAAGCCGAAGACGAACATGCTGAACCTAACTATTTCTTAGTTAGGTGCATGCTGGCAGTGGCAGCATTACGCATCATAATTCATATGGCAGGAAACTGTCTGAGCGATCAACAAAGAAAACAGAAGGAAATAAAACATAACTATTGTTAACCATCCTTAACTTTAAAATTGATCTCTGGAAGATGAAGATGAAATGTAAAACAAAAGGCACACAAACTTTTTTTAAGGATAAGGGTTTGCATAAAGAGATGTTAGAGTCAATGTTTGACAGTTTTCTTGGACAGACATACATTAAAATATATAATTATTCTTTTTCCATTGACTCGATTGAGTCACCGAAGTCATTATTGACCATAATTTTTAGGCATAAATGTGATTGACAAGAGGCGAAGAGGTCGAAGGGCGAGAGAGAGACAGACAGGGTGACGACTGGCCAGACAAGGACTTCAAAAAGGACCGGTTAATGGTCCCAGCACAATGCCGGTGTAATGTTCTCGACTTGATTTTGATCTCAAACCTGTGGGTAGGCAGTGGTTGTCCTGGTGGTGGTTGTCCCGGTGTAGTGTTCTCGGATTACCCTGTTCTCAGTTCACATGCGCATGCGTGAATTGATCTTGACGTACAATCAAATTTTATCTTTTGTGTATTCAACACTAAGCAGTAAACTGACCCTAAACCTATCCCTAACCCGACCCCAAACCCTATTCCTAACCCTAACCTGAAACCAAAAAATAAATTGATGGTACGTTATGAGATTACTGTCTCAATTTTGCGCGTGCGCACATGAATTGAGAACAGGGTATTAATCCGAGAACACTACACCGGGACAACCACCACCAGGACAACCACTGCCTACCCACAGGCTTGGTGTAATAAACGTATTATAGCTCTGAAAGAAGCCCCCTGAAGAAGGCCTTAGCAGATGGACCCTTGATGGAGTCAGGATGCAGTTTCTATGTCCAGTGACGGGAATGGCGTAACCGTAGCATAGGGCAGTGGGGGCTACGTTACAGACCCGAACAACAGTTCTGACTTTCAGTTTCAATGAATTATCATGTCACAATGCATAAGGTATGCCTTTTAGTTTTAAAAATTTGGTGTAAAAATTTACAAGAGCTTGTCTGAATGTACATGCGTCTAAACAGAGGCCGTTTGCCAGAGATCAGATAGCCCAGCAGAAGCCATCTTATTATTTCATTGTGCCTGACAAAGGTGCAAAATTCAATATTTTCGCACAATCGGAGTTTGCTCTTCGTTTTTCTTTTGTTTTTTAGATGTCGTCCTAATCCTATCCCTATCCCGACCGTAAGTTCTAACCCTAACCACAACAGTCGAAATGAACTTTTAACTTGTGCTATTGTTCTCACATCCAGAAAGTTTCCGTCAAAAACCTCCTGGACAAAGACCCAAACCTTAGTAAATTAAAATACCAGTATGACTAATAGTAATAATCTACCAAAACCGTCACAGCTGTGCCAACCCCCCAAAAAAGGAAAAGAAAAAAAGAAAAGACGCTTGAGAGGTCGCGAGGCCTAGTCGTCTTAATCTAACTGACCTGACCTGACCTGTCATTTATATCAATTATATTGGTGATGAAATTTGTTAAAATCATTTATTTCGGTTGTTTACAGTTCTAACCCTATCCCTTACCACATTTCTAACCCTATCCCTTTTCCGGTCGGTCAATTCTATTAGTTTCTAACCCTATCCCTATTCGCCGACTTGGCAAACGACCTCCGTTAAATTAGACTCAACTTCTGAATGTCTCTTTTTTTTTTAGTTTATTGCTTCAAGTTCAACAGTACATTAGATATATTAGGCACAGGCTTACAAAGCAATGATACGCCCCCTCCTAGAGTACGCCAGTCCAGTCTGGGACCCCCACAGCAAGGACAGCATTGACGCCATTGAAAAAGTTCAAAGCCGAGCTGCAAGATGGGTGGCCCGTGACTACCATCAGTCTACAAGATCAGCAGACCTCATCAAGAACTTAAAATGGCCTCTCCTGCAGACTCGACGAACTGAAGCCCGCCTCACTACTTTATACAAATTTCATACAGGCCTTCTCACTATCAACTCTAAGCACCTTCCTACAAACTCTCTGCAGAAGAAAAGTCTCCGTCAATCCAACTCAGCATCATATGACATCCCCAGCCATAGAACTCAGTACAGAAAATCCACCTTCTTTCCCCGCACTATCCCTCAGTGGAACAGTCTGCCCGAGCAAGTTGCCTCCAATCAGTCACTGGATGCATTCAAAACAGCCCTCCATAAACACCTCCACCAGCCCACCCTGTCTCAGTCACCCCCCCCCCCCCCCCTTTGCCCCATCCTCACATCAAACTAAATTAGCGAACTAGGGGCCATAGATCAAAGTAGTGGCAAATGAAGGGCTGGAGCTGTGCCGGTCGGGGTTCGACCCCGGAGGCCGCTACGGTAGCCGGATTGGTCCTGCCTAGATATTGCGAAAGGTCTGTGGTCCTTCTCTGCATGCAACATGTGTGGCCTTACTCAAGTTACTGTCACACATGCCCCCCCCTATTCGTCTACATGCATCATGTGGGGCCAGAGTTTCCCCGGCTGATCCGGGGGGACTTAACGGTCGTGCATGACACACCCCTGCATGCATCGTGCGGGGCCCGGGTGTCTCCGGCTAGACCGGGGCATTTAACGGTTGTGTATGACTTTTATCTCATCTTTCCCTCACATGTCTCCCCCCTTACCCATTTAAAATTGATTTCCTTAAAGTTATAAATTTATTTCACAAAATTATTATTCTTTTACATGATATAGCAAACAGAGTATCATAATACTAAATTCCTGACTATCTTTTTTAGGATTAGGATTAGGATTTTGGGACTCAAAAACATAGCCGTAAGGCTTTCCTGTCCCATCTTTTATTTTATTTAGTTATTTGTCTCGGTCTGTCGCACACTCAGTTTTTATTAATATTATTCATCGTAATCATACATAACTGCCTTATAGTCATTCCATTCGTCGAGAAGGTTTTTAAAAATGTTAGTATTCTGTGCTCTTTTCATGTTAGGTGGTAATTTATTCCATACAGGTGCAACTCTGTTAGTAAAATAAAATGTTCTATTATTAGTCCTGCAATGTTGAATAAATATTTTGTCGGTACTGTTCCTTGTTTTGTCAAAATCTGATATTGTGAATAAGTCATGTACATTTAGGTCATCTACACTATTAAATATTTTATAAGTTTGAATTAGGTCACCCCTAATTCTCCTTGCCTTTAATGTAGGTAAATTTAATTATTTCAACCTGTCTGAATAAGAAACATTTTGAAGACCTTGTACTAACTTAGTTGCTCGTCTCTGTACTTTTTCTATCAAAGCTGACTGTCTCTTTAAACCTGGATACCAAATGCAATTTCCATATTCTAAATGAGGTCTTACTAAACCTTTGTACAAGCATAAAAAAGTGTCCTTGTCCAAGAAAGAAAACGTTCGTTTAATTATACCAATTTTCTGATTAGCTTTATTTACAGCTCTGTGAATGTGTTCATCAAATTTCAGTTTATCATCAAATATTACTCCCAAGTCCTTTTCCTCAGAGCATTTCATAATGACGTTTTCTACACCATTGTTATGCATTTTGTAGTCTGTGCGTGGATTACTTTTTCCCAAATGCATGATTTTACATTTTGAAGCATTAAAAAACAGACACCATGTTTCTGACCACCTAACCAATGAATCTAAGTCTTTTTGTAATACATCTTGATTTTTCGTTATATTATACATTTTCGTATCATCTGCAAAAATTTTACAATAGCTTTTTATTTCTTCAGGTAAGTCATTTATAAAAATTGTAAAAAGAACTGGGCCAAGAATGCTCCCTTGAGGTATTCCACTTAACACATTTGTTTTTTGAGAGTATGCATTTCCCACCCTTACAGTTTGTTGTCTTTCTTTTAAAAAATCTTCAATCCATGCTAAAACTTTACCTGTTATTCCGTAATATTGTAATTTAATAATTAATCTTTTATGCGGTACAGGTCAGGTCAGGTCAGGTCAGGTCAGGTATTTGGATGACCAGGCCTTGCAGCCTCTCAATGCGTCCTTCCTTTTGGTTAGTTTGGCAATTGCTGTGGCGGTTTTTAGCATCCATATTGATGCACTAATCATGGATGTACTTTAACAGGGCAATTTTTGGATCACTGTCTAGGAGGTTTTTGAATTTGTTAGTATCTGAGGCCAGTTTAGTATGTGCAGGGAGGTTGTTCCAATATTGGGTGACTCTGTTAGAAAAAGTTTTTTCTAATGTTAGTTCTGCTGTACCTAATCAAAGGGTGACTCTGTTAGAAAAAAAGTTTTTTCTAATGTTAGTTCTGCTGTACCTAATCAAGGGTGTACAGTATCAAATGCTTTTTTGAAATCCAAGTAAATTACATCAATATTTTCACCTTTATCTAATAGTTTTGTAAAGTATCTTGGTAAAGGTAAAGATGTGCCACCCCCCATGCATTTCTCGGTTAATTGTATTTTTCCGTTTTTGCCTTTCTTACCATACATAAAGCTGTATTTTAGGAACATTTTTAGCTAATTACCTTTTTGGAATACTAACCCTAACCCTAACCCTAGCCCTAAACCTAACCCTACCCCCCACTATGTACTGCAGTACACCGCGATTTGTCACAGTTGTGGTTCGTTGCGTTTTTCCGTCTTATACGGTGGGGGGTAGGGTTAGGGTTAGGGCTAGGGTTAGGGTTAGGGTTAGTATTCCAAAAAGGTTATTAGCTAAAAATGTTCCTAAAATACAGCTTTATGTATGGTAAGAAAGACAATAACGGAAAAATACAATTAACCGAGATAGGTAGGGGGGGTGGCACATCTTGACCTTTACCAGTATCTTGGCTCTATCTTTTCCCAATAATATTTCATCCTATCTCACTATCTACCCTATCTTTGCTGAACTTATTTTCTTTCTTTTTCGTACTACCCCCTAAAGTGCAGCAGAATCTTCAGCGTGATGAAGTTGGCTGCCTAAGGCGAAGAAGAAGAAGAGATCTAATGCATTACTTTCTGATAGTATCTGTGAGCTGCTGGGAAAACACACACACACACACACACACGTGCTGGTCGATCTGAAAATTGTTCTGCGAGATTTGGACGAGAAGCCCAAGAACTGCCAGGGTCGACCACCTCGGCGCGGCAAAGCCAAAATATGCTTTGGGCCGCCACAATCAAGAAAGCCATGCAAGGTGTACATGTAAAAAAATTCAAGATGGAAAAGCAAGGAAAGCTTTTATGAAGGAAAATTAAAACATGTCACTGTTTGACAAAGGCACCATATATTTTTTCAACAACGGTTTACCTCATAGAGCACTTGGTCCGCCATTGTGGGCAATGAATAAGGGAGGTAACACGGGGGTTCGACAACTTCCGGTAAACGACATGTCTGCAAACTTGCATGCGATTTCTATGTCAGGTGAGTTGAAAGTGTGTTTGCGAAAGATCGCGTTATCAATATGGTATACACGACTATTATCCGGGTGTTCAGCCATTGGCAGCTTCTATTGCAACTATTATTAGAGGATTATGCTTACTCTGAGGAACAAAAAATATCGTCTGCTACTCTTCTACTTGTACTTTCACATTCAGTTCCCCATAGGCATAGCGGCATAGGCAGCCATAGCCAAGGCCATACACGAAATTATATGGTTTGTCCGGGTACAAAGTCCAAAAGAGGTTTATTTTGGCTACGTGTTACCCAATTAACGGTGTGAGTTGTTTTTTTAGCTCATGGAACTATATCTATTTCTTCTTCTTCTTCTCTTGAGCCTCAAGTTGAGGGCCCACCGTCAATGAGCTGACCATTCTGGCTCCTTTAAAAATTTAAAAAAAGACGTTGTTTTTTGTACTGTGCCTTGACTGGAAAGTGGAATCTATTCATGCAGCACTTTCTCTCACCTGATTCAGTTAGTCATTGATCATGCAAATAATAGCCCACAATAAACTATAAAGCTTACATTTTTTTAAAGTTTACTCATTTTTATTAAACTTATGTAAGCTTACTGGGTTATATATGGCTTTAGGTCTGTAAGGGCATTGAATCACTCAAACATTTTCCCCACTGGAGATCAAGGGGGGTTAGGTGGCGGAGGAGTCTTTCAGTTCAAATAGTTCCCCAGCCTTCTGGACATTCTATGCAAGTCTCTATCACTTTCTTTGACTTTTGTATTTTTGTCTGCCACTGCCATGTTATGTATATTCTTACCATGGTATTTTGTTATGAAGAAAAGCGCTATAAATTAATATCTTAAAAAGTTAAGGCGCAAATATTCATGATAATTATGTTTTCTTGGTTGCAGAATAATTTGTTAACCCGGCTCACATTTGGGCCAGCAGTGTGTG
>CM065695.1:11603449-11615949 GCA_017654935.2 Phymorhynchus buccinoides | reverse complement strand
GTGGGAGGGAGTTGTATAAGGGAGGTAAAGAAGGACAATGTCTCAGTTAAGTAGGTCTAAAGTGGGAGAGAGTTGTAGGGAGTTAAAGAAGGACAATGTCTCAGATAAGTAGGTCCTAAGTGGGAAGGAGTTGTATAAGGGAGGTAAAGAAGGACATTGTCTCAGATAAGTAGGTCTCAAGTGGGAGGGAGTTGTATAAGGGAGGTAAAGGACAATGTCTCAGTTAAGTAGGTCTCAAGTGGGAGAGAGTTGTAGGGAGTTAAAGAAGGACAATGTCTCAGATAAGTAGGTCCTAAGTGGGAAGGAGTTGTATAAGGGAGGTAAAGAAGGACATTGTCTCAGATAAGTAGGTCTCAAGTGGGAGGGAGTTGTATAAGGGAGGTAAGTAAGTAATGCTTTACGCCCTCTTTGGCCTTTCGGCCATGTGGGGCATTATTATAAGGGAGGTAAAGGACAATGTCTCAGTTAAGTAGGTCTCAAGTGGGAGAGAGTTGTAGGGAGTTAAAGAAGGACAATGTCTCAGATAAGTAGGTCTCAAGTGGGAGGGAGTTGTAGGGAGTTAAAGAAGGACAATGTCTCAGTTAAGTAGGTCCTAAGTGGGAGGGAGTTGTATAAGGGAGGTAAAGGACAATGTCTCAGTTAAGTAGGTCTCAAGTGGGAGAGAGTTGTAGGGAGTTAAAGAAGGACAATGTCTCAGATAAGTAGGTCCTAAGTGGGAAGGAGTTGTAGGGAGGTAAAGAAGGACAATGTCTCAGTTAAGTAGGTCCTAAGTGGGAAGGAGTTGTATAAGGGAGGTAAAGAAGGACATTGTCTCAGTTAAGTAGGTCCTAAGTGGGAGGGAGTTGTAGGGAGGTAAAGAAGGACAATGTCTCAGATTCAACACAATAGCGTTTGAATGGAATTTGGATATCTAGGCCAAAATCGAACATGAAAGTAAAATTTTAAATTGAACAAAGGAAGAGAACTCTCTTTTAATTTGCTCCTCTCCACCAAACTTGATTACAACACCAACTGCCTAATAAAGGCCATTGGTCAAAGGTCAAGTTCACTGGAGCATAAAATGTGTTGCGCCTAGAAAAAATGTGGTGCTCGGCTGGTGGTGTAGCGTTTTACACTCTAGTTTGTGCATTTATTATCTTTGGGGGGGGGCATATCGATTTGCCCCTGTCTTATGTGTCACCATCATTGTGCCCCTGTCTCGATATTGTCCCTGTGTCATCCTCTTTGTGCCCCCGTCTCGATATCGTCCCTGTGTCATCCTCTTTGTGCCCCCACCTTGATATCGTCCCTGTGTCATCCTCTTTGTGCCCCCATCTTGATATCGTCCCTGTGACATCCTCTTTGTGCCCCCATCTTGATATCGTCCCTGTGTCATCCTCTTTGTGCCCCCATCTCGATATAGTCCCTGTGACATCCTCTTTGTGCCCCCATCTTGATATCGTCCCTGTGACATCCTCTTTGTGCCCCCATCTCGATATAGTCCCTGTGACATCCTCTTTGTGCCCCCATCTTGATATCGTCCCTGTGACATCCTCTTTGTGCCCCCATCTCGATATAGTCCCTGTGACATCCTCTTTGTGCCCCCATCTCGATATAGTCCCTGTGTCATCCTCTTTGTGCCCCTGTCTCGATATCGTCCCTGTGTCATCCTCTTTGTGCCCCCATCTTGATATCGTCCCTGTGTCATCCTCTTTGTGCCCCCATCTTGATATCGTCCCTGTGTCATCCTCTTTGTGCCCCCATCTCGATATAGTCCCTGTGACATCCTCTTTGTGCCCCCATCTTGATATCGTCCCTGTGTCATCCTCTTTGTGCCCCTGTCTCAATATCGTCCCTGTGTCATCCTCTTTGTGCCCCCATCTTGATATCGTCCCTGTGTCATCCTCTTTGTGCCCCCATCTTGATATCGTCCCTGTGTCATCCTCTTTGTGCCCCTGTCTCAATATCGTCCCTGTGTCATCCTCTTTGTGCCCCCATCTTGATATCGTCCCTGTGTCATCCTCTTTGTGCCCCCATCTCGATATCGTCCCTGTGTCATCCTCTTTGTGCCCCTGTCTCAATATCGTCCCTGTGTCATCCTCTTTGTGCCCCTGTCTCAATATCGTCCCTGTGTCATCCTCTTTGTGCCCCCATCTTGATATCGTCCCTGTGTCATCCTCTTTGTGCCCCCATCTCGATATCGTCCCTGTGTCATCCTCTTTGTGCCCCCATCTCGATATCGTTCCTGTGTCATCTTTGTGCCCCTGTCTCAATATCGTCCCTGTGTCATCCTCTTTGTGCCCCCATCTTGATATCGTCCCTGTGTCATCCTCTTTGTGCCCCCATCTCGATATCGTCCCTGTGTCATCCTCTTTGTGCCCCCATCTCGATATCGTCCCTGTGTCATCTTTGTGCCCCTGTCTCAATATCGTCCCTGAGTCATCCTCTTTGTGCCCCCGTCTCGATATCGTCCCTGTGTCATCTTTGTGCCCCTGTCTCAATATCGTCCCTGTGTCATCCTCTTTGTGCCCCTGTCTCGATATCGTCCCTGTGTCATCCTCTTTGTGCCCCTGTCTCGATATCGTCCCTGTGTCATCCTCTTTGTGCCCCTGTCTCGATATCGTCCCTGTGTCATCCTCTTTGTGCCCCTGTCTCGATATCGTCCCTGTGTCATCCTCTTTGTGCCCCCATCTCAATATGTCACTGTGTCATCCTCTTTGTGCCCCCGTCTTGATATTGTCCCTGTGTCATCCTCTTTGTGCCCCTGTCTCGATATCGTCCCTGTGTCATCCTCATTGTGCCCCCGTCGAGAGAGGGTGCAGTTTCTTCCATGCAAACACACTGAGGTTGAATTTTCTATTTGTGCAGAGAGAAGTGTGTGTGTGTGTATGTGTGTGTGCATGCTCAAACATACAAAAACGTCCACAAAAACCTACTGAACTGCTTGATGAATGAAATTCTGTTTAACGTCCTCCGGTCTGGAACAGACACATAAGGGGACATTAGTAGGTATAAAGATGGTGGGAACGATCCTGGCAATGCCCGGAGGCAGTGCAACACCAGGAAAGTCCCAAATTTTTAACAATACAGTTGTGTATATAATTAATGTGATGATTATCGTCGGAACTGCTTGATCAATAGGAATCTTCCCTTTGTTTTCTATCTCAGATGTTCTATGACCTTGCCAGTGCTCTGCAAGAAGCCGCAGCAGATGAAGACGCCATTGTAGCTGTGATTACAGGTAGGTCGCAAGAAGAAAGGAGTGTGAGATGTGATGTGCGAACAATACGTTTAAAATCATTCTACAACAGTGTGATCAAGTCGATCAGGTAATATTTGAATTTTTTTTAGAAACACCCCAGGGCCCCCAGGGACCCCCATTTGGGGGTCTATGAAGTACTAAAATTCTAAAGGACCCTCTAAAAGAATGTGCAGGGGGTCCCAGGGATGCACTGGAAAAATTCTTTTTAGCATTCGCAATGCCACTGGGACCCGCTATCCTGCCTCTAGGACCCTCTATACTGTAAGTGAAGGAGTCCCTAGGACCCCTTGTTTTGCAGGACGACTGGGAGCCCAGCACCCGAAAGATGAAGGGAAGCAAACAAGCTTTCTTGCTGACTTTGAAGCCTTTGAATTTTATATCTGTAGAATCTGACATGTGTGACAAATCCATGTGTGTGTGTTCCTTGTGTGCGCATGTGGAGATGTGGGTGTGTGGGTGCATATGTGTAGGAGCTATGAGAGGTCTTCTTTTTTTTTAACTCATTTTAAAGTGTGGTGATGCAATTGTGAAGCAGAATAAGAGAACAATTCTCAACAACAACAACAACAACAACAAAAATGGAAAGAAAAAATCCTCAATTTCAAAGCTGGAATGCACTATTTGTTGCTTGAATACTGTGATAAATAAAAACAAATTAAAATAGTGATGGGTCTGAATGCTGATAATGCTGATGCTGATACTAACAAATTTAAAAACCTCCTGGACAAAGACCCAAACCTTAGTAAATTAAAATACCTGTATGACTGATAGTCTACTAAAACCGTCACAGCTGTGCCAACTGAATTGAAAAATATACCTACCTACCTTCTGAAATTTGTTTTCTCAAAATCAAGAGAAAGGACGCTTGAGAGGCCGCGAGGCCTAGTCGTCCTACCTGACCTGTATGACAGTCCAGATTTATTCCAAAGCTTTATAGGTCAAAGGTGATCAATGCATTATATGCTTCTGACATTCCATAAAAATTCATCAAACTGAGGCCCGTCATGTCTTGTTTTGAACAATATAATACACACACACGCACACACACACACACACACACACACACACACACACACACACACACACACGCGCGCACACGCACACGCACACACACGCACACACACACACACACACACACACACACACACAGAATATAAATACGAATTTTTAATTGAGGGTAAAAAGGATAAGCTACAATAGCTTCTTTGCACCTGACCCTCTCACTCACACACTCACACCAAGCATCAGGCAAAGAAAAATTGACATAAAAACAATCAAGTCAAGAAAATGAAACAAAAATTGCCACATGAAATAATTGACAATCAAAATGGGAATTACAGAGTGACAGAAAGACGTAAACCACCCAACCACCCAACCACCCAACAATGGTGATATTAGACTAAAAAATAAAAAATAATAATAATAAAAAAAAAAAATTAAAAAAATTAAAAACAAGAATAAATCAATACATTAAAATGAGGGGGAAAGTGTGTGTGTGTGTGTGCATGCGTGCGAGCGCTTATATCAACAACGATATAAAACCGTAAACTAATCAATTACAACAAATAAACAATCTCAGAACTGGATATAACCTTTGCAATGCATAGATATTACCGTAAAATGTAGAGTATAAGCCGCTACTTTTGTCCTCAACTTTGGCCCATGCGGCTTATAAACTGATGCAGCTTATCTGTGGATTTTTTCCATTCTACATTTATCAGTATGATTAAATCTGTTTCTGGCCACATTCTTCAGCCTATTTTGAGCTTCTTTAGACTCAAAACTGGTTTGGGTCATCAATAGATTCAAATCTCATGTTTAAAGTGTCTGAGGACATTAAATACTTATGTTCTGATAGGAGAATGTCTATATTTTTGTGTAGGTTTGTGCACATACAATTTTCTCTGCGGCTTATAAACTGTTGCGGCTTATATGTGAATGAATACCTAATATTTTGTCAATTTAGCCTAGGGGGTGCGGCTTATATACAGGTGCGTCTTTTAGTCCAGTTTTTACGGTAGAAGAAAAGGATGGTAAACTCCATTTGCCATGCACAGGCACGGGGGACTACTACAGCAGTGGAAACGACCTCTCCAACTTCCTGTCTTCTGACAACAATGTCGAGGATATGGAGAAGAGAGCTACTGCTGGAACACAGCCCGTTTTGTGAGCAGACTGTACTTTTTTTTTATTCTTTCACATTGTTTAAGGACTTGTCCTTAAAGACCCACCATGTCACATGTCAAAATCATGTTTTTCACATGTTTTTCCTCTTATAGACGGTAAAAAATCTTAAGAAATCTTCCAAGCATAAGAGGGAATGTGACACGTGATGTGGGGGGGTCTTTAAAATATGTTTTTAGTAGAGAATGCATGCCCTTGTGCTATGTAGTTATCTATAAGTATGCACACAGGCGTGCATGCAACACACACACATCCTCTCACTGACGCATGCATGCACACACAAGCACACACACACACTCATGCATGCATGCACACACGCTCGCTCACGCATACATGCACACAATCACACACACAGACACGCACGCATGCACACACACTCATGCATGCATGCACACATACACACACAGTCACTCATGCATGCATGCATACATACATATACATTCACTTTTGGCAACAACTAAACAAGTGATGATCAATTCATGAATTGCCCGACTACCAAATGAATGATCTGACCTTTACACTTACTGTTATAAACTGCTTGGTTTAGGTGATACACTAGATGTGCGTGTGTGTACGCGTTTGTGTGTTATGCATAGGTGCATGTTTTTATGTCTTACGAGTATGTGTTAGCGTGAAGGTCAGTATGCGAGCGCGTCTGAGTATGTTTGATATGACTGTAATTTTGTATGTGGAGCGATTCTTATTTTTTGTAAAGCGCCATTAGTACATCTAGAACGCGCACTATATAAATATTCTTTTATTATTATTACAGTCACTTGTGAAAGAGCTCACCGACTGACTATCTATATATATAACCGAGCTGTGTGTGTGTGTGTTTTTTCGGGATAAAACCATATTTAGCGTGGCCACCAAACTTTCACAGTATCCAGATGGATGATCCCGGGGTAACATATGGTACATTACATTTTGCAACACGCTCCGTAATTAGCGTAATTAGTCAAAGTCAAGAAAGCGATCGACCAGGTCAGTGGTTCTACCCACTGCTTTTTACAACTATAAGGCAACATTTTCAACAGACAGCAGCAAGATACAATAGCCTAATGGTTAAGTTGTCGCATCAGTCGTCGCATACTGACACAAACGTTCCGGGTTCGAACCTGGCTCTGTCAAAAAAAAAAAAAAAAAATTTAACAATCAACCCAGCACGCAAATAATAATACAGTGGATTCTTAATACAGTTGACTACGCTTATTATCCGCGAAGCGGGTAGTAACCGCCTAGTTACGGTAATAAATCTGTACACTGTGACATACTGACAATCTATCACAACAGTAACCTGTTAAAGACCTCACCAGAGGATCAAGACAACAATCTGCGCAGTTTACTGTAATAGTCTGATTCAATCTTTTACAGTTACATTTTAGATGTAAGGATGTAAAAACAAGACTTACGAAGAAAGACTTAACTTTCTGAAACTGCCTTCACTAAAGGGGAGAAGGGTGAGAGGCGATTTCATTCAAGTATATCAAGATTTTAGCCATATAGAAGACACTGACTTACAAGGTTTTTTTTGTGTTAAGCTCTGTAGATAAAACTAGGAATAGTGATGGGAAGTTTTGTGAAAAGCTTTCTAAGACTAACATTCCATAATGTTAGTTTTCTAACAGTCGTTCAATTTTGGAATTATTTGCCACCTAACATTAAGTTTACACCAAATACTAACATGTTTAAAAATCCTCTGGATAAAGAACCATTTATGAAAAAAAAATTATAAGGAATTTGATGAATAAAAATATTGGCCATTCCTATTTCTTTAATTGTAGCATAGCAAAAATGTGCAAACCATCAATACAAATACTCACATAAAAAAATTCAAGATATAAGAAGAATGATAGGGCATACAAGGGCCGCAAGGCCCATATCAAGCCCTTATCACTACTACTACTACTACTTTAAAGACTCCACCGATTGACTATCAAGATAAACATCTGCTTAATTCATTGAGACACTCTGACTTTCAGTTCAGTAACCTAATAAAGAAAAGAAAGACGACTAACAATCAAGATAAACGTCTGCTTAATTCATTGCGACACTACCTTTCTGTTGTTGCAGAAACCTAGTGAAGGCCTTCATCGATTTCCCCAAGCCCCTGATTGCTCTGGTCAGTGGGCCAGCAGTAGGCATTGCGGTCACTTTGCTGGGCCTGTGTGATGCCGTCTATTGCTCCGACCGGGTAAGATCATCCCCTTTCTGCTCTCATCTCTGATTTTTATTCAGAAACTGTCTCAACAAATCTCCAAATTATATAATGCTATTTAGGTGCTTTGATGAGTAATCGTAGGAAAATTTGACCGCAAAACCTTGACCAGTATTGATATTAATAACACTGATTATAAAGATGGGACTATCTAAAAAGCTTGACGGCTTGTTTTGTCCCTGTCTACTACTACTACTACTACTGAGCATGGGATAATTATATTTGTGAACCCTTTCGTCTCCCCGTACTGGGGATTCCGGGGGGTCTTTTGTAAAAATAATTCCCCCACCTTCTGGAAGTTCTGTGCTTGTAACTTCCTCTAATCTGCCACTGTCTTTGACTCTGCCTTTTCCCTTTGCTTGCTGTCATCTACTGTCTTTCTGCCTGACCGGTCCATTCTCCTGCCTTTTTTCACTAAATACTTTCAAAAACATTTCCTACACCCGACGTCAGACTTGCTGGGCCTAACTATTTGTTAGTTAGGCGCATAACGGCAGCATGATGCATCTGCGCTCATAATTTACAGGAACCTGTCTGAGCGATCAAAGAAGAAGAACCCTTTCGCCACCAGCCATTTTTCAGGCAAAACAATTCTGTCAAACTTTACCTGGGTAAGCTAAAGTTGGCGTCTGCAATTTTGTAAATCCCCTTATCACATTATATCAAATAAGGCCTTTCCTTATCTCCTAAAATGAACAACAAAAGATCAGTTGGATAACAGATCCTAATTTCATGCCTTGTTGAAAATTAGTGTGGTGCAGAAATATGACATCGGCGGAACATTAGTCTCACGGAACGTGACTTCTGTGATATTGAAAATCCTTGGACCACCTGTGACATCAAAACTGGACAAAGTAACAGAGTTTTGAACTTAAGGAACTTGTCTAACAATGACATGTCAGAGCTCTTTCATAAAAGCAGACGATGCACAAGCGAATGGCGACATGTTTTTTTCACAAATTATAAGCTATCGGCTTGATCACATTCAGGTCAGGTCAGGTCAGGTCAGTTCAGGTCAGAGAATGAGGACAACTAGGCCTCGCGGCCTCTTAATGTGTCCTTTTTTATTATTTGTATTCTTTTTCATGATTGGCATGCCTTTAGATGTGTTAATCATTTACACATTTCAATTGTTGAATCTTGGGGTCTTTATCGAGGAGGTTTTTGTACTGATTAAGCTTAGGTACCAATTTGATATGTGCTGGAAGAGAATTCCAGTATTTAGTGACTCTGTTACTAAATAAATTCTTTCTAATGTTAGTTCTGCTGTATTGGGTTAGTAATTTCAAATCATGATTCCTAGTTTTTGAGTAGTTAGAAAGTTGCAACAAATATGGTTCAGGTTTATGTATGTTTGTGATGTCCAAATCGGGGTGTTTGATCCAATTCGGTTTTGCACACTTTTTATCTGTTTTCGAGTCTCCTTTAATTAACTGCCGTGTTTTCCAGGCCACGTTCCACACCCCGTTCACCCAGCTGGCCCAGAACGCGGAGGGCTGCTCCTCCTACCTGTTCCCCAGGATGATGGGGGCGGCCAAGGCCTCGGAGATGCTGCTCTTCAACAGGAGGATCACGGCCCAGGAGGCCCTCGACAGGAACCTGGTCACCAGGGTCATCCCCGACCACCTCTTCCACAAAGAGGCTGAGGCTCTTGTGTCCTACGTGGCGTCTTTGCCCCCTCAGGTAATCATATTCAGTGATGTGAATTCTTCTTCCTCTGCGTTCCCAGGCCATATGGCCATAATGAGTAAGGTACATATGTGTCCGGTTTTCAGTTTTCACTGGTCTCCCCACTGCATTCAGCTGATTCTGATTTTGGAGGAGCTCAAAGAAGAAAATTTGGAAGATGTTTTTTTTTTAAAGGCAGGAGAATGAGTCCATAAGTCAGAAAGCAAAGGGAAAAGGCAGAGTCAAAGAGAGGGACAGATTAGAGGAAGTTACAAGCACAGAACTTCCGGGATATGGGGAAACTATTTATACAAAAGACCCCCACCCAGTATCAGCACGAGGAACCGACATGGATAAACTCGCCTTCTGTGGTCTTCGTCCGCGAAGCAAAGCCATGATGATCTTCTTCTTCTTCGATCGCTCAGACAGCTTCCTGTCAATTATGAGCGTAGATGCGTCATGCTGCCATTATGCGCCTAACTAAGAAATAGTTAGGCCCAGCAAGTCCGACTTCAGCTGGAGGAAATGTTTTTGAAAAGTGTTTCGTGAAAAAAGGCAGGAGAATGGACCGGTTAGACAGAAAGATAGTAGACGACAGTAAGCAAAGGGAAAAGGCAGAGTCAAAGAGAGTGACAGATTAGAGGAAGTTACAAGCACAGAACTTCCAGAAGGTGGGGGAACTATTTATACAAAAGACCCCCCCCGGTATCCCCACGGGGGGGAGCCATGATGATGAGGAGGAGTAGCAATATAAGCAGAAAGTTAGCCTTTCCTGACAAAGAGGAGGTGCGCATGTGGTAGCAGTCAATCGAGTTACAACCTAACCAGCAGCTAGTGACTGGTAGAGCTGCTGTTTTCACTGCAGATGAAGCAGGCGCATTGGGCAGATTAAGTATACAAATTCCACAGACCTTAAAATTAAAAAAAGGATCTAAGTGAGCAAACCACTATGACTACTAGACTAAGGGCGGGTTCACATTAGACGCATAAGTTCCGTACAGAAAATAAATGGAAGAAAGAAGGATAAAAGTGTACACATATACGGAAAATTTGGACACGTGCGCAAATCTTTTCCCTTCTTTGTTTCACTTATTTATGGATTGCGCACGAGTTTCCGCATAGAATATCCGCTTATGTGTGTACACGGCCTGTGTCTCACCATATGAAACAAAAAAAATTCTGTTTTTTAAGTTGACCCATTCCTGCTGTAGCACTAGCAGCTGTGAAGCAAGGAACAGTAGTCCCCTTAACAACATTTTTTGCTTGCACTAATTTGCCGATACTTTTATACTGTATGCACGATAGCAAAAAACATTTTTTGGTCATTTTCAATTTCGTCATGGTTTGTAAAACTGATTTTTAAAAAAAAATCAAAACCATTCCTATAAATAATGTAAACTGTTTGTTTCTGTTTAGAGTTTTTTTAATCTTTATTACCCAGGCCAGAGGACATTAATTCATTCGCATCACAATGATTTTGAATAAATTAAAAAAACTCACAAATCACTCCAGCCATACACACAAACAAAACAGACATAAACAAAAAGAGAAATGAAAGAATATCACAGGTTTTTGCTTCAGGTTTAGACATAGGGAAGTGGTAGATCAGACTTTTGTATGTATAGACTTTATGTAGGAAAACTCCCTGCAGCAATTAAGTTTCCCCACTTCAAACCACTACAAACGCAAAGCAAGAGGCAAAAGTGTGGTCTAAAGGAGCGAAGCGAGTCTAGAAGTGATCAAAGTGTGGTGTGCACACAGATTTACTTCCCTCGAATCAAATTGACAGCTTTATATTCATTCCGGCCAAATATATGGGTAGAACGACTTGAATGAGTTAACCCTTTCACCGCCAACATCGCATTTTTGCACCTCAATGGTTTAACACGAATGTCACTAAAAAGGCATCAAATCAGGATTTGTTATCCAAATACCCTATTTTCTTAATTTTGGGAGGTAAGGATAGGCCTAATGTTACACATGTCACATAGGAATTCGCAACATTTCAGATATTTTATTTTCTCTACCCAGTTAAGTTTAATGGTATTTTTTTGCTGAAAAATGGCTGGCGGTGAAAGGGTTAAACAAAGTCTTCTTCTCTGTTCCAGAGCTTGCAGCTGTCGAAGCAACTGATCCGAAACAACGTGCGAGAATTCCTGCACCGGGTGAACGAAGCGGAGATGAAGCTGGTAGCAGAGCGTGTGCAGTCGCCAGAGGTCTTCCAGGCTGTCGCGGCTTTCTTCTCCAGGAAAAACGCCAAATTGTGAAAGGATGAGTTAAAAAGAAACAACTGTACAGAAAGGAAGGCTTCAAATTTATTTAACATCGACAAGTAAATTTGAGATGTAGGTGATGAAGGAAGGATGGGAGAGTAATAAAATGATTGATGAATGAAATCTCCCCCGTGGGGATACCAGGGAGTCTTTGTATAAATAGTTCCCCCTCCTTCTGGAAGTTCTATGCTTGTAATTTCCTCTAATCTGTCACTCTCTTTGACTGTGCCTTTTCCCCTTTGCTTACTGTTGTCTCCTATCTTTCTGCCTTACCAGTCCATTCTCCTGCCCTTTTATCATGAAACAATTTCAAAAACATTTTCTCCAGCCAAAGTCGGACTTGCATGCTGGGCCTAATTATTTCTTTGTTTGGCGCATAATGGCAGCATGACGCATCTGCACTCATAATTGACAGGAAACTGTCTGAGCGATCGAAGAAGAAGATTGATGAATGAGTTACTTGAGAAACTAATGATTGGTGAAAAGATTTCCTCCAGTCGAAGTCGGACTTGCTGGGCTTAACTATTTCTTAGTTAGGCACATAACAGCAGCATGATGCTTCTGCGCTCATAATTGACAGGAAACTGTCTGAGCGATCGGAAGAAGAAGATTGATGAATGAGTTACTTGAGAAACTAATGATTGGTGAACTTAACTGGCAGCAGTGGTTTCAACTCAACCTCAGCAGAGCAGCCAGCTGTGTGATTCAATGATTATTAAATCGCTCAGACGTTTATGCGAACCAAGGTTGTTTGTTTGTTTGTTGACATACCCTGGCTAAAAGACTCCAGGGATCATCCCAACAGCCGAAGCACCTGAACACTATAGTACAAATAGCATCAGCTAGGGATGAGAACATTATGCGTGTGACCGTTTTTGACTACGCCGCCTCGTGGGCAGCCACATTCCGTCTTCAA
>CM065695.1:11578179-11602949 GCA_017654935.2 Phymorhynchus buccinoides | reverse complement strand
GTCGACTATGTTGACCTGCTATACCACTTGGCTTCATGGAGTCAAAAACCGATCAATTGTGTCCAGACTATGTGATTGTGATATTTTTTTAAAGAAAAATAACTTTTTTCGGGGATTTTGAAATACATATGTCCTTGCCAGACAACACAATCTGCTCAACATTTTCAACTGCTGAGTTAGAAATGTCCAAATTGCGTTGTTGTATATATTGTGAAATCATATTTTAAAAAGACAAAAAACGTGTTTCGTGTAAATGTGAATGTAATTTGCAAGACAAGCAGTAAAAAGCGAGCTGTTTGGTTTACAACAGCTGCTGTGTGGTTGCATAACCACTCAAAAGGAGTGAACTTTTGTTGTATAAGCAAATAGCCACTTAAGAAAGGGGTTTTAGTCTTGAAGATGATCTTTGTATTGTGGTGTTAGTGTGACATGTGTGCAGTGCATTTATGTGTGTGTGTGTGTGTGTGTGTGCGCGTGTGCGTGCTGTGTGCGTGGGTGTGTGTGTGTGAACATGCCCACAATGTCTCAGTGTGTGTGGTGTGGGTATGTACTAGGCAATCCAGTGTGTGTGTGTGGTGTGTGTGTGCAATTCGTGCATGTGGTGCGTGAGTCCAGGCGTGCGTTCATGCGTCCTGCGAGTGTGGTTGCATAGCATGTGTGTGCGCTGTATATGTGTGTTTGTTTTTTTATATATATAGATATATATGTGTGTGTATGATTTGTGTGTTTGTTTTATATGTGTGTGTGTGTGTGTGTGTGGTGTGTGCGGCTTTGCTTCAAAATATCTCAGGAATTAATCAATCCTCGCAAACACACAAAAAACAGCCTTGTTTGCTTTTATGGATACTACTACTGTACTTTAGACACCCATATATGAGATTCTAAAAAAATATTTTAAAAAAAAGGTTTGCCATTTAACTTAAACAGGCATTTGAAATTATTTCAATTGATGCTTATATGTCTTTTGCTATGTAGTTAATTACAGACAAATGTCATTTTGTGCACGATAATTAAAGTTGGTATCTAAAAACAACAAATCTTTGGTCATTGTTTTCCAAAATGTTTGCTCTGTCTGTCTGTTCTTCTCTCTCTCTCTCAAATAATAAAGTGTTCCAGTGTCCAGTCTCTCTCTCTCTCTCTCTTTCTCATCTCCTCTCTCTCTCTCTCTCTCTCTCATCTCTCTCTCTTCCCCCTCCCCCCACCTTTCGATTTAGAGGGGGGGGGGGGGTTACAGAGATATCTGGCGCTTTTTTTATAACAAAACAAAATGCCCAAAACTCTCCTTTTAAAATTGTACATTTAGAACGCACAAAACAATAAAGTCTCTGTCTTTCTTTCTTTCTCCTCTCTTCACTTCTTCTCTTGTTTGTTTTGATATTTTGGTGGAGAGGGGGGTAAGGGAGGTTACGGAACCCAGGTAACAACACCCTCCACACCCCCACATCCCCTGGATCCGGCCCTGGGGAGAAAGAAAGAGAGAAAAATATGGTGTTTTTTAAAGAAACAACAAAACATGATTACAGGTCAGGTCAGGTCAGAGAATGAGGACAACTAGGCCTCGCGGCCTCTTAATGTGTCCTTTCGGATTATTTATATTCTTTTTGATGATTGGCATGTCTAGGACGCTTTTAGATGTGTTAATCTGTTATTCACATTTCAATTGTTGAATCTTGTGGTCTTTATGGAGGAGGTGTTTGAACTGATTACGGCTTGGTGCCAATTTGGTAATGTGCTTGAAGAGATTTCCAGTATTTAGTGACTCTGTTACTAAAGAAATTCTTTCTAATGTTAGTTCTGCTGTATTCTGTGTTCTGCTGTTAGTTCTGCTGTATTACAGAAAGACAAGAGAGCAGACAGTAGGCCGCAAGAGTGTTGAGAAAACACACATGTACGCGAGTGCATGTGCAAAACACTGATACACACACACGCAAGCACTGCGCAACGGAGCGCAACTACACACACACACAACCCAGAGGACAAGGCACACCACACGCACGCACACACACAAACACACATTGATGATTCCGTCCTGCTTCTTTGGAGACCATATGACAAATAAGAACATAGAGTATACGGGGAAGAGGGATTAGGTTGGATGGGCGGGGGGGGGGAGGGGGAGCAAGAGATTTTTGGTGGGTGGTTTTTTTAATCATTGTGTTTTAAAGGCATGGCCGGACTATAAAAGAGGGGCGGAAGAAATAGACGAAAGTGTTCTTCTTCTTCTTCTCCTCTTCTCTTCAGGCCCAGTTTCAGGGCACAACGGTCAGCATGTAACGCTGAGCTCCGCGCGCAGCATTTTATCAACAAAGCTAGGGACGAGAGAGACTGTTTCGCCCCTCTTCCTTTGTTCCCTGTTGTGTCGAATGCCACCGGCAACGATGTAGCTGGCTAGAGATGTTTTCTTCTTCTGGCAAGAATGACGACCCGATCCCTGGGGAATCGGGATTGGAGCTTTCTTTCTTTCCCTTTAACCACTTTGTAGCTGCCGCTTTTTGAGAATACACACATAACACACACCATATTGGTGTGTGTGGTTTTGCGACTCGTAAGGCGAAAACTTTTCCCACAAATGACAATGGCAATTGGTTTTGGTTTTTACCTGATCCAGCCCTTGCTACCCATGTCACAGGGAGAGAAGGTGGAGGGGGGGAGGGGGAGGGGGACGGTGGGGAGGGGGGGAGGGGGGAGGGGAGGGGGGCTACAAAAGCAAATAACATACGCAACAACACAACAGCAACACAAACCAGCATACAACGCTATTAAAAACAAACCCGGACACAAAAATAGTACAGGATATTAACCAATGCACATAACTGTCCAAATGTTGAAAGGTGAAGCTTAGCTTGAGATAGAGAGGGAGAGAGAGAGGGGGGGGGGGGGGGAAGAAAAGAAAAAAAGAGATAGAGAGAGAGTAGAAAGAGAAAAAAATAAGAGAGATAGAAGAGGAGAGAGAGAGAGAGAGAGAGAGAGAGAGAGAGCCGGAGAGAGAGAGAGAGATGTGAGAGAGAGAGAGAGGAGAGAGAGATAATTGACTTTGATTTATAGCGGTAATAGAGTAAATGCTGGGGGGGTTTCAAGGTACATCGGCTTTTTTTTTGGTGCTTTTGTTTTTTTTTTACACTAAATGCGGGGGGGGCTGGGGCCCGTTAGTGAAGGAGAGAAGAAAGAGAGAAAGATTTTGGGGAGAGATTGAGGAGAGAGAGAGAGTATGCTGCGTGGAGAGAGAGAGAGAGAAGGAGAGAGAGACTCAGACTCAGAAGAGAGAAGGATAATGAGAGAGACCGTAGAAGAACATAGAGAGAGTAGAATGAATGAATGACTGAATGAATTTTATTTATATAGGGTAATAGATTAAGCAAAAAATTCAGGCTTTTTTTTAAACAGTCCAGGCCCTGCTGGGAGAGAGAGAGAGAGAGAGGAGACTCATAGAGAGAGAGAGATAGAGGGAGATTGTGATTGAGAGAGAAAGAGAGAGAGAGATAGAGAGAGAGAGAGAGAGAAGAAGAAAGAGAGAGAGAATAGGAGACGAGACACCGAGAGAGACAAACGAAGAGGATGAGTGAGAGAGAGAGAGAGAGACAAGGAGACAGAGAGAGAGAGAGTAGAGAGAGACAATGGACACAACAATCAACAAGCAGAGACAGAATGAAAATAAACAAGCAACCAAAAAAAGGCTATCCTATATCTCTCAGAAAATCTGATCACAGATCTTACAACATTAAGCAGGCTTCTCTTGAAAATAAACAGTATTCCTCTGTGGCATATTCACATTTTATGTAAGGTAGGGTTTTTTTCAGATTTTTTGTTTTTCCTTTTTCCCTTTTTTTTCTTGATATATCTTGTTTTTCTATTTTTAATCTCTAGTTGTGTGTATATTGGGAGAAAAAGTAAATCAGCACATCTTATTACTTTCTTCTTTTCAGAACGCAAAACAAATCATAATAAAGTTAACCTTAACCGGTGTTTTGTTTCTGAGTTTCACAAAAACAGACATTGGACACATAAAAGTTTAATAGTGTTATCAAAGCAAATTATATATACATCTATATATCAATTTACAACTTTCATTTATTTTCAGTCTTTTTTCTTTTTTGGGGTTAATGATAGAATCAAAGATGTCAAACTAAGAGACTCAGAAGCAATACATCTTCTTCTTACTACTTCTCTCTTCTTGTTCTTTTTCTTCGATGCGCTCAGACAGTTTTTTGTCATTTATGAGGGCAGATGCGTCACGCTGCCGTTAACTGCCGCCTAACTGAGAAGTGGTTAGGCCCAGCAAGTCCGACGCACTACATGGTTAAAAGAGAAAGAAGAAGAAAAAAGAATGAAAGGGAACGTACATAACAAAAAGATAACAATAGGTTTGTGGTTTAAGAGCCAGGTAACAATGAACAAAGAAGTATGTGTATATACCATGAGGTGTTGTGTGGTGTGGTGGTGTGAAGTGAGTGAGTGAGTGGAGTGAGTGAGTGTGTGGGTGTGTGTGTGTGGTGGGTGTGCGTGCGTGTGTGTGCGTGTGGTGTGTGCGCGGCGTGCGCGCATGTGTGTGCGCGTGTGTGTGCGTGAATGCGTGCAATGTGTGTGTATGCAGTGTGTGTGTGTATGTGAGTGTATGTGTGAGTGTATGCGCACATGCATACATGTGTGTGAGTGTGTGAGAGGGTGCATATGCACACATGCATGCATGTGTGTGTGTGCATGTGTTTATGTTTGTGTTTGTATGCAGATACATTTGTAAGCTTGTGGGTGCCACTGTATGCGTAAATGCATGCACGCGCATGCTTTTTGGGGTCAGCAGTTGTACGGCAGCCATATGTATGGTCATCGTCTTTATTTACCCATTAGGCTTCTACGCGTCAATGTGTGGCACACATACAAACACACAGCCTCTTATTGATTTTACCACGGATCAGCAGACTTCCTAATTTCTGGGTGCTTTTCTTCTCTGCAGTCACTCATAAAACTGGAGAGAGAGTGGGAGGGAGACAGGTTGGGGGGTAGGGGGTGGTGAAAGAGACTGAGAGAGAAAAGAGACGTAGAGATATGGGAAGAGGGAGGGGAGGTGGGGAGCAAGAGATGATTTTGTTGTTGTTGTATCTTTGTGTTTTACTGAACGGCTTTGCTTTTGAGATACACGTCACACACCACACACACACACACACACACACACACAGCACACACGCACGCACACGCACACACACACGCACACACACACACACACACACACCACACACACACATACACACACACACACACACACACACACACACACACACACACACACACACACACACACACACGACACACACCACACGCACAAATTATCCTTGTTTAATATGAGGACGATATAAAACAGTTCAGTTGAGTTTCAGTTGAAAAGTATGGCACATGCATACTTGCACACGGCGCAGACAAACATGCACGACCGCAACGCACACGCACACACACACACACGCGCACACGCACACACACACACACACATGCACAAATTATCCTTGTTTGATATGAGGACGATATAAAACAGTTCAGTTGAGTTGAGTTGAAACAGTACGCACATGCGCAGACAAACACGCACACGCGCGCACACACACACACACACAGAGGCAGAGGGTGAAGCGTGAGGAAAACAAGAAAGAAAAACAAAGGGAGGCAAAAACAGACAAAACCCCACGACAGAAAGAATAGACACAACACGCACACACACACACACACACCACCCACCACACAACACACACACACCACCACACCACCACCACCACCACCCCACCACCACCAACACACAACCCCCACCCCCAACACACACACACACCACCACCACCACCAACAACAAACCCCCACCCACCAACACACACACCACCACCACCACAACACCAACACCACCAAAACAACAACAACACCCACCAACAGAAACACACACACACACACCACCACCACCACCACCACCACCACCACCAACAACAACAACGAAAACACCACAATATCGAAACTCAACAACAACAACAAAACAACGAAAACACCACAATATCGAAACTAACAACAAAACAACGAAAACACTGCAATACCGAAACTCAACAACAACAACAAAACAATGAAAACACTGCAATATCGAAACTCAACAACAATAACAAAACAACGAAAACACCACAATATCGAAACTCAACAACAACAACAACCAAAACACCACAATATCGAAACTCAACAACAACGACGAAAACACCACAATATCAAAACTCCTACTCACATTCGTCCTGGAACCTGGGCTCGGCGTTGGGCCCGCACCGCGCCAGAGTCCTGATGAGCTCCACGTGCACGGCGTGATGCTCCCGGTACAGGGGGTCGTCGAAGAACGCCTGCACCTGCATGTACACCCGGTCCAGCACCTGGGGCAGGAAGAAAAAAGGGTACACATTTTACAGGGACGACTCCCTTTTTGGGCTGTGCTTCGGCTGTTTGGGAAGATCCCTGGAGTCTGTAAGCCAGGATAAGGCAACAATAACAACAACAGCAGCACTCACAGTTGTACATGCTCACATGAATATGCGCGCTCTCTCTCTCTTTCTCTTTGTTTCACACACACACACACACATGTGCACACACACACACACACACAAGCACGCACGCATACTCATACTCATGCACATACACACACACTCACACACACATTCACACAAGTACGCACGCACACACACACACACAAGCACACTTTTATCGTCAATAAAGATCATTTGGACTTGACTTGACTTGACACACGCACTCTCCCTCACACACACACACACACACACCCACACACACACACACACACACACACACACACGCACGCAGACACACACACAGACACACACGCACTCACAAAAAACGCACCCACACACACACACTCTCACCTCCCTAATGCTGATATTCTCAATGATGGCTCCCAAGGACGGAATGGTGGCTATCCTCACTGACCTAAAGGAGGAAAAAACAACAGAATAATCACAATCCACGCAAACAGGTAACACAATATGTCAAAGCATTGAAACAGTTTATGCTCCAAATTCTGCCCATTGTCATTATTACCAATGGCCCATTGTCATTATTGTGAAAAATTTGTGGGTGCGCGCCTTATCGTTGTTGTTGTTGTTGTTGACGTACCATGGCTAAAAGTCTCTAGGGATCATCCTAACAGCTGAAGCGCTTGAACGCTATGCTACAAATGCACCAACTAAGGGATTTGAACGTTACGTGTGCGAACGTCTTTGGTTTATTGCCTCGCCACGTGGGCAGCCAAACTCCGACTTTGGAGGATTTTGGAGATGGGGGATCCCCCCCTCCTAAAATTTTTGAGGGTTATGCTAGGAGCTTGTCATGGCCTATAAGATACACAATCCCCGCATAACCTATGCATAGCATAACCACATTTTGACCCCCACAGTACGTAGCCTTGGTGTTCTACCGACTATGTCGATTTGTCTGACACAGCCTTAAGCCAAGGCGGGTGCACCTTATAGTTTGAAAAATATGCAGCCAATGTTAAGAAAGGCCCCCTCCTCTGCACCCTTCCATTCAATTCAGGCTGTTCCGTCGACCGCTGTCGCATTATCAGATTACCGCTGACACTAAACTGACCTATCCCTAACCCTAACCTGAAAACCGCTGTTGCATTCCCTTAGGGTTAGGAATAGGGTTTGGGATAGGGATAGGTTTAGGGTGAGTTTAGCGTCAAATATACACACACAAAATTAAAAGTCGATGGTATGTTATGATCATGTGCACGTCAATTCAGAACACGGTAATCTGAGAATGCGACAGCGGTCAACGGAACAGCCAGAAATGAATGGAAGGGTGCAGAGGAGGGGGCTTTTCTTAACATTTGCTGCATACGCTATGAAAAGATTTGCTCCAGACAGACTTACATGTCGGGGTCGTTGGCCAAAGTGACCAGGGCGGGCACCAGGGTGTCGCGGGCAGCTGCACACAACCATCTTTATTGGTACTGTCAGTCCAGCGTTCTGTGAAATGAGTGTGGCCGTAACGCTCACGCACCAGTATCACCAGCTGCACACACACCATCTTTATCGGTACTGTCAGTCACAGCGTTCAGCAATACGCAATACGCACTATACATAAAAAGCGGCATCATACAGTGCCGGTGACTATACCATAGCCGTTCACATTGGTCTATCACCAGCGTGCCTGCACACACACCATCTTTATCGGTTACTGTCCAGTGGCCGTCACAGCGTTCAGGCAATAACATAATACACACTATACCATAAATAACCGTACATTGGTATCACCAGCTGCACACACACGGACATCTTTATCGGTACTATCAGTCACAGACCCCAGTTCACGAGCAATACATAATCGGTATACACACTCTTGGTCGCATACCATAGCCGTACATTGGTATCACCAGCTGCACATTACACCATCTTTATCGGTACTGTCAGTCACAGCGTTCAGCAATACATAATACACACTATACCATAGCCGTACATTGGTATCACCAGCTGCACACACACCATCTTTATCGGTACTGTCAGTCACAGCATTCAGCAATACATAATACAAAATGTACCATAGCCGTACATTGATATAACAGACCTGTTTACTCCACTCTTTTCAGTAGTATTCTACTCAATTTGGACCTCTACTACTCTTCAAAATTGAAAATAAAAAATGCTCTAATTACTCATTTTCAGTGAAGTGTTGTTAAATGGGTTTAATGAATAAAAGCTACACATTTTGCACCAAAACTACTCAATTCTAGCTACGCAGACTACTCAAGACTTGTGTAGGGGGTAAACAGGTCTGGAATGAGTGTGTCGCTCACGTGCCTTGAATCACCAGCTACACACAAACCATCCTTGCCAGTGCTGTCAGCAATACCAATCATACAGTACAAATTATTCCATAACCTTACCATACCATAAAAATGTTTAAACGTATGAATATCATACCACAACCCACTGACGATACGAATTATGTGTTTACATCTTAACGGCCTCAATCGCAGACGAAAATTGCCCGATTTTCAAGAAAAGGGCAAAATGGTTTGCCCAGTTCATTCAAATAACCAATTCAAAACTTGCTATTTACAAAAAAACACTGTGAATGAAACACACAAAGATCAAGAATTGGTTCAAACGAACGAGAAATATCAAGCTCCTGGCAGATGAATTATAAAATTCTTCTTTGATTCAGACTAAACTTTGATGAAACGTTACGAGTATGTCGAAACACGATGGCTCAGGCATCATAATAATAATAAATGATAAAGAATAATAATAATAATAATAGGTCGGTACTTATATCTTAGCGCCTCCCATTTCTAGGTAAAACCTACTCAGGGCGCTTTACAAATTAAACTGCACTAAACCACCATTCACACATTGAATATATACCAACTACGACAAAACCAGCCTGCATCACTCCCTCCCTCACGCGCACACTACACATGCACAAGCGTGCACGCCGCGCAAGCATCAGGCATGGTAGTGGGGGCAAAGTGGTTTTCAAGGAAAATGGCCGGGGGTTGAGGGGGCCGAAGAAAATTCAATAAAATTCAATAAATGAGTGACATTTTCACTTTTTCATGCCATTTCAATGCATTTTTTAATCATTTTGTTTCAAACTGTTTCGCGGATTTTCCACGATTCGCGGAGGTCTACCATGCCTGAACATTTGTATGCACACATTGCACACGCACTCTCACACACACACACACACACACGGGAAGAAGAAAGAAGTGACTCACTTCAAACAGGGAGGCAGCAGTGGCTCTAACCACAGCTGCAGAATGCACCACTCCGTCCCACAGAACGCTCAGTAACAACTCGTGGTTTGATGCCTCCGTTCTGAAACCAGAAGTAAATGTCATCGACATTATCATCACTAAAAACCATCATATAATGCGACTTACCGTAATTCACGGACTACAAGCCGCTTCGTAATATATAAGCCGCACCCCCTACTTTTAAAAAAATCTGAAAACAGTAATGCATAAGCTGCGTCGAAGCATAAGCCATGCAAGCGTGGCGATGCATGATGTCCACTTCCGGTTGAGTCTAGAGTTGATCGCAGGTGTGTTGACTGCCAAAGCAAAAATGTCAGTCTGCGAAACAGATCGTCATATTGTGAAAAATATACCGAAATCAAGGTGATTTTTTTGTCATCAACCGTGAACAAGGCCACAGATCAAAGGTGAGAATCAAGGATGCCACTGAGTCGAGTTTACTTTCACTTTCGGTAAAGTTTAGGCCGCGGCAGAGTACTAGCCGCAGGGGGTGGTTTTTTTAATAAAAGTTGCGGATTATAGTCCGCGAATTACGGTACTCCGCCCCACAAAACACTCAGTAACAACTCGTGGTTTCATGCCTCCGTTCTGAAACCAGAAGTTGACAAAACACTGTAAATGTCATCGACATTATCATCACTAAAAACCATCATTATAACGCACTACTCCGCCCCACAAAACACTCAGTAACAACTCGTGGTTTGCTGCCTACGTTTGGAAATCAGATGTAAATGTCATGGACATTACTGTCATTATCATCACTAAAAACCATCATTATAACGCACTACTCCACCCCACACAACACTCAGTAACAACTCGTGGTTTGCTATCTCCATTCTGAAACCAGACGTAAATGTCATCGACATTATCATCACTAAAAACCATCATTATAACGCACTACTCAGCCCAATAAAACACTCAACAGTAACTTGTGGTTTACTGCCTCTGTTCTGAAACCATAGATGAAAGAAACACCCCCCACCCCAACACACCCATGTAAAAAAGCTATAATATTTAATAATAATAATAATAATTTCATTTACATTAGCGCGATAAAAACCCTGCTAAAAGCAAGCACTCAGCACTTTACAAACATTGATCAAACTATATACAAAAATTAAAAATTAAAAATAAAAATTATCTATTTATTTATTAGATTTTATGTATTTATTTGAACTAAAACAATCATGGTCCGTGCTCTGAAACTACTTGATGTCGTCAGCATCAACACTGTCGTCATTATCATCATTCATCACCGTCGTTTAGCATCATCATCATCGTTGTTGTCGTCATCATCTTCATCATCATTATCAACACCATCATCATCATCACCATCCGACAGCAAACTCATCAGTAACTCGTGGTTTGCTGCCTTTGTAATGAAACCAGTGGATATAATCAGAATCAGCACTGTTTACATTACCATCGCCAAAAAACATCATTGTAACCTGAAGGCTTAAGTTTGCCTTTAGGAGCAAACATGGGAGGATTCTCCCCTACACCCTCCCCTACCTACATATCATCATATCTTATATCACATATCATCAACAAGTTCCTGGGCCAGAATAAAAAGACAACAAAATCTGAAAGTTAATCTTTTGACATCACTTCCAGCCTTGGGCTACCCAGTGAACAGAAATGAAAGATGCACGACCCTACCTGGGACACTTCCAGTTCGGTTTCTTCTTCTTCTTCTGCGTTCCCAGGCCATATAGCCAAAGGGTAAGGTACATATGTGTCTGGTTTTCAGTTTTCACTGGTCTCCCCGCTACGTTACAGCTGACACATTCCAATTTCAGAGGAGCTCAAAGGAGAACATTTGGCGGGATCCCATATATGGAGGCATGAGGCATTCACCCACTGCCCTGCAGTTCGGTTTCAAATCAAAAGTGTTCCAAATCTACTTGTTTGTAAATTATTCTGTCCAGTCGTTCTTAAGTTATTCAAGATGAAAATTAGGCCGAATTTGGCCTATCACTGACGATAGTGTCTAACATCCTAATATTTTTAGATCTTACCTGAGCTGTAAGACAGTGGCGCGCAGACTGTCGAGAGAGGTTTGACAGAAGGCTAAGGTGCACAGCACTTTCTTCAGAAAATGGCTCACTTCTTGCTGAGATTCTTCCTGCACACATAGTGGTGTACATTTGGAACAGTGTTGGGTACACATGCGTGTGCAAATGTGTCTATGTCAGGCATGGTAGTGGGGGCAAAGTAGGTTTCGCGGAAGAATATCCAACCAATTCTGCATTTCATTTGAAAGATGTCGACTCAAAACTAAAATGATGAAGCTGGGCGTCAATATGAAGAAAAAGAAGAAAAAGAAGCACTAGGAACACAAACCTGGAAACGCTTGTTCTACGTGTGGTGTGAAATAGGCCACGCACAACTGCTAACTTCGGCGGGAGGTTGCTTGTTCAGTCATTCACATCCGGTAACACGAAGCGATTGCAAAAGTTTTAACGCACGTAATTTTTAGGCAACCAAGCGAATTTTTACCCCAGCTTTTTTTTCACTTTTGCGGGGTTTATCGCAGAAGTATACCATGCCTGCATATGTATGTCAAGTGTGAATGCAAATGCACACACACCCACACACAACACACAAACACACACATTATCCTCACTTTTTGTTCTTGTCCACCTTCTTGCTCTCTCCCTTCCAAAGTATGATTGCATTTTTATTTATATTTTGTACATAATGTATTTGCTAGTCATGATTTATGTATGATTTGTTTTTTGATATTTGTTCATTGTGCTTTGGTTCCGTACGCCAAGTTTCATTGTTGATCTTTACATTTTATTTGATTCAGTATGTTTTTTTCTTTTCATGACGACAGGATGAAAAAAAGCTTGTAGCTTACTCTTTTATCGTCAATAAAGATCATTTTGACTTGACTTGACTTGACTTGACACAATGTACGTGCAAGCATAAAATGCAATACTGTACAGAAACACAGGCAGAGATCAGACAGACAGAAATACACCTGCACACAAGCACGTACAAAAGCAAACACACACACACACACATGTAGGCATGCATGCATGCACACACACAGATGTATGCATGCACAACACACACACACACTAACACACACACAAGGGGGAGAGAGACAGACTGAGAGGGAAAATTGTAGAACCCGCAGAGTTTTTATTAAAAAAAAGTCTCTTTCTCTTTCTTTCCCCCTATCCCTCCCTCCATTCTCTCTCTTTCTCTTCCCCCTCCTTCCCCTCTCTCTCTCTCCCTCCCACCCTCCATCTCTCTCTTTCCCTCTCCCTCCATCCCTCACTTCTCTCTCTCGCCCTCCCTTTGTCTGTCTGTCTGGTCTGTATGTCTCTCTCTGTCTCTCTCTCTCTCTAACCCTCTCTCTCTCTCTCCTCTCTTTCACTCCTCCTCTCCTCTCTCTCTCTCTTCTCTCTCTCCCGCTCTCTCTCCCTCTCTCTATCTCGCTCTCTCTCTCTCCCCCCCAATCCTCTCTCTCTCTGATTCTCTCTCTCTTGCCCTCTCTCTCTCTCTTCCTCTCCCTCTCCCATCTCTCTCACCCCATATCCTCACCTCACAGTGTTGAAAGACAGCAGAACTCCGGATGCATAGACAGGCACGACAGCAGTGGTGATGGCAGTATGGCCCAGGCTGACTTGGGAATCTGTCACAAGGAAAAACATTACAACACACTGATTTCTCACCCATTTGCATCTGGATACATACCGTAATTTTTGGACTAATAAGGACAATATTTTTTTCTCTATTTGGACCTATGCGCCTAATAAATGAGGGCGTCCTATTAGTGAACAAAATCGTGAGAAGAGGGCAACGATTGCCGTGCTCAGTACAGTCTACTTTGAGTCTAGACATCGAAAGTGGTCACGAGTCGCCGATACGACGAATACTCGCGTTAAAATGCTTCAAAATACCCCATTATCATCCGAGATACCGTCCAACAGATGCCATAACCCTTCATTGGATGTAAAAAGCATCGTTGTAGAGCTTAAAATGCCATAATTCTACAAGTTTTCGCGAAGAATTGTCCAAACACAAACAACCGAAGTCGCAAAAACGGAAGTTTGATTATTTGAAAGGGGAGCCAACTCTCGTTTATGACAGCGGTAACGGCGGTCGGTAAGCGTTTACAGGACGCGTACAGGCTTCAAAGTTTGACTTTCTTTAGCGAGGTGTGTGTCACCTTATAAACGAGGGCGCCTTTTTTTTATTTTTTTTCAGATGTTTCTTGAAAATTGCCCTATTCGCCTTATTTTTTTTTTTTTTTTTCCTTTTGAAAATGGGGTCACACTCCAAAAGGGGTGAGTGCGCCTAATGGTCCGAACAATACAGTAATATGTCAAGCGCTAGGATGATTTTTGTTTGAAGAGCGCTATAGACATTATATTATGTAAAATTTATATCACACAAGCGCCTAATGGTCCGAACAATACGGTAAATGTCATAGGAATTTGACTGCATAGACATTTTATTATGTAAAACGTATCACTTGGGGCTCTCGGATTTGGACAGACATTTTTCGCATTTAACCGTTCCCTGGCCAGTCCCGGTGTATGATTTTTGGTATATTTGGTATTTAGTATTTGGTATACTCTAGTCACAGAGACTTAATCTCTGTGAAATTCGGGCTGCTCTCCCCCGGAGAATGCGTCGCTGCAAGTGCAGCGCCTACCCATTTATGATGTCATTGATGATGTCATAACTTTTGATGTCATAAGCCCTGGAATTATGGTTTGGGGTTTACACAAGTCAGGAAAAAATTATCTCTAGACCATTTTCTCAGATTGAGTCTAACAGGTCTCTTTTAAATTTTATCAAAAGAAAATGGATAATTTCTCTGTTTTCCTCTGGCAGTGAAGGGGTTAACAGCATTGTGCTTCCTGTACTCAGTTTTGGAAATAAGTAGCAATCAATCAAGTTGTTCACACACACACACACACACACACACACACACACACACACACCCACACACAACAAACGCAACACACACATACAAACGCAGCACACACACACTATACACACGCACACACAAAACTATTCTCTCTCTTCTCACACACCACACAAAACACACACACAACCCTCACACACACACACACACACACACACACACACACACACACACACACACACACACACACACACACACACACACGCACATGCACTCACACCTCACACACTCACACACACAACACTACTCACACCACACACTCACACACACAAGCTCTCTCTCTTTTGTCTCACTCTCATCTCCATACTCTCTCTCTCTCTCTCTCTCTCTCTCTCTCTCTCTCTCTCTCTCTCTCTCTCCTCCTCTCTCACAACTGATGCTCTCACACACACACACACACACATGGCACTCACACATGCACTCACACACTCACTCACACACATACACTCTCTCTCTCTTTCCTCTCTCTCTCTCTCACACACACACACACACACACAGGCATGCAAACATGCACACATACTATACACACACATACATGCACACACCTCACAACACCACACACACACACACACACACACACGCACACAACTCTTCTCTCTCTCGTCTCTCTCTCTCTTCTCTCTCCTCCTCTCTCTCTCTCTCGCCACCACACACACACACACACACAAACTCACACACTCTCTCTCTCTCTCAAACCTCTCACAACACACACACACATATACACACACACAATACATGTCACACATACATGCACACACTCACACACATACTCTCTCTCTCTCTCTCACACACACACACACACACACATACACACACACACACACAAATGATACATACCAAGACAATCCTCTGGCAAGTCTACAAGTTCCTCAAACTTTAATTTCACCTGAAATTAAATCATACACACACACACACACACACACACACACACACACACACACACACACACACAAATTGTATCATGAATCAGAGATTGCAAGATAGTGAACAAACTTCACAAAAAAAGCTTCTTCTTTTTTTACATGTTGAAGGGTGTAGGCACTTATCCCTTTTTGCATTAGGCCGCATACACAGCAGACGCGGAAATCCCATGTGTAATCCGTAAATAAGTAAAAGAAAGAAAGAGAAAAATAAGCGCACATGTCCGTATTTCCCCTAATCCGTATATTTTGTCCCTTCTTTCTTTGCAAGCATCAGAATACTCCAGAGTCCAATCCGCGGACGAACAACACTCGCCATGACTCGGAGTCGACATCGAGTCGGACCCCACAAAACTCTAGTCCGTAGTCGGCATCATTGCGATCATTCGCTACCCACCACCCGATTTCTCGCGGAAAAGTTCAAAGTTCTCACATCATCGTAGTCTCCCGCGATCATATCCTCTAAATCGACTCATTTAAAACCCAAATCACAATCACTGTCATCAAAACAAACTCTGAAACAGTGAAAGTAAGCAAGTCTAGAGAGCTCTAAACTCGGAAGAAAAAACAAACATGGCCGAGATTTTTCGTTTCCGAAGGCGCAGTATGAAAACAAACCGTTTTGGCTTTATGAATACCATTTGAGAATAAGATCGCGCCTGCCTAGCCATCAAGTACAAACCGCCCATATGCCAGGCAGTGCCAAACCCGCGGGCCAGTGGCTACCAAAACCGCGGAAATTTTTTGGGATCCACGGGGGCCATTCTGATGCCTGCTTTTACTTATTTTGGGGTTTACGTGCGTAACTTCCGCGTCTAATGTGCGTGGGTGCAACCATACAAAATGAAAAAACATAAAACGCCGGAGTCTAGGGGCAATGTCCCGTGCAGCTGAAGAAAAAAATTGATTTATGTTAGAAGGTATTTTAGTTTGCTTTTTTCCACAATTTATACAAATGCTTATTTTCTCAAGTGTTTGAAAAATACAGTAGAACACACAAAGATCTTGTTTGACAAATAAAAAAAAAAAGGAAATTCTTTTTCTGGTAAAATTCAAAAACAGGAAATCCTTGTATACCAGGAAAGGTTGCATAAATGAATGTGTCCGCGGCCTAAAAGATCAAGGTTTTTTGAGGGCACACAACTCCCATCAAAGCCATTTGGTTGTCGTGTTCTATGTTCGGCGAGGGCTTCAGATATGAACTTCTTCTTCTACTACATTCTCAGGCCATATCACCAGCCTGGAACTTTCTTTTTTTAATAACATTTCTGGGATTCTTCTTCTTCTTCCAACAGGAATTGTTTCGAAACTATGAATTGTTCAAATAATAAAGGGGAGTAATTTCATGGTGTGTGGGAGTGGTCGTGCCTAATTCAATCGGTCAAACAGGGTAAGTCACTCTACCATCAGCTCTCGCAGCTCATCGACTCGTGTGTTTGAGCAGACATACAAGCACTTACAACACCGTGCGTCATTCTAAAAATTTATGTCGTTTATATTTGTTACGTCACAGTTTGCAAGTTCTATCAGGTTGTAGCAACTGGCCACCCCTTATTTTTCGAAAAAAAAATGCTTGCAAAAAAACACCACCCGGTATCCCCACAGGGGGAACACAGCTAATGATAACAGACAGTCTGTGCACTTTTCTTTAAACCCTATGATCCCCCGCAGTCTCCAGGACCTCCCGTCCAAAATGGATGATCTGAATCCCGTAACCCCCGATAGCCGCCGCTGAAAAAAAAATTTTATTTTTTTACCAGGTCTAGTAGGTTCACTTTCACTTTCTCCCTACCCACAATGCAATATACTAAGCTAGTTCTTCCTGTTTCTGACACTCCCGGGTCGGTTTTTGGTCTTTACAGCAAGGGAAAGCACCCAATAGTCTTTTTGAACTGATTTTTCAAAGTGACGCCAAATTTTTGTTTTTTTGCCACGTGACGTCAGCAGTATTGACCCGGTCGATTGTTTGGAGTGCTATTACGGATTTTTACTTCCAATTCATGGTTTGTTGTGTGACAGTGTGTTAGCTTTCAAATGAAAATATCATCATTGTGAGTTAGACTTTATTCTGGGTGATTTTTTTAAATAAAAGATTTGGTGTGATTGTTCAGGAGTTACTCCCCTTCTCTTATGCAATAGGATCGATTCTCAGTTCGATTGATCGGGAGGCATAGGGTTAAGACAGGGCTTTATATACACTTTCTTGTTGCACTATCTACATGTAGTAGAGTGGCACAGTGTGTATCGCGTTACGCTTCGTGTCAAGTAAACCCGAGTTCGAACCTGGGTTAGAGGGGATTTTTTCCTCTCACTTTGCACTAGGCCTTTTTCAGGGTCTGAACGTGGAGTCTTTCGGATGAGACGATAAACCGAGTTCCCCTGTGCCCATGCACTTAGCATACGTTAAACCCAGTGGCAACGAAAAAGTTGTCATTTGGTAAAAATTTACCCCCCTTCCCACCTCATCAGTGACAAAAAATCGCATGCAAAATAAAAAAAAAAATAAATAAAAATAATGGGTGGCGCGCCTCTGGCTGCGACGCGCTCTCCAGGTGGGAGCAACCCGGAATTTCACAGACGCACACTGTGACTAGAATAAAGTACCTAATAACCTACCTCATAATAATACCTGAATAATGATCATGTGTTGATTTTCATTTTGTGACTTTGAGAAATAAAATGCTATCTAAACCCTTTTGCAGCACAGCCATTTTTCAACCAAAAATGCCCATTAAATAAAAAAACTTAACTGGGAGAGAAGAAAACACTTATATGCAATATTGGGATTTCCTCTCCTCTGTAACAGGCGTATCCTTTGCCTGCTCAAAATTAAGATAATAGGGTCTTTGGATTACAGTCCCTTGAAGGTTGATGCCTTTCAAGTGACATGGGTGTCCAATCACTGTGGTGCATAAATGCGACATTGGCAATGAAAGGGTTAAAACGGCAACTAGTGACAGCAGCAGACAGGAATGAATGGGTGTGGGTACCGTGCCTTCTTCTGGGTGAAGGTCTGTGCCGAATACCGGCAGAACCGGCCGAAAGTAGGTGCAGAGCGCAGACACCAACCCGGGGTAGAGACACCCCACCCCATCATCATGGCTACCTCCAGCAAGCGAGGAATCCTCAGCACACACACCACACACACACAAACACACAAACGGGTCCGTCATTAACTCATTTCAAGTCATATATGTCCGAATTAATAGATAGCTGTCAATGTGATGCATTCCGCTTCAAGGGAAGTAAATCTGTGTGCAAACGACACCCATACTTTGTCACTTCTAAACTCGCTTCGCTCCCTTAGACCACAATTTTGCCTCTGACTTTGGTTTTTGTAGTGGTTTGTTGTGGGGAAACCAATCAGTGTAGAGTTTTATTCTATATAAAGTCTATATATATAAAAAAAAAAAGTCTGATCTACCACTTCCCTATGTCTAAACCTGAAGTAAAAACCTGTAATCTTCTTTCATTTCTCCTTTTGTTTATGTACGCTTTGTTTGTGTGTGTATGGCTGGAGTGATTTGTGAGTTTTTTTTAATAATTCAATATTGTTGCGAAGTCTATCTAACGAATGAACAACCGTTAACACCTTCACTGCCAGAGAAAAATAGAGAAAAGTTATCCTTTCCATTATCATAAAATTGAAAAGGGGAATTGTCAGTTAGTGAGTCTGCTATAGTCCAGTCAACATCTATGGGTTATCTCAGGACTGTCACTGCGTAATGTTTGACCACGTATAACAAAACGCACATCAACGATTCTCCACAACGTCCAAAAACAACGAAAAAATAAACAGTACAATTCATCACGACATGCATCTTCATCATTGTACCCTATAGCTCATAATTTCACACAGTGACTGGAAACGTCATCATCATCATGGTCGTCGCTCACAGGTTTTGACAAGCCATTTGAGCTGCGCCCCAGTTTTCGACCACCATCATTGATTGCATCATCATCATCATCATCATCATCGCGATCATCATCATACATCACCATCAGCTCATCATCATCATTGTCATCATCATCATCATCATCACTCATCATCAATCATCACCATCATCATCATCACGGTCATTACTCACAGGTTGTTTGACCAGCCAGTTGAGCAGCTGCTCCCAGGGTTTTTCAACCACATCATCCATTTTTTTTTTTTTTTTGTTCATCATCCTCATCATCATCATCATCGTTGTCATCATCATCATCATCATCATCTCCATCATCATCATGACATCATCTATCATACATCATCATCGTCATTACTTCACAGGGTTGTTTGACCAGCCAGTTGAGCTGCTCCCAGGGTTCGAACACACTCCATGATCATCATCATCATCATCATCATCACCACCATCATCATCGTCATTATCACTCACAGGTTGTTGACCAGCCAGTTGAGCTGCTCCCAGGGTTCAAAACCACTCCTGAATCACCCATCATCATCATCATCACTACCATCATCATCATCATCATCATCATCATCATCATCATCATCATCATCACTCACAGGTTGTTGACCAGCCAGTTGAGCTGCTCCCAGGGTTCGAACCACTCCTGAATCATTCATCATCATCATCATCATCACCATCATCATCCTCATCATCATCATCACTATCACCCCCATCACCATCATCATCATCATCATCATCACTGGTCATCACTCACAGGTTGTTTGACCAGCCAGTTGAGCTGCTCCCAGGGTTTCGAACCACTCCTGAATCATCATCATCATCACCCCCATCATCATCATCACCATGCAACACCATCATCATCACATCATCATACATCACCATCACCATCACCCCCATCATCATCATCATCACGGTCATCACTCACAGGTTGTTGGACCAGCCCAGTTGGAGCTGCTCCCAGGAGTTCGAACCACTCCTGATAACCTATCATCATCATCATCCACCATCATCACCATCACCACCACATCATCCCCCCATCATTTTAATCATCACCACACCATCACCCCCCATCATCATCATCAGCATCATCATCACCCTCACCCCCATCATCGTCACCATCATCACTCACAGGTTGTTGACCAGCCAGTCGAGCTGCTCCCAGCAGCAATCTCAATAACCATCATCATCATCACCCCATCATCATCATCATCACCCCCCTCACCCCCATCACCATCATCACCCCCATCATCATCATCATCACCATCACCCCCACACACATCATCCATCATCAAATTTTTTTTCCATCACTCACAGGTTGTTTGACCAGCCAGTTGAGCTGCCTCCCAGGGTTCGAACCACTCCTGAATCATCATCACCATATCACCACCATCATCATCATCACCACCATCATCACCGTCATCACTCATTCAGTTGATATGACAGGTCCAGTATGAGCTGCTCCCAGGGTTCGAACCCCACTCCCTGAATCATCATATCAGGAATCATCACCATCATCATCACATCACACAGGTTGTTGACCAGCCAGTTGAGCTGCTCCCAGGGTTTCAGCAATGGCACACTCCTGAATCATCATCATCACCCCCATCAATCATCAGTCCTTATCACTCACAGGTTGTTAGACCAGCCAGTTGAGCTGCTCCCAGGGTTCGAACCACTCCTGAATCATCATCAACCATCACCCACCATCATCACTCACGGAGGTTGTTGACCAGCTCCAAGTGAAAGTGAGCTGCTCCCAGGGTTCACGAAGAACACACTCCTGAATTCGACTAACTGGCTGAGGGCATCATCACCATCATCATCATCACGGTCATTACTCACAGGTTGTTTGACCAGCCAGTTGAGCTGCTCCCAGGGCTCGAACCACTCATGTATCATCATCATCACCATCACCCCCATCAAATACTCCATCAGGTTGTTGACCCAGCCAGTTGAGCTGCTCCCTCCAGAAGTGCTCGAACCACTCATGTATTGCCCCTCATCATCACCATCACCCCCGATCAAATACTCACAGGTTGTTGACCAGCCAGTTGAGCTGCTCCCAGGGTGAAAGAAGAACGAACCACAAAGACACACGCACTGCACGAAGGTTCTCAAAGTGAAGTAGGGCACCAAGGAGGTCAGCCAGCCTCGCTGGTTCCCAGCGATCACAGGTGACACGGCTCCACTCAGGCGAACCTGCTGGCTGAGGGCAGGGTGGAAACTGCAGAACAGGGTGAAAGACGAGCCATTCCAGAAAGACACACTACACTCCACCGAAGTGATTCAGCAGCTGTGCAGTGTCTCCTCGGGTTGGTTGCTTCATGCAAACAGAGTGAAAGATGAGCGATACCAGAAAGACACACTACACTCCACCGAAGTGATTCAACAGCAGTGCAGTGTCTCCTCGGGTTGGTTGCTTCATGCAAACAGAGTGAAAGAGGAGCGATACCAGAAAGACACACTACACTCCACCGAAGTGATTCAGCAGCTGTGCAGTGTCTCCTCGGGTTGGTTGCCTCCTGCGAACAGAGTGAAAGACGAGCGATACCAGAAAGACACACTACACTCCACCGAAGTGATTCAGCAGCAGTGCAGTGTCTGCTCTGGTTGGTTGCCTTCATGACAACCAGAGTTGAAGATGAGCTATATCCACAATAGACACTACTACAACTCCACCTGTAAGTGAACTCATGCAGCTGTGCTAGGGTCTCCTCGGGTTGGTTTGCTTCATGTCTAAACAGAGTGAAAGGCGATGCGATACAACAAAGACCATCAACTATCACTTCCCAACGTAAGTGATTCAGCAGCAACAGGCAATATATCCTCGGTTGGTTGAACTCATGCGAACAGAGTGAACGACGATGCCGAGACGCAGAAAGACACCCTACAATCCAACGACGAAGATATGATTTCAGCCAGCAGTGCAGTGTCTTCCTCGGGTTGTTTGCCTCATGCGGTACCAGCGTGAACGACGAGGCAGATAACACAAAGATCACACTACACTACACCGGAAGTTGATTCTGCCAGACTCTGTTTCACTCTACGTTTTTTTTCAAGTACTAGTATTCTACTCACTTTGGACCTAGTACCTCTACTACTCTTCAAAATTGAAACTAAATGTATGTCTAATTAATCTTTTATCAGTGTTACTCATTGTTTGATGTTTTAATTAATAAAACTACACATTTTGAGCCAAAAACTACTCATTTCAACCATCCAGACTAGTTCAAAACTTTGTAGGGGGCAAACAGGTCTGGATTCAGCAGCAGTGCAGTGTCTCCTCTTATTGGTTGCCTCCTGACGGCCTAACATAGATTCACTCTCCTTGGACTGTTGGTTTCGGATTCTGCGACCTGAACAGGCCGGGGTGTGGCTGAGAGTTGGTTCGGAATGAGCTGCATGGGAGCAACGCCACTGTACGGCCAAGAAGATGGGAGAGCAACAAAAAAAAAGAAAAGAAAAAAAAGACAAACACTCGCAAGCAGACAGCGTGACTCGGGTATGTCCCCATTATTGAAAATATTACATACAGTAGGTGAATCATTCTTTTCTCCTCTCTCTCCCTCTCCTTCTCTCTCTAGTCTCACACACACAATCCACAATCAAATCATCATCAACTTGGAATATACATGTAGACATGAACACACACACGTGCACACACACACTCTACTCTCTCCTCTCTCTCTTACACACACACACTCACACACACACACACAAACATAGACAAACGTATATTCTCTTTCTCTCTCTCTCTCTCTCTGTCTGTCTCTCTCTCTCTCTCTCATCTCATCTCTCACTCTCTCCCTCACATACACACACCACACACAATATTATCTCATCTCTCTCTCTCTCTCTCTTCTCTCTCTTACACACACACACACACACTCACACAAACGTATATTCTCTTTCTCTCTCTCTCTGTCTCTCTCTCTCTCTCTCACACACACATACACACACACACACACACACATATTCTCTCTCTCTCTCTCTCTACACACACACACACAACACACACCACACACCCACTCACGCAGACACGCCACCCACGTATCTACGCACGCACACACACACGCACAGATAGACTCACAGTCGACCATCAGATCATCGTCAGGCTCAATCGACGACTTGGGACACGTCTCCAGCAATGATATGTACATAAAGGGCAGCAACTCTTGGAGCACCGTCAGCAGCAGGTGGAATCGCGTCTCGTTCAAAGGCAGCGTGGTGGAGTTGTTGTTCTTTTGCTGCGCTAGCGCCCCCTGTTGTCAATTTTTTTTTTTCATTTTTTAAAAGATAAAAATAATTACATTGTTAATATAATGTACAGAAACTTGTGCAGCAACATGCTACAAATGATTCATGATAATATACTGTATACAATTACATAATAATGCCTTTTAATACTGGGGTTTTTCTTCGGGTTTTTTACAGGAACTTTAACAATGTTACAGATTTGAACTTCAAATTGACACATTATATTAGTTACAAAAAAATGTTATTAACAAAATTATTTTTTACGTATGAAATTAAATCTGATCATACTTGCACATAAGAATTTTCTTCCGTTCCTATTTGAACATCACTAATCAATCAAATATAATGAATAAATTAAGAGTGCATCTCTCTCTCTCTCTCTCTCTGTCTCTCTCTTCTCTCTCTCTCCCTCTCGTCTCTCATCTCTCCGTCTCTCTCTCTCTCTCAAACACTCAATGAATCATGCACAATAATTATCGATAATGCCACTTACTGCATACTAATACCGTATTTGTCGGACTATAAGGTGCGCCTTTGTATAGGACACCCGCCCCCAAATTTAACACCAATTTTGTTGTTATATTTTTCTTACTAGTTTTAATCAGGTCATTTATAGGCTCAGGGGTATGAGTCCTGAGGCAAACGTATCGCCTTATCGTTCCGCCAATATGGAACTAGTTTCTCTAATACATTCAACTAGTATGTTGGGATGAGAAGGAGATGCGTCTTAGTTAGTGTGGAAAAAGATTGTAGAGTGCCTGTAGATAGTGGGGGGGGGGGGAATTGGGAGCGTATGGGGGGGGGGTCGTAAAGGAGGGTCTTAGTGGTCATATTAGTAGCTGATTAAGGGAGGTACAGGGGGGCGGAGGGAGGGGAACTCCTCGCTCCCTCCGGAGGGGGGATGCTCTCTCGGCTCGCTCGTATTGTTTTCCCATTGTACTTGAGTGGCTTCC
>CM065695.1:11543690-11577679 GCA_017654935.2 Phymorhynchus buccinoides | reverse complement strand
ACAGTAATGCCACAAAGGCTTTTAAAAAATATTTTGTACAGAGAAAATAAAAGTTTTTGTTCTTGATGTGATTGTTGTTCAACCCCATAGATGATGAATCTTGCCACAGTTAATGTGTATTTAGCAGGACAGTGTTCCAAACTACTGTTGTTAATAGTTTTTGTTTGGATGTCTTAAGCAATAAATTATTATTTATCAATTCTAATGCAACATTTGGTTCTTGATGTATTTGTTGTTAAACTCCCCAAATGATTAGTCTTGAAGACAGCCACAGAAATGTGTATTCGGCAGGTGTTCCAAACTGCAACATTCGGTTCTTGAAGTTGATGCATTTGTTGTTAAACTCCCTAAATGATTAGTCTTGAAGTCAGCCACAGTAATGTGTATTCGGCAGGTGTTCCAAACTGTATCATTTGGTTCTTGAAGTTGATGCATTTGTTGTTAAACTCCCCAAATGATTAGTCTTGAAGACAGCCACAGTAATGTGTATTCGGCAGGTGTTCCAAACTGTAATATTCGGTTCTTGAAGTTGATGCATTTGTTGTTAAACTCCCTAAATGATTAGTCTTGAAGTCAGCCACAGTAATGTGTATTCGGCAGGTGTTCCAAACTGTATCATTCGGTTCTTGAAGTTGATGCATTTGTTGTTAAACTCCCTAAATGATTAGTCTTGAAGTCAGCCACAGTAATGTGTATTCGGCAGGTGTTCCAAACTGTAACATTCGGTTCTTGAAGTTGATGCATTTGTTGTTAAACTCCCCAAATGATTAGTCTTGAAGACAGCTACAGTAATGTGTATTCGGCAGGTGCAAACTTTATCATTCGGTTCTTGAAGTTGATGCATTTGTTGTTAAACTCCATAAATTTCGATGATGATTTGGATACATTTGTGGTGATGGGTGGAAGTGGATGGAATTGGGTGAGGGTGTGTGTGTTGGGGAGTGTGTGTGTAACAATTGGGATATTTATATGTACAGTTCATAAGTATGCAAGTGGTGCTCACAAATGATGCAGAAGCATGCGTGTGCATATGGGTGCAGATGTATGTGCGTGTTAGAGGGTGTGTGTAGGTATTTGAGAGAGAGAGCGAGAGAGAGAGAGAGAGAGAGAGGAGAGAGAGAGAGAGGGAGAGGGAGAGGGAGGGAGGGAGGGAGAGAGAGAGAGAGAGAGAGAGAGAGAGAGAGAGAGAGAGAGAGAGAGAGAGAGAGAGAGTGTCGTTGTGCATGTATAAGCTTTACTCATAATCTTTATATCTGTGATATGTTACTTCTCGTGTGCATTGTGTTTTAATGTGACAGCAAACAAAATTTCCTTGTTCATTTTAATTAATATGGATAATAAAATATTGATTGATTGATGATAGATAAATGATTAGTCTTGAAGACAGCCACAGTAATGTGTATTCGGCAGGTGTTCCAAACTGCAACATACAAGCAGAGCCTACGCTGACCACTGTGGGCCCTACCACCACCACCACCCCTTCCACCACCCCCCACCACCACCCCCCCATGATGACGACAACCACAAACTCTGACGTCCTCCTCCTCCACCAGGCGTCCCATGCCCGCAGTACCTCTGGCCCCTGGACAACGTCACCAGAGGTTATGACGTCATTTCAGGTTCTGCCCCCTTCACGTCACTGCAGACGCTGGCCTGCCTTCGCGCAGCAGCAGCAAACGGCGCGTGGAATCTGACCGACCCTCCCCTGCTTTGGGATGGGTCTGTGAGGTCGTCTCTGCATCTACCGGCGAACGGTTCAGCGTTCGCCAATAACTTCTCTGCTGCCGTGTTCGTCAAGCCGCAGCTGCTTCTGTGCGAAGGAGAGATCTGGAGTTTCGTCGACTTTGCTTCGGACAGCAGCAGTCTGTGGATAACGGTCACGCTGGAAGGCTCATGCTCCGTCAGGGTGACCGCCTTGAATGTGATGGTATCAGAGAATCCTTGCGGGACGGTGATCGCCCCCGAAGCGCTCAACGATCGTAGAGACGAGTTCACCTTGGTGAGAGTGCAGAAGGATGCTGAAGAGCTGAGGCTGTACGTTGAAGGGCAGGTCTATGCGGCCGAGCATTCGTGCCAGAGCTGTGGAGAGAATTGCAGAGATGGGGGTGTGACCGTGGGGGACACTTTCCGAGGGTCCCTGGCCTGTCTGGCCATTCACCCCGAGGCGCTGAGCAGCGCTGTCATGACAGAGAGCGACTACCTGGATCAGTGTCAACTGTGCCACGGACCATCTTTCGAAGGTAATGAAAAGAAAGGCCTCTAAACAAAAAATATGTATACATTGGAACCTCCCTTATAAGACCTTTAAAAAATCATCCAAAATGAGGTCTTAAAAGGGAGGGGTCTTATAAGGGAGGTAATTTTAATACTTTCAAAGAAGGGCAGTGTCTCAGAGAAGTGGGTCTTAAGTGGGCGGGAGGGAGTCTGATAACGGGGGGTCTGTTAAGGGATGTTTCACTGTATCCTGTTTAGAAGCTGAGAATCTTTGGAGCATTTATTAACTATTTTTTTCCCCACGGAGAGCGTATAACACCCAAGGTACAATGGCTTTTTTCAATTTTTTATATATACACATGTAGGGGAAGACGGGATAAAAAGCGCATGGGCGGGTAAGAAGCCCACCCCAATTATCTCATGAAATTAAGCAAATTTCAGTCTCATTTTGCCCATGAGACGAGCGTTAATGTCTAGCATTCGTCTCATGGGCAAATTTGCTTTATTTCATGAGATAATTGGGGTGGGCTTCTTACCCGCCCATGCGCTTTTTTTACCCCGTCTTCCCCCTATACGTTTCCCCATTTTAGATATATGTTAAAAAAATTTGGTTTGGTTTATCATTCTGCTTCACAGAAAAAGTATCGATAAGATTTTGATGAAACTCTCAGTCTGTGGATGAGAGGCTTTGAATACCACTCAAAGAACATTCCTTTGAAACAGGGAGTTAACATTGCATTACTTAAATGTAAAAGACATGCTTACATAGTTTTTGTTGTTAGTCATGATTGTTTATGTTAGTAAAATTCGCAACAGTAGCTTTAAATAAAACTGTACACACACGTGATGACATAGGTCTAGTAAAATTTAAAATGAAAATTGTATTTAAAAAGCTAGTAGGGGAAGACGGGGTAAAAAGCGCATGGGCGGGTAAGACGCCCACCCCAATTATCTCATGAAAAATAAAGAAAATTTCAGTCAAATTTGCCCATGAGACGAATGCTAGACATTAACGCTCGTCTCATGGGCAAAATGAGACTGAAATTTTGCTTCATTTCATGAGATAATTGGGGTGGGCTTCTTACCCGCCCATGCGCTTCACACGACGTTTACCCGGTCTTCCCCTACACTTCTAACCGAGGTGTTGAAATGGGGTAGAACATGGGGAGGTAAATGGTGCAAAATCAGCACCAACTCCATGAGAACAATAGCTTACTTTCCGTTTTTCAGATTATCTCTTTTTAGTAGTTTTTGTGTACATTAATAAACATAGGTAGACGGCTGGGGGTTTTTCAATTGAAATTTTACAAACTGTTTAGTTTTATGTTTTTGCCTTATAGTTTTTCTATTAACTTTTCTCTCAGTGTTTTTCAACATAAGTTTTAAGTAAGAACCGTAAAATCATCCTGCTTTTTTATATTCCTTTTTAATGTCTCAAGTTTTTCAATGTATGTGTGCGCGTGTGTGTGCTCTTATATATATGTGTGTATGCGTGCGCACATGTGTGTAGTGTATGTGTGCATGCGTTTATGTATATATGCATGGTACGTGCACGTTTTTGTGCGTGTGGTGCTTGTGTGCGTATGTTGTCGTGAACAGATACCTTTATTTTATACTTGCAAATTTATGTGACAATGCATACTTGTATTAGGCCTATTATAAGTAGTAGTCAGTCATAGTAGTAGTGGTGGTGGTAGTAGTAGTAGTCAGCAGTTGTTGCTGATTGTAATGTGTATTTTCTGCTCTTGTCATTGGATTTTTGTTTTATGACTTCATTCCATTTCTTGGTAAAGCGCCCTGTAGCCTACATAGTACTGGATGGGCGCTATATACATTTTCCTCATTTTGTTATTGTTGTAATAACCATATAATTATGTTTTCAACTTTTATTTCAGTTTGCGACACCAGCTTTGAAAATCTTTTGTTTTTGTGTGTGTGTGTTTTTTAACTGAAAATTAAGCTTTTAAAACAATTTCAAGTTTCTCTATTACGTTTTCATAGATTCTTGTCTCAGTTTTCAACGTTAGTTTTAAGTAATAACCATACCCTCTTTCTGTTTTCAGCTTCGATTTCAGTTTGCGACGCCAGCCCTGAGCTCCAACAGCAGGATTTCAGCTTGGTGGGCCGCGATGTTCAACCCCACACCACCACCACCCCGCCCCCCATGGCAACACTGGAGACCGCATCTACCGTCCGATGTGCCGGCGCCTGTCTCAAGACTCAGCACTGTCGCTCTTTCGCCATTTTCAAATCTAGTCCGTCAGTTTCTTGTCGGCTGTACGATTTTGTCACCAGAGATGGGCTTGTTGCGTGTCCAGGAGCGAATTATTACCAGATAGGAGCTTAAAGACCCAGCACGTCACGTTGTCACATTCCCTCATATACTAGGAAGATTTCTTAAGATTCCTTACTAGCTATAAGAGGGAACACACGTGAACACGTGATTTTGACACGTGACGTGCGGGGGTCTTTAACATTTTCCTGACTAATCGGTTGCCAGTAGCGATTTTGTGACTTGCCGCCTAATCGGTTGCTAGTAGCCAATGGCCCAGCGCCCGTCTGTTCCCGCATCGGTTACATGGTCATCACATGTGACCAGTGGAACTTATAAAAAAATCTCGGTTTTTCTATTGCAGTATGAATGAAGTAGCCTGTCTTAGTGGCGGGAAGAGAGTTTCAGATGAGATAAGCAGCTATTTTTGTTGAGTTAGAAATGACCTTCACCCTGTTATTTAAGAATGAAACAAAGAATTTGCCCGCGAAAGTTGCAGTGTCTGGAATCTTCCATTGCTTGCACACACTACACAGCGAGCCATAGAGGCATTCCATTAGGCCTATACACATGTGATGTAGCAGTGCGTTCTCTCTCACACACACACACACAGACGCATTCCGCTACAGCCTACACAAAGTTTTATTAATAAAGTAGTAAGTAGTAAGTAGTGTCTCTCTTTCTCACACACACACACTCACTCACTCACAGACACACACACACACATCTGCTAGTGGTGCAACAAAACTATTTTCCCGTGTCTTTCGGTTATGTTATTTCAAGTACAACTGTGGTGTGATAGTTCCCATATCTTTGAAAATGATACCAGAGTAAAGTTCAAGTTGTGCTCTTTCCATCGATATATAGCAATATGCGCTTACTAATGCAGTGTCGTAATTTTTTTTACAAAAATCGGGCCGTAGTCAACGGTTGTAAAGCTTGGCAAAGCAGCCGGCTGACGGTACATCCGTTGCTCAGCAGGCTGTCGGGAAAGAATTAAGACTGCACTTGCGGCGACACGCTCTCCAGGGAGAGCAGCCCGAATTTCACAGAGATAAGTCTGTGACTAGAATATACCAAAAAACAACAACATCCAAATACTCTAGAAATGACAAGGAGGAAGTAGCCGAACACATGAAAAAGTCAGTTTCTCTGCAACACCAGCGCACTGCCATTGGACGTAACTAGCCAACCACAATGAAGCTTACGAAATTCAGTCAAGGGAATGCAGTTGTGCTGCTACATAAACTTCTTTCGTTTTCACTGTGCGCTCAATGAAGAAAGTGTATCTACCGAACTCATCAATCTGTACGATCATCTTTCTATTCCCTGTTCTTATGAAAGTCGGTACATAACAGTTTAAACCCTTTCACCGCCAACGTCACATTTTTTGCACCACAATGATTTTGACACCCCCAAAAGGCATCAAATCATGGTCTCTTATCCAAAGACCCTATTTTCTTAATGTTGGGAGGTAAGGATAAGGCCTTACTTTACATATGTTACAGAGGAATCCCCCAATATTACAGACATATTTTTTTGGTCTCTACCCAGGTAGGTTTAACCCTCTCACTCTGATCAATTGAACCGATAATCTATATTGAATACCAAATGATGGGAAGTAACTCCGAACGTCACACCAAATCTTTTATTTTAAAAAATCACCCAGAATAAAGTCTAACTCACACTTAATTTCTGAAAGATGCATATTGAATAGCAATGATGATATTTTCATTCCAAAGCTAACACACTGTCACACAACAAACCATGAATTGGAATTAAAAAATCCGTAATGGCGCTCCGAGCATCACGCCGAGTCAATATTGCGTCACGTGACGTGGAAAGAAGAAAAAGTTTTTGGGTCACTTCGAAAAATCCGTTCAAAAAGACTAGTGGGTGCTTTCCCTTGCTGTAAGAACCAAAAACGGACCACTGAGAGTCAGGAACAGAAAGAACTTAGTATATTGCATTGTGGGTAGGGCTTTTGAAAGTGAAACTACTAGACCGGGTGTTCAGCGGGCGCAATCGGGCGCTACGGGAGCCAATGGTAAAGAAAAAATCGGTCGGATCTGGCGTATGCAGCCGTGAGAGGGTTAATGAATATTTGTTTTGGTGAAAAATGGCTGGCGGCGAAAGGGTTAACAGGCAGTTTCCAGACAAGTCTTTCAACACTCCAGGCAAAACAAGCACATCAAAATGCTCACACGAAAATGTTTATTCTCACTACACCACTTCCATGCCATACAATTATCAACAATTGCCGTAATGTTGCTTGGGAATTAGAAAATAAATTTCCAAAAGAGTACTAAGCTACCTAAATTTGTGCATAGTCCTCTCATTCATACATTAACTACCGGTAACTCGTACTTTCTCTCACCCCCCCCCCTCCCCCCCCCCTCAAACACACACACACATCCCCTCTAAAAATCAAGTTCAAGTACAATAAATGAAAATGTCAGGAGTAATATCTATTATCACCGAATAAAAATCTTTCACAACAATAAAAAAATAAGCAGCTTCAGTTTAAAAGGAAAATAGGGTGGAATCCTAATTTTCAAAGGTAATGAAAAAACACACCCAAAAATTCAAACATTTGTTAAATGTGACCCAGCACCACGAAAGGTACATCAAGTGTCAAACTGACCATTCTCCGAAAATTATACATTTGAAAACTCAAAACAATGCTTTTTCTAATGATACAAAAACCAGTATCTTTTTCCGTTATCAGCATTTAAAGTTAGTAGGGTGAGCGTCGGTCATTTTTGAGAAACACAGTCTTAAAAGTCTAGCCTAGCTGAAGAAAATGCATTGACCTACTCATTTTAAAACACTTATAAGACCATTGTAAAGTAAAGATTATTCTTTATATATAGGAAAGATGTTAGAGAACACAAAAATACCCATAACTCCAAAATTGACAAAAAATGATTTTTGACTTTGCAAGCCTGTTGTGAGAAACTAGCCCAGCGACTTAATGTCCCTTTCGTGGTGCTGGGTCACATATGACTAGCAACTTTCCTACTGTTTCAGCCCAAACAGAATCAGACAGTCAGGCATTTCAAGGTGGGAATGTTGCAATAATAATAAAAATGATCATAACAGACAGCACATATATAGCATTTTAGTTTTTTAAAGCGAGTATAAAAAAAAGTTAAAAAACAAAGGTGGGCTCAAAATGGCAAAATGGACCACAAAAGAAGTCCTGCTGAATGAATGGAACAATTTTTGCTAAATACGAACAGCCAAAATTAACGTAGTTCAGAAACTGTCATCAACCAGTCCCTCTCACTGACACAAACTTACTAAGCGTTCAGTTAGTATATCACAAGCAAAGCTTAAAAAAATGTTTTCCTTACTATTTCTCAACCTCAAGCCTTAATTGTGTAGACAATTCCTCCTTCACCTCAAATAGGTATTCCCCCCCCCCCCCCCCCCCCCCCCAAAATACACACAAACAAAAGAAATGACTAAAATACATTTCATTTGCCTCGATACTTTCAGAAAACGAAAGCATAAAAATATTGGTAAAGAAAAAAATCATAATATTGCCAAAGATTCAATTTCTTTCAAGCAGTTTTCCCGATATCAATTTGTTAAGCTTATTGGCCACTGCAACGACCACCTTTTGAAAGAGTGAATGCCCTTGGTAGATGCTTGAGTACTGACCAAACAAGGGAATAACTCTCGCCAATAACCCTATTTGAGGCCACTGAATGGCTGCCTTTTGCAAGAGTGAATGCCCTTTTGGATACTGACCAACAAGGGCTTAACTCTCGCTGTCAAGGGCGTTACTAACCCTGATTGCAGTGGCCAATAGCACCCGCATGCACCCTCCTTTCGCCCATCCTTGGAATACACACCATCAACCATCATAGTGTTCAATTTACACAGTATTACAGCAGCGTAGCAACACAAACTTTCATACTTCTCAGCTAATAAGAGTTGTACCAATAATGTTTTCAAAGTACACTTTAAATGCGAAAGAGATCAGGAATATTGTTTCTCAAAGTGAACAGGAATATGTCTACTCTCATAAACTGATAAAGTCACCCATTCAGAAACTCCGCAAGTCTTATTCTTTTGTAAACATTCAGCTTAACCCTTTCACCGCCTATGTCGCATTTTTTGCACCACAATGTCATTAAAACCCTTAAAATCAGGGTCTATTATTCAATGACATTGTGTTCCTAAATTTGAGCAATAAGGATTGACCCTATTCTAAATGTGTCACAAAGAAATCCCACAATATTGCAGATGAAATCTTTTCTGCAGCCAAGGAAGTTTAATGGACATTTTTTGGCTCAAAGATGGCTGGCGGTGAAAGGGTTAATCTGCTACATCCACGAGGAATATCATTTTCTTACAGTTTTAATAAGCACAGCCACACGGAATAGTCAACCCCCGCCCAACGGGCACCTCAGTATCGTGGACATCCCAGTGATCTGGACAGTTTTACTACTTCTTCTTCGATCGCTCAGTTTCCTGTCAATTATGAGCTACAGATGTGTCATGCTGCCGTTATGCGCCTAACTAAGAAATTAGGCCCAGCAAGTCCGACTTCGGCTGGAGGAAATGTTTTTGAAAGCGCTTCGTGAAAAAAAGGCAGGAGAATGGACCGGTAAGGCAGAAAGATAGTAGATGACGGTAAGCAAAGGGAAAAGGCAGGGTCAAAGAGAGTGACAGATTAGAGGAAACTTACAAGCACAGAACTTCCAGAAGGTGGGGGAACTATTTATACAAAAAACCCCCCCCCCCCCCCCCCCGCCCCCCCCCACCCCCTCCCCCCCCTCCCCCCCCACCCCCCCCCCCCCCCCCCCCCCCCCCCCCCCCCCCACCCCCCCCCCCCCCCAGCCCCCCCCCCCCCCCCACCCCCCCCCCCCCCCCCCCCCCCCCACCCCCCCCCCCCCCCCCCCCCCCCCCCCCCCCCCATGTGATTTTTTGTCTGACTGAGGAAAGGGGGTGGTGGTAAATTTTGACCAAATGACAACTTTTTCGTTGCCCATTGGGTGCATAAGTGCACGGGCACCACGGTTTTTATCGTCTCATCCGAAAGACTCCACGTTCAGACCGTAAGGCCTAGTGTAAAGTGAAAGGGAAAAATCCCCTGTACCCAGGTTCGAACTCGGGTTTACTCGACACGAGGCGAACGTGATACCACTGTGCACTAAAGTGATCGAAGAAGAACTTCCCATTTATTACTAAAAGAGTCCAGTATAGCGACCACCTCACAATTAGGGACAGTTTGGGCCAGTCTGTATAGGGTGGTCGCAATTTGACTGCAAGTCAAATGCTTTCATTCAACAATTTTGTCTATTTTCCCGTGGTCTGATTTTTGTCATGGCTTGTGCTTTAGTCTTTTATGCTTAGGCCTCCAGTTTCAAACAGCATTTCCAGGAAAACATTTAAAAACTATTATGCGTACATTCATTCACCTCACCCGAAGACGTAGTTTGGCTGCTCACGTGGCGAGGTAATCAAAAACGGTCACACACGTAATGTTCTCATCCCTAGCTGATGCATTTGTACCATAGTGTTCAAGTGTTTCAGCTGTTGGGATGATCCCTGGAGTCTTTTAGCCAGGGTACATCAACAACATTCATTCACTGCTCTCATATGTATCTCTTCATACACATTTAAAAGTATAAAAAAATATATAACCAACAATGCATAAGACAGTAAACAATGCTTTCAACTCCTTTTTATGTATAAACATATTAAAAATACACATAAAAATTGAAGTTATGGGGGATTTAAAAAAACTTAACAATAATACATGATCCTAAAAAATTGCTGTATAAATTAAAGTTCACTTTCAGCAGGCAGATTATATATTATATGCTGCTCAATACTTGTTTTTCTTCAAGTTGTTACCTGGATTTGTTTTCAAGTTGAAAAATACTATTTTATTATTAAGCACAGCTTATGCACAGCAGTGTTTTCATACTTAATAAACATGGGGGAAAACATAACCAAAACTCGAGTGAAGCATCAACCGCTAGTTCCAATAAACAAAAAAATCTCATCATTTTAACGCTACAAAAGACTAGCATTGCAATCGAAATAAACATGTCTGCTGTCCATCGCAGAAGAACACGCACACAAAATCACGGATATTAAGATTAAAAATAAAATACAAAGAGTAATCTTTGCAAAAGCATCATTGTTGTGTGGAAGCTCTTACGTTTGTGTATCTTTGCAGCTGTCTTTGCTAAGCATTCTTGTGCTCTATTATTTTGTACAAGTTACAAACTAAAATAGTCCTTCCAAAAAATAACGAACCTGGTAAGAATTCCTGAACCTGATTAGTAAACCAGATTCAAAACTACTAGCTAAGGGCAATTAGCTAAAACGCTCAACGAAATGTATTAAAATCCATTCCCAAACTTTAAAAAAATATATAATAAAGCTAAGCAACACCACTGACCAGCAAGAACAATGCAGCTTCTCAGACAAAGTAAAGACAACCGGCATCCCCCGAAACCCACATGATTCAATAAAAACAGTAACATGACGACAAAAAACCCACACCAACAACCCCAAACCCTCATACAAGAATAAAATGAACTGTTTGATGATGAAGAAGAAGATGACATACAAAGTTTTTATGTTACGAGATTTTCCTAATGATTATCCAAGAATAACTTGGACTGTGGCACAGTAGCTTACCCTTCGTGAGGTTTTGAAATTACTCAGAGTACATGAACAGTTCCAGTACTACTATTCCTACAGAGCATGGCTCCCAATCGTCCCGCAAAACAAGGTGTCCCAGGGACTCCTCCACTTACAACATAGAGGGTCCCAGTGGCGGGACAGAGGGTCCAAGTGGCATTGCAAATGCTAAAAAGACTTTTTCTTGTGCATCCCTGGGACCCCATGCACATTCTTTTAGAGGGTCCTTTAGAATGTTAGTGCTTCTTAGACCCCCAAATGGGGGGCCCTGCAGAGTATAAAAATGTATTACTGCATAAGATGAAATAATTTGAAACAATTATTCAGATATTCATAAACATGATTTGGGAGTGGTAAAGGTCAAGATGTGCCACCCCCCCTACCTATCTCCGTTAATTGTATTTTCCCGTTATTGCCTTTCTTACCATACATAAAGCTGTATTTTAGGAACATTTTTAGCTAATAACCTTTTTGGAATACTAACCCTAACCCTAACCCCCACCGTATAAGACGGAAGAAACGCAACGAACCACAACTATGACAAATCGCGGTGTACTGCAGTACATAGTGGGGGGTAGGGTTAGGTTTAGGGGGTAGGGTTAGGGTTAGTATTCCAAAAGGTTATTAGCTAAAAATGTTCCTAAAATACAGCTTTATGTATGGTAAGAAAGCAAAAACGGAAAAATACAATTAACCGAGAAATGCAGGGGTTGGGGGGGGTGGCACATCTTTACTTTTACCGTGGGAGTTTTTCCAACTCCGTTGTGATATATGAAAGCCGGCCGTGCGTGAATGTTCCCTATGAGAAGCCATTCTCACAACTACACTGTACACACAATCAAACCTAGCCGACTACTAAACCAGTCAGTCGACTCCAGAAGAACCCTGTATGGTCCCAACATATTTCTACCATAAAAAAAGCTTCATTTAACCCTTCCACCGCCACATTGCCTTTTGGTATCAAACCGATTTAACACCCATGTCGAGGCCATGAATTGACAGTCTGTTATCCAATGACCTTTGTTCCTAAAATTGGGAGACAAGGATTGGCCTTATTTCATTGTGTTACAGGGAAATCCCCAGTATTGCAGAAGCCATCTGTTCTATACCCAGGCAAGTTTGACAGAAATATTTGGCTGTAAAATGAGCCAGCGGTGGAAAGCTGTTAACGTAATAAATTTAATAGATTAACCCTTTCGCTGCCCGATATCACATTCCTGCACCACCCATGCCACAAAAGGTCATGAAATCAAGATCCGTTATCCAATGAGCTTACTTCGTTACTTTTGCGAGATAAGGCCTTATTTGATACCCCCCGCAAAAAAAAAAATCATAAGATTCACTGTATTGCAGACGCTGACCTTTCTTTACCCAGGTAAGTTTTATATAAAAAGTTTTGCTGACAAATGGTTGGCGGCGAAAGAGCTAACCATATTTTCACCTTCTAATTGTTTTACTACAACACACCTGTACAAATAAATAAGAGTTAATCATCTTTTTTACACAATGCAGAGAAGCAGAACCTGAAAGACCCGGAAGATGAAGTTAGGCAGATGAAGTTAGGCTGACTAAAAGATGGAAAAGGAATCCAGATTGAGATAGCAGCGCACAGTGACGACACCCACCCACGCCCACACACACATAATGCTGGTCTTTTTTCCCCTTCAACTCTTTCACTCTTCTCTCGCGCCCGAGGACCGCTTGCTTCGCCTTTGTCTCGGAGACTGCTTCGGACTTCTGCGTGGAGACCGGTCTGCAAATGGAAAAGTTACAACCATGAGAACTCTTGAATGATGCAACACGGTACAAAAACAACACAGGCTCAAACAAAGAGAACTTTAACCTGTTCATCGCCACCCTCTTGGCACCACAATGATTTAGCACAACCATGTCACTAAAAGGCATCAAATGAGGGTCTGTTACCCAATTAGTAGAACCTCCCTTATCAGACTCTCAAAAATCCATCCAAAATGAGGTCTTATAAGGGAGGGGTTCTTATAAGGGATGTAATTTTAATACTTACAGAGAAGGGTAATGTCTCAGAGAAGTAGGTCTTATATGGGAGGGGGTCTTAATTTTTGGAGGGAAGGATAAGCCCTATTTTATGCATGTTACAAAGGAATCCCCACTATTGCAGACACAAATCTTTTCTGTATCAGGTAATTTGGCTGAAAAATGGCTCGGCGTTGAAAGGGGTTAAAGGCAATAATTATCATTTGTATCGTGAAGAGAGAAGTGTTTTTGGGCGGCTTGGTATGTCATATTGTTGATGAAGGCAAATCTGCTGAGGATTTCCGATTGTTTTGTTTGTATGAAGTGAATAAGGTAACGTCACTTTACACTTGTGTACTTGTTTGTATGGCGTCTTTACAATACAACTGCACATCTACAAATTTAAAATATCAATAATTTTCACAAGAAATCATTCAGCATTAAAAGAACACAAATGATCCATGCCAGAAAGAAAACGCAATCTAGACGATTAGTTTGTAAAATAATGTCACATAGAAAAAAAAAAAAGAACATGCAAATAAAATTTAAAAAGTCTCATTTAAACCCCGGACTCTTAGGCAAATGCCTCAGAATTAGTGGAATCCAACGCTGAGAGAAAACTCCCAATCAACTGAAAGACTGCACAGGACTGAGGGCCATGAAAATTTTTTTGCTGATGGCCTACGTCCCAGATAAGGCATAACTAACGATACAGTTGTCAGGGTTCCCAGGGCTTTTAGCTATCCCCAATTAAGGAACTTGTAAGGAACTGTAGGCCTCAAGATAATGTGCATCTTTTACTTTAGCCAACGATCTTGAAAAGGAACACTTTCCCAGCATTGTGAACAAAGGTCCCCCCCCCCCCCCTAAGCCGATAGAAAAAACTATGGCTTGACACAGATATACGAGTTTTCTCACAAAACGACACACGGATAAAGAACGAGATTTCAGTCTAATTTCTCTCGACAACAGCAGGGTGTATTGTTTGTCTGCTAAGCGGTCAGTTTAAACGGGAAGGTGGGGGAGGGGGGTAATGTGGAGTAGGTGCTGAGCGATGTTTCTGAAGTGTAAAATCACTGCTTCTGTGATCTATTTTGAGTATGGTTTTGCTGCTCAGGGCAGTTTTTGGCAGCTGTCATGACTTGTAAGGACCATGAAGTGAATGTAAGCACTTGTAAGGCCTTTACATGGAGATTTCAATTGGTCAAGACTAATAAGGACTCAGGTAAGGTCCCTATGAACCCTATTTAGGAATATATCCTCCTAACCTGTATCACCTGGGATACCAAGCGGCATAACTGACAAACCACCCAGCTACTCTTAATCTGCTGAAATTAAAAGGGCACCCGTGATGGACGCGAGTTTCTGCCAAGAAACTCATCCATCAGGGTGCCCCTTTAATTTCACAAGATTAGAGTAGCTGTGTTGGTCAGTTATGCGCTTTGTATCCCAGTGGATACAGGTTAGGATATATATCCCTAACCAGGGTTCATAGGGGCCTTACCAGTCTTATAAGTCTTGACAAATTGAAATCTCCAAGTAAGGCCTTACAAGTGCTTACATTCACTTCAAGGTCCTTACAAGTCCTGACAGCTGCCAAAATCTGCCCTGAGCAGCAAGACCATACTCTAAATAGATTGCAGAAGCAGCACTTTTACACTTGAGAAACATCGCTCAGCACCTACTTCACCTTACCCCCCTCCCCCACCTTCCCGTTTCAACTGACCGCTTAGCAGACGAACGATGCACCGCGAGTTGTCAAGAGAAATTGGACTGAAATCTCGTTCTTTATCCTGGTGTCATTTTGCAAGAAAAACGCGTATATCTGTGTCAGCCATAGTTTTTGTATCTGCTTAGACATTGTTCACAATGCTGGGAAAGTGTTCCTTTCAAGATCGTTGGCTAAAGTAAAAGATGGAGATTATCCTTACGCCTACAGGTCCTTACAAGGTCCTTACATGGGGATAGCTGAAAGCCCTGGGAACCCTGCTAACTTTATAGTTAGTTATGCCTTATCTGGGACGTAGGCCATCAGCAAAAAAATTTTCATGGCCCTCAGTCCTGTGCAGTCTTTCAGTTGATTGGGAGTTTTCTCTCAGCGTTGGATTCCACTAATTCTGAGGCATTTGCCTAAGAGTCCGGGGTTTAAATGAGACTTTTTAAATTTTATTTGCATGTTCTTTTTTTTTTTTCTATGTGACATTATTTTACAAACTAATCGTCTAGATTGCGTTTTCTTTCTGGCATGGATCATTTGTGTTCTTTTAATGCTGAATGATTTCTTGTGAAAATTATTGATATTTTAAATTTGTAGATGTGCAGTTGTATTGTAAAGACGCCATACAAACAAGTACACAAGTGTAAAGTGACGTTACCTTATTCACTTCATACAAACAAAACAATCGGTAAATCCTCAGCAGATTTGCCTTCATCAACAATATGACATACCAAGCCGCCCAAAAACACTTCTCTCTTCACGATACAAATGATAATTATTGCTTTAACCCTTTCAACGCCAGCCATTTTTTCAGCCAAAATTACCATGGATACAGAAAAGATGCCTTTTGTCTGCCAATCCTTGGGGATAAAATAATGCTTATCCTCTGGACATGCATAAAAATAGGCTTATCCTTCCCTCCCAAAATTAAGACTTCCCTCCCATATAAGACCTACTTCTCTGAGACATTGCCCTTTTTTGTAAGTATTAAAATTACCTCCCTTATGAGACCCCTCCCTTATAAGACCTCATTTTGGATGATTTTTGAAGACAGTCTTGTTAAGGGAGGTTCCACTAATTGGGTAACAGACCCTCATTTGATGCCTTTTAGTGACATGGGTTTAAATCATTGTGGTGCCAAGAGGTGGCGATGAAAGGGTTAAAGTTCTCTTTGTTTGAGCCTGTGTTGTTTTTGTACCGTGTTGCATCATTCAAGAGTTCTCATGGTTGTAACTTTTCCATTTGCAGACCGGTCTCCACGCAGAAGTCCGAAGCAGTCTCCGAGACAAAGGCGAAGCAAGCGGTCCTCGGGCGCGAGAGAAGAGTGAAAGAGTTGAAGGGGAAAAAAGACCAGCATTATGTGTGTGTGGGCGTGGGTGGGTGTCGTCACTGTGCGCTGCTATCTCAATCTGGATTCCTTTTCCATCTTTTAGTCAGCCTAACTTCATCTGCCTAACTTCATCTTCCGGGTCTTTCAGGTTCTGCTTCTCTGCATTGTGTAAAAAAGATGATTAACTCTTATTTATTTGTACAGGTGTGTTGTAGTAAAACAATTAGAAGGTGAAAATATGGTTAGCTCTTTCGCCGCCAACCATTTGTCAGCAAAACTTTTTATATAAAACTTACCTGGGTAAAGAAAAGTCAGCGTCTGCAATACCGTGAATCTTATGATTTTTTTTTTTTTGGGGGGTATCAAATAAGGCCTTTATCTCGCAAAAGTAACGAAGTAAGCTCATTGGATAACGGATCTTGATTTCATGACTTTTGTGGCATGGGTGGTGCAGGAATGTGATATCGGCAGCGAAAGGGTTAATCATTAAATTTATTACGTTAACCTTTCCACCGCTGCTCTTTTACAGCCAAATATTTCTGTCAAACTTGCCTGGGTATAGAACAGATGGCTTCTGCAATACTGGGGATTTCCCTGTAACACAATGAAATAAGGCCAATCCTTGTCTCCCAATTTTAGGAACAAAGGTCATTGGATAACAGACTGTCAATTCATGGCCTCGACATGGGTGTTAAATCAGTTTGATACCAAAAGGCAATGTGGCGGTGGAAGGGTTAAATGAAGCTTTTTTTATGGTAGAAATATGTTGGGACCATACAGGGTTCTTCTGGAGTCGACTGACTGGTTTAGTAGTCGGCTAGGTTTGATTGTGTGTACAGTGTAGTTGTGAGAATGGCTTCATAGGGAACATTCCACGGCCGGCTTTCATATATCACAACGGAGTTGGAAAACTCCCACGGTAAAGGTAAAGATGTGCCACCCCCCATGCATTTCTCGGTTAATTGTATTTTTCCGTTTTTGCCTTTCTTACCATACATAAAGCTGTATTTTAGGAACATTTTTAGCTAATTACCTTTTTGGAATACTAACCCTAAACCTAACCCCCCTAAACCTAAATACCCCCCACTATGTACTGCAGTACACCGCGATGAGTTGTGGTTCGTTGCGTTTTTTAAAATCATTATACGGTGGGGGTTAGGGTTAGGGTTAGTATTCCAAAAAGGTTATTAGCTAAAAATGTTCCTAAAATACACAGCTTTATGTATGGTAAGAAAGGCAATAACGGAAAAATAATTAACCGAGATAGGTAGGGGGGGTGGCACATCTTGACCTTTACCACTCCCAAATCATGTTTATGAATATCTGAATAATTGTTTCAAATTATTTCATCTTATGCAGTAATACAGGCAGGGCCCCCCATTTGGGGGTCTATGAAGCACTAACATTCTCAAGGACCCTCTAAAAGAATGCGCAGGGGGTCCCAGGGATGCACTAGAAAAATTCTTTTTTAGCATTTGCAATGCCACTGGGACCCTCTGTCCCGCCTCTAGGACCCTCTATGTTGTAAGTGAAGGAGTCCCTGGGACCCCTTGTTTTGCGGGACGATTGGGAGCCATGCTCTGTAGGAATAGTAGTACTGGAACTGTTCATGTACTCTGAGTAATTTCAAAACCTCACGAAGGGTAAGCTACTGTGCCACAGTCCAAATTATTCTTGGATAATCATTAGGAAAATCTCGTAACATAAAAACTTTGTATGTCATCTTCTTCTTCTTCATCATCAAACAGTTCATTTTATTCTTGTATGAGGGTTTGGGGTTGTTGGTGTGGGTTTTTTGTCGTCATGTTACTGTTTTTATTGAATCATGTGGGTTTCGGGGGATGCCGGTTGTCTTTACTTTGTTTGAGAAGCTGCATTGTTCTTGCTGGTCAGTGGTGTTGCTTAGCTTTATTATATATTTTTTTAAAGTTTGGGAATGGATTTTAATACATTTCGTTGAGCGTTTTAGCTAATTGCCCTTAGCTAGTAGTTTTGAATCTGGTTTACTAATCAGGTTCAGGAATTCTTACCATGGTCCTATAGGATTTAATAGGACTTTTGGAAGAGCTTCTAAGTTAGCATGATGCTAAGTCTCATGCTATCTCAATGTGAATACAGGCCCAGGTTCAGGAATTTCGTTATTTTTTGGAAGGACTATTTTAGTTTGTAACTTGTACAAAATAATAGAGCACAAGAATGCTTAGCAAAGACAGCTGCAAAGATACACAAACGTAAGAGCTTCCACACAACAATGATGCTTTTGCAAAGATTACTCTTTGTATTTTATTTTTAATCTTAATATCCGTGATTTTGTGTGCGTGTTCTTCTGCGATGGACAGCAGACATGTTTATTTCGATTGCAATGCTAGTCTTTTGTAGCGTTAAAATGATGAGATTTTTTTGTTTATTGGAACTAGCGGTTGATGCTTCACTCGAGTTTTGGTTATGTTTTCCCCCATGTTCATTATTAAGTATGAAAACACTGCTGTGCATAAGCTGTGCTTAATAATATAATAATATTTTTCAACTTGAAAAAAAATCCACGTAACAACTTGAAGAAAAACAAGTATTGAGCAGCATATAATATATAATCTGCCTGCTGAAAGTGAACTTGAATTTATACAGCAATTTTTTAGGATCATGTATTATTGTTAAAGGGTTTATTATTGGTTTTTTAAAATCCCCCATAACTTCAATTTTTATGTGTATTTTTAATATGTTTATACATAAAAAGGAGTTGAAAGCATTGTTTACTGTCTTATGCATTGTTGGTTATATATTTTTTTATACTTTTAAATGTGTATGAAGAGATACATCATATGAGCAGTGAATGAATGCTGTTGATGTACCCTGGCTAAAAGACTCCAGGGATCATCCCAATAGCCGAAACACTTGAACACTATGATGCAAATGCATCAGCTAGGGATGAGAACATTACGTGTGTGACCGTTTTTGATTACCCCGCCACGTGAGCAGCCAAACTACGTCTTCGGGGGAGGTGAATGAATGTATGCATAATAGTTTTTAAATGTTTACCTGGAAATGCTGTTTGAAAATGGAGGCCTAAGCATAAAAGACTAAAGCACAAGCCATGACAAAAATCAGACCACGGGAAAATAGACAAAATTGTTGAATGAAAGCATTTGACTTGCAGTCAAATTGCGACCACCCTACAGACTGGCCAAAAAACTGTCCGTAATTGTGAGGTGGTCGCTATACTGGACTCTTTTAGTAATAAATGGGAAGTTCTTCTTCGATCACTTTAGTGCACCCCCCAAGTTAGGTATCACGTTCGTGTGTAGTCACGAGTTCGAACCTCATGGGATTTTTCCCTTTCACTTTACACTCTTAGTCTGAACGTGGAGTCTTTCGAGATAAACCGAGGTACCGTGTGCCCATGCACTTAGCACCCAATGGCAACGAAAAAGTTGTCATTTGGTCAAAATTTACCACCCACCCCTTTTCTAAATCACATATAAATAGTTCCCCCACCTTCTGGAAGTTCTGTGCTTGTAATTTCCTCTAATCTGTCACTCTCTTTGACTCTGCCTTTTCCCTTTGCTTACCGTCATCTACTATCTTTCTGCCTTACCGGTCCATTCTCCTGCCTTTTTTCACGAAACGCTTTCAAAAACATTTCCTCCAGCCGAAGTCGGACTTGCTGGGCCTATTTCTTAGTTAGGCGCATAACGGCAGCATGACACATCTGCGCTCATAATTGACAGGAAACTGAGCGATCGAAGAAGAGTAGTAAAACTGTCCAGATCACTGGGATGTCCACGATACTGAGGTGCCCGTTGGGCGGGGGGGTTGGCTGTGCTTATTAAAACTGTAAGAAAATGATATTCCTCGTGGATGTAGCAGATTAAGCCAGAATGTTTACAAAAGAATAAGACTTGCGGAGTTTCTGAATGGGTGACTTTATCAGTTTCTGCACTATTGAGTAGACATATGTGATGCAGCACGCGAATACCCAGCTAAAGTCTTATTGCCACAAAGAGAGGAACAGAGAGAGAGAATTGATTGATTGAAAAATTGTTAAAAATAAACTATTAGAGATAAATGAATTCTGTTTTTTGCCTGTTAAAGGGTTGTCTCTGGCCTTTCTTAAAATATGAATAAGTCAAAAGTGATGAATTTACGACATTATCAGTTTTCCTGTGCTGCATCACATATTCCTGTTCACTTTGAGAAACAATATTCCTGATCTCTTTCGCATTTAAAGTGTACTTTGAAAACATTATTGGTACAACTCTTATTAGCTGAGAAGTATGAAAGTTTGTGTTGCTACGCGCTGCTGTGTAAATTGAACCCTATGATGGTTGATGGTGTGTGTTCCAAGGATGGGCGAAAGGAGGGTGCATGCGGGTGCTATTGGCCACTGCAATCAGGGTTAGTAACGCCCTTGACAGCGAGAGTTAAGCCCTTGTTGGTCAGTATCCAAAAGGGCATTCACTCTTGCAAAAGGCAGCCATTCAGTGGCCTCAAATAGGGTAATTGGCGAGAGTTATTCCCTTGTTTGGTCAGTACTCAAGCATCTACCAAGGGCATTCACTCTTGCAAAAGGTGGTCGTTGCAGTGGCCAATAAGCTTAACAAATTGATATCGGGAAAACTGCTTGAAAGAAATTGAATCTTTGGCAATATTATGATTTTTTTCTTTACCAATATTTTTATGCTTTCGTTTTCTGAAAGTATCGAGGCAAATGAAATGTATTTTAGTCATTTCTTTTGTTTGTGTGTATTTTGGGGGGGGGGGGGGGGGGGGGGGAATACCTATTTGAGGTGAAGGAGGAATTGTCTACACAATTAAGGCTTGAGGTTGAGAAATAGTAAGGAAAACATTTTTTTAAGCTTTGCTTGTGATATACTAACTGAACGCTTAGTAAGTTTGTGTCAGTGAGAGGGACTGGTTGATGACAGTTTCTGAACTACGTTAATTTTGGCTGTTCGTATTTAGCAAAAATTGTTCCATTCATTCAGCAGGACTTCTTTTGTGGTCCATTTTGCCATTTTGAGCCCACCTTTGTTTTTTAACTTTTTTTTATACTCGCTTTAAAAAACACGCTATATATGTGCTGTCTGTTATTATGATCATTTTTATTATTATTGCAACATTCCCACCTTGAAATGCCTGACTGACTGTCTGATTCTGTTTGGGCTGAAACAGTAGGAAAGTTGCTAGTCATATGTGACCCAGCACCACGAAAGGGACATTAAGTCGCTGGGCTAATTTTTCTCACAACAGGCTTGCAAAGTCAAAAAAATCATTTTTTGTCAATTTGGAGTTATGGGTATTTTTGTGTTCTCTTAACACTTATCTTTATATAAAGAATAATCTTTACTTTACAATGGTCTTATAAGTGTTTTAAAATGAGTAGGCCAATGCATTTTCTACAGCTAGGCTAGACTTTAGACTTTTCTCAAAATGGACCGACGCTCGCCCTACTAACTTTAAATGCTGATAACGGAAAAAGATACTGGTTTTTGTAATCATTAGAAAAAGCATTGTTTTGAGTTTTCAAATGTATAATTTTCGGAGAATGGTCAGTTTGACACTTGATGTACCTTTCGTGGTGCTGGGTCACATTTAACAAATGTTTGAATTTTTGGGTGTGTTTTTTCATTACCTTTGAAAATTAGGAATAGGATTCCACCCTATTTTCCTTTTAAACTGAAGCTGCTTATTTTTTTATTGTTGTGAAAGATTTTTATTCGGTGATAATAGATATTACTCCTGACATTTTCATTTATTGTACTTGAACTTGATTTTTAGAGGGGATGTGTGTGTGTGTTTATGGGGGGGGGGGGGGGGGGGGGAAAGAAAGTGCAAGTTACCGGTAGTTAATGTATGAATGAGAGGACTATGCACAAATTTAGGTAGCTTAGTACTCTTTTGGAAATTTATTTTCTAATTCCCAAGCAACATTACGGCAATTGTTGATAATTGTATGGCATGGAAGTGCTGTAGTGAGAATAAACATTTTCGTGTGAGCATTTTGATTTGTTTGTTTTGCCTGGAGTGTTGAAAGACTTGTCTGGAAACTGCCTGTTAACCCTTTCGCCGCCAGCCATTTTTCACCAAAAAAAAATACCCTCTCACGGCTGCATACGCCAGATAAATTGGCTCCCGTAGCCCCCGATTGCGCCCCTGGGTCTAGTAGTTTCACTGTTTTTTGCCCTACCCACAATGCAATAAACTAAAGTTCTTTCTGTTCCTGAAGTGGTCCGTTTTTGGTTCTTACAGCAAGGGAAAGCACCCACTAGTCTTTTGAACGGATTTTTAAAGTGACCCCAAAACTTTTTCTTCTTTCCACTTACGTCCGCAGTATTGACTCGGCGTGATGCTCGGAGCGCCATTACGGATTTTTTTAATTCCAATTCATGGTTTGTTGTGAGTGTATTAGCTTTGGAATGAAAATATCATCATTGCTATTGAATATGATCTTTCAGAAATTTTAGTTGACTTTATTCTGGGTGATTTTTTTAAATAAAAATTTGGTGTGACGTTCGGAGTTACTTCCCATCACTTGGTTCAATATAGATTATCGGTTCGATTGATCAGAGTGAGAGGGCTGGGTAGAGACCAAAAAAATAGGGTTGGGGGATTCCTCTGTTCTGTGTAAGGCCGATCCTTACCTCATAAGAACAGGGATGTGAGGGTTGACACGCATAAGCGTGTAAATGCGACTTTGTAAGGGTTAAACTGTTTGTACCGACTTTCATAAGAACAGGGAATAGAAAGATGATCGTACAGATTGATGAGTTCGGTAGATACACTTTCTTCATTGAGCACACAGTGAAGATGAAAGAAGTTTATGTAGCACAATTGCATTCCCTTGACTGAATTTCGTAAGCTTCATTGTGGTTGGCTAGTTACGTCCAATGGCAGTGCGCTGGTGTTGCAGAGAAACTGACTTTTTCATGTGTTCGGCTACTTCCTCCTTGTCATTTCTAGAGTATTTGGATGTTGTTGTTTTTTGGTATATTCTAGTCACAGACTTATCTCTGTGAAATTCGGGCTGCTCTCCCTGGAGAGCGTGTCGCCGCAAGTGCAGTCTTAATTCTTTCCCGACAGCCTGCTGAGCAACGGATGTACCGTCAGCCGGCTGCTTTGCCAAGCTTTACAACCGTTGACTACGGCCCCATGTTGGCATTTTTGTAAAAAAAATTACGACATTTACTGCATTAGTAAGCGCATATTGCTATATATCAATGGAAAGAGCACAACTTGAACTTTACTCTGGTATCATTTTCAAAGATATGGGAACTATCACACCACAGTTGTACTTGAAATAACATAACCGAAAGACACGGGAAAATAGTTTTGTTGCACCACTAGCAGATGTGTGTGTGTGTGAGAGTGAGTGTGTGTGTGTGAGAAAGAGTGAGAGACACTACTTACTACTTACTACTTCATTAGTAAAACTTTGTGTAGGCTGTAGCGGAACGCGTCTGTGTGTGTGTGTGTGAGAGAGAGAACGCACTCTGCTGCATCACATGTGCATAGGCCTAACGGAATGCCTCTATGGCTCCCTGTGTAGTGTGTGCGAGCAATGGAAGATTCCAGACACTGCAACTTTCGCGGGCAAATTCTTTGTTTCATTCTTAAATAACAGGGTGAAGGTCATTTCTAACTCAACAAAAATAGCTGCTTATCTCATCTGAAACTCTCTTCCCGCCACTAAGACAGGCTACTTCATTCATACTGCAATAGAAAAACCGAGATTTTTTTTTAAAGTTCCACCGGTCACATGTAACCGATGCGGGAACAGACGGGCGCTGGGCCATTGGCTACTAGCAACCGATTAGGCGGCAAGTCACAAAATCGCTACTGGCAACCGATTAGTCGGGGAAAATGTTAAAGACCCCGCACGTCACGTGTCAAATCATCACGTGTTTCCCCTCATAGCTAGTAAGGAATCTTAAGAAATCTTCCTAGTATAAGAGGGAATGTGACAACGTGACGTGCTGGGTCTTTAAGCTCCTATCTGGTAATAATTCGTTCCTGGACACGCAACAAGCCCATCTCTGGTGACAAAATCGTACAGCCGACAAGAAACTGACGGACTAGATTTGAAAATGGCGAAAGAGCGACAGTGCTGAGTCTTGAGACAGGCGCCGGCACATCGGACGGTAGATGCGGTCTCCAGTGTTGCCATGGGGGGCGGGGTGGTGGTGGTGTGGGGTTGAACATCGCGGCCCACCAAGCTGAAATCCTGCTGTTGGAGCTCAGGGCTGGCGTCGCAAACTGAAATCGAAGCTGAAAACAGAAAGAGGGTATGGTTATTACTTAAAACTAACGTTGAAAACTGAGACAAGAATCTATGAAAACGTAATAGAGAAACTTGAAATTGTTTTAAAAGCTTAATTTTCAGTTAAAAAACACACACACACAAAAACAAAAGATTTTCAAAGCTGGTGTCGCAAACTGAAATAAAAGTTGAAAACATAATTATATGGTTATTACAACAATAACAAAATGAGGAAAATGTATATAGCGCCCATCTACTATGTAGGCTACAGGGCGCTTTACCAAAAGAAATGGAATGAAGTCATAAAACAAAAATCCAATGACAAGAGCAGAAAATACACATTACAATCAGCAACAACTGCTGACTACTACTACTACCACCACCACTACTACTACTACTACTACTACTTATAATAGGCCTAATACAAGTATGCATTGTCACATAAATTTGCAAGTATAAAATAAAGGTATCTGTTCACGACAACATACGCACACAAGCACCACACGCACAAAAACGTGCACGTACCATGCATATATAAATAAACGCATGCACACATACACTACACACATGTGCGCACGCATACACACACATATATATATAAGCACACACACGCACACATACATTGAAAACTTGAGACATTAAAAAGGAATATAAAAACAGGATGATTTTACGGTTCTTACTTAAAACTTATGTTGAAAAACACTGAGAGAAAAGTTAATAGAAAAACTATAAGGCAAAAACATAAAACTAAACAGTTTGTAAAATTTCAATTGAAAAACCCCCAGCCGTCTACCTATGTTTATTAATGTACACAAAAACTACTGAGATAATCTGAAAAACAGAAAGTAAGCTATGTTCTCATGGAGTTGGTGCTGATTTTGCACCATTTACCTCCCCATGTTCTACCCCATTTCAACACCTCGGTGAAGTGTAGGGTAGACGGGGTAAAAAGCGATGAGCGGGTAAGAAGCCCACCCCAATTATCTCATGAAATGAAGCAAATTTCAGTCTCATTTTGCCCATGAGACGAGCGTTAATGTCTAGCATTCGTCTCATGGGCAAAATTTGACTGAAATTTTCTTTATTTCATGAGATAATTGGGGTGGGCTTCTTACCCGCCCATGCGCTTTTTACCCCGTCTTCCCCTACTAGCTTTTTAAATACAATTTTCATTTTAAATTTTACTAGACCTATGTCATCACGTGTGTGTACAGTTTTATTTAAAGCTACTGTTGCGAATTTTACTAACATAAACAATCATGACTAACAACAAAAACTATGTAAGCATGTCTTTTACATTTAAGTAATGCAATGTTAACTCCCTGTTTCAAAGGAATGTTCTTTGAGTGGTATTCAAAGCCTCTCATCCACAGACTGAGAGTTTCATCAAAATCTTATCGATACTTTTTCTGTGAAGCAGAATGATAAACCAAACCAATTTTTTTAACATATATCCAAGACGGGGTAAAAAGCGCATTATCTCATGAAATAAACAAATATGAGACGAATCTAAAACGCTCGTCTCATGGGGGACTGAAATTTCATGAGATAATTGGGGTGGGCTTCTTACCCGCCCATGATTTTTATCCCGTCTTCCCCTACATGTGTATATAAAAAATTGAAAAAAGCCATTGTACCTTGGGTGATATACACTCTCCGTGGGGAAAAAAATAGTTAATAAATGCTCCAAAGATTCTCAGCTTCTAAACAGGATACAGTGAAACATCCCTTAACAGACCCCCCGTTATCAGACTCCCTCCCACTTAAGACCCACTTCTCTGAGACACTGCCCTTCTTTGTAAGTATCAAAATTTCCCCCCTTGTACAACTCCCTCCCGTTTAAGACCTCATTTTGGATGATTTTTTAAAGGTCTTATAAGGGAGGTTCCAATGTATACATATTTTTTGTTTAGAGGCCTTTCTTTTCATTACCTTCGAAAGATGGTCCGTGGCACAGTTGACACTGATCCAGGTAGTCGCTCTCTGTCATGACAGCGCTGCTCAGCGCCTCGGGGTGAATGGCCAGACAGGCCAGGGACCCTCGGAAAGTGTCCCCCACGGTCACACCCCCATCTCTGCAATTCTCTCCACAGCTCTGGCACGAATGCTCGGCCGCATAGACCTGCCCTTCAACGTACAGCCTCAGCTCTTCAGCATCCTTCTGCACTCTCACCAAGGTGAACTCGTCTCTACGATCGTTGAGCGCTTCGGGGGCGATCACCGTCCCGCAAGGATTCTCTGATACCATCACATTCAAGGCGGTCACCCTGACGGAGCATGAGCCTTCCAGCGTGACCGTTATCCACAGACTGCTGCTGTCCGAAGCAAAGTCGACGAAACTCCAGATCTCTCCTTCGCACAGAAGCAGCTGCGGCTTGACGAACACGGCAGCAGAGAAGTTATTGGCGAACGCTGAACCGTTCGCCGGTAGATGCAGAGACGACCTCACAGACCCATCCCAAAGCAGGGGAGGGTCGGTCAGATTCCACGCGCCGTTTGCTGCTGCTGCGCGAAGGCAGGCCAGCGTCTGCGGTGACGTGAAGGGGGCGGAACCTGAAATGACGTCATAACCTCTGGTGACGTTGTCCAGGGGCCAGAGGTACTGCGGGCATGGGACGCCTGGTGGGGAGGAGGAGGACGTCAGAGTTGTGGTTGTCGTCATCATGGGGGGTGGTGGTGGGGGGTGGTGGAGGGTGTGGTTGGTCAGTTGGTCAGCGTAGGCTCTGCTTGTATGTTGCAGTTTGGAACACCTGCCGAATACACATTACTGTGGCTGTCTTCATGACTAATCATTTCAATCAATCAATCAATATTTATTATCCCCATTAAAATGAACAAGGAAATTTTGTTTGCTGTCACATTAAAACACAATAAAACACAATGCACACGAGAAGTAACATATCACAGATATAAGATTATGAGTAAAGATTATACATGCACAACGACTCTCTCTCTCTCTCTCTCTCTCTCTCTCTCTCTCTCTCTCTCCCTCCCTCCCTCCTCTCTCCTCTCTCTCTCTCTCTCTCTCTCTCTCCTCTCTCTCTCTCTCTCTCTCATATACACTACACACACCCTCTAACACGCACATACAACTGCACCCATATGCACACGCACGCTTCCGCATCGTTTGTGAGCACCACTTGCATACTTATGAACTGTACATATAAATACCCCAATTGTTACACACACACCCACCTCAACACACACACCCTCACCCAATTCCATCCACTTCCACCCATCACCACAAATGTATCCAAATCATCATCGAAATTTATGGAGTTTAACAACAAATGCATCAACTTCAAGAACCGAATGATACAGTTTGGAACACCTGCCGAATACACATTACTGTGGCTGTCTTCAAGACTAATCATTTGGGGAGTTTAACAACAAATGCATCAACTTCAAGAACCGAATGTTCGCAGTTTGGAACACCTGCCAAATACACACTACAGCGCCTGACTTCAAGACTAATCATTTAGGGAGTTTAACAACAAATGCATCAACTTCAAGAACCGAATGTTACAGTTTGGAACACCTGCCGAATACACATTACTGTGGCTGTCTTCAAGACTAATCATTTAGGGAGTTTAACAACAAATGCATCAACTTCAAGAACCGAATGTTACAGTTTGGAACACCTGCCGAATACACATTACTGTGGCTGTCTTCAAGACTAATCATTTGGGGAGTTTAACAACAAATGCATCAACTTCAAGAACCAAATGATACAGTTTGGAACACCTGCCGAATACACATTACTGTGGCTGACTTCAAGACTAATCATTTAGGGAGTTTAACAACAAATGCATCAACTTCAAGAACCGAATGTTGCAGTTTGGAACACCTGCCGAATACACATTTCTGTGGCTGTCTTCAAGACTAATCATTTGGGGAGTTTAACAACAAATACATCAAGAACCAAATGTTGCATTAGAATTGATAAATAATAATTTATTGCTTAAGACATCCAAACAAAAACTATTAACAACAGTAGTTTGGAACACTGTCCTGCTAAATACACATTAACTGTGGCAAGATTCATCATCTATGGGGTTGAACAACAATCACATCAAGAACAAAAACTTTTATTTTCTCTGTACAAAATATTTTTTAAAAGCCTTTGTGCATTACTGTGGCTAGATTTAATCGTCTAGGGGGTTGAACAACAATCACATCAAGAACAATAACTTTTATTTTCCCTATAAAAAATCATTTAAGAAAACACTTTATGCCGGCAAAATGAGTAACACTTAGCACAGAACAGCTTAGTACAAGTAACATTCTATTTTGCCAAAAACAAATTCAACCCCAGTTTGTCAACACAATGAATTGTATTTATCCTCTCTATGGTCTAAATCCAAGAGCTGCTGTATATGCTAAACAACACAAAATTGCCAATAAGACACAAGTGATCTAAATCATATAATAAAAAGGCCAAGCGTGTGTGTCTGTGTGTGTGTGTGTGTTGTGTGTGTGTCAAACACAAAACGGGCCTTATAACTCCGCCGTTTTTCGACCGAATCGCTTCAAATTTGCTATGAGCCCTATGATGGCAACGTTGCGCGGTTTGGCAAATGCGTGAAAACGCGTATCCACCGGCCTCTCGGCGCCCGTATCTCCTGTTATTTCTGGACGGATTGCCTTCAAATTTGGAAGGTAGATGACCGGGGACGGTGACTATATGTGTGCCAAACCGGAAGCGAATCGATTCATAAAAACGCGCGCGATATACGCCGCTTCACCTTTTCACAAATCAACTCCACCGTTTCTTAACCGAATCGCTTCAAATTTGCTGTACTCAGCATTACCAGTACTTGGCGTTACCGTTACTAGGCGTTTCCGTTACTAGGGAGAGTGCGTCACTCTCACAGCAGCGCCAATGGGAAACGGGGCCTTATAACTCCGCCGTTTCTTAACCGAATCGCTTCAAAATTGCTGCTACTCAGCGTTACCAGTACTTGGCGTTACCGTTACTAGGCGTTACCGGTACTCGGAGTTGCGCTAGTGATGCTAAAAAGACAGGCTTGTACATGTTGGCCTACATACTGTAGGTTAGGCCTATTGTCTGACAAAACATCAGAACTAAATATGCACAGTGATGTAGGCCTAAGTTGAAAGTTTTATTTCTCAACACGCACTCTCAATCGCTTTAATACAAAATTCAAGTATAATTATTGTTTGTGCTGACTGATCTCACCCAACTCTACATAACCACACGGAATATGGTAATCAAGTTTGGAACCCGTTTTTAAAGCGGCAGTCGCAAGCAAAGAGCGGCTTAGCTGGCTGTTTTGACCGCCATGTGGCATAACGCTCGAGTGGGGCTAATCCTCTCTCTATGTTCTTAGTTGGGGGTAAAGAGACGAGAGAGAGAGATGAGAGAGAGAGAGAGAGAGAGAGAGAGAGGACGGAGAAGAGGACTCCCTCCCCTCTCTCCTTCTCTCTCTCTCTTTCTCTGCCACCAAACTTAAAATATCACGAGGTGAATAAGCCCCACCCTATTGAGTTTTGGTTGCCACCTGGCGGTCAAATTGGCGAGCTAGGTTGACCATTGAACGAGTTCAAAGAAGAGCAACTAAGTTGAAATCGTTAAGCAAGCTAGACTATGCTGAGGATATTACGCAAGGCTGAATTTGCCATCTCTAAAATACAGACGATTGCGAGGGGACCTTATTTATTATTATAAAATGTTTAATAATTCTGATTATTAGTACCTAAAAATAAAATTCCAACCTTCTGACTATGCAAAAACTAGAAATAATGAATTGAAAATATTAACTCAATACAGCAGAACCAATGTAAGGAAACACTTTTTTTGCTAACAGAATTATCTTTCACCATTGGATATACCCTTCCAGCCGCGTCAATATTAAGCTTTATGGCAGGCAAATCTTAGCCAATTTCAAAGATGAAGAGAGATTGAGACTTATTAGTGCGATTATTTTTTTCTCCACCGCCAGGGGCATCCCCACCATTGGACGCCTCCTTTGTGGGCTGGGAGTGAATTTATGTGCTTGTAACTTCATCTAATCTCTCACTCTCTCTTTGACTCTCGCGTTTTCCCTGTGCTTACTGTCATCCATTACCTCTTTGCATTAAGGTACTATCTGGTCCATTCTCCTGCACCCCACCCCACCCTTTTTTTCATCTTAAAAACTATCTACAAAGATGTTCTTCAGCCGAAGTCTGTCGGACATACCGCACGGGCCTAACTACATTTCTCAGTTGGGGTGCATAACGGCAGCATGACGCACCTGCGACTCGTATTCTGACCGCGTACTCTACTACAGAGAAGACAACTGTCTGAAGCGATCGACTGAGGACGAAAGTAAAGAGGAAGAAAAGAAACAAACGAATGAATTGAAAATCTATTTAACGTCCTCCGGTCTGGAACAGACACATATGGTCGAATGGTGATAGGATTAGCGTCCAATCGGTCACAGACCCTTATGGACGGTATTCCTGAAGATTGGATCTTCTTGTTGATGAGGGGGATGATGGAGACACATATGGGACATTAGTAGATGTAAAAGATGGTGGGAACGTTCCTGGAGGCAATGCCCGGCGAGGTAGTGCAACTCCAGTAACGTCCCGAATTTATAACAATACAAATATGTATATTAGTAGCCCAAACCTTCCAGAAACCAGCCATATCATCCAGTGCCCTGTTATTTTACCTGAGGGGTCGTAGGAACCGGTACAGCTGAACTCTGAGGAGTGGGAATCGCTGTCCACGGCGAAGTCGAAGAAGCTGATGCAGGTGATTTGGCCGAGGTACGTCTGCTCCCCATTGTTCCCCCAGTGACCCACCTGCCATTGCCCGGGAATCTGCAACGTTTTATTGGGTGGGTGGTGGGGTGGTGGGGCGGTTTTAAGACATTGCTTCATTTGGGAAGGGAGTGTTATGTGATCGTCGCTACGTCTCTCTGTCTCTCTCTGTCTCTGTCTCCGTCTCTGTCTCTGCTCTCTCCTCTCCTCTCTCTCTCCTCTCTCTCTCTCTCTCTCTCTCTCTGCTCTCTCTCTCTCTCACACAACACACACACACACACACACTCAAACGTGTGATTGTCACTGTGTGTGTATGTGTGTGTGTTCGTGCGTGCGCGCGCACACCGAACACAATAGACAAAGTTAGAGAGAGAGAGACTGAACACTGAACTGGTTTAGTGTCATTGGCGTACATAGCTTAGATGACAGGGGCGTGCAAATAAGCATTTGAGGAGAGAGAGAGAGAGAGAGAGGAGAGAGAGAGGAGAGAGAGAGAGGATGAGATGAAGGAAGAGAGAGATGGAGACAGAAAAAGAGGGGGACAGAGAGAAAGACAGAGAGAGAGGACAGAGATGTGGAGTGTATGTCGTGTGTGTGTGGTGTGTTGGGTGTGTGTGTGTGTCACTGTGTGTGTCAAAGTCAAAGTTAAAGTTTTATTTCCAGATGGAACATCGAATAAAGCATTACATTATGCTTTGTGTTACATCAAGCCATCCATAACAAACAGAAATCAAATACTAAACAAGCAGAAAATGAAAATTCACAAACTACACACACAAACCTGTACATATGCATACACACACGTACGCACGCACACACACGCGCGCCCACGCACGCACACACGCACACACACACACGCACACGCACACACGCGCACACGCACGCACACGCACACACACACACACGCGCACGCACCACACGCACGCGCACGCGCACGCGCACGCGCACGCACGCACAAACACAACAAACACGCACGCACGGACGCACAACACACACACACACAACACAACACACACACACACACACACACACCACAACACACACACACAACGTGGAAAATGGGGGAAGCCGGGGAAACAGTCACATCAGTCATTGATCATTGCAAACAAAGAAAGAAAGACATGGTGGTATGATCAATAAACATGTTAGTAACAGCATTACACCCTCGGGTGGGAAAGAAAGACATGACCATGAAACTTACTGTGTGTAATACACAAGACATCGCTTAGCAGAATGATACCTACGTTGAATACAATACATACGCTATATGCAGGAATGTCTGTCATTTCCACAAAGGGGGACATTATTTATTCATTAGGTATTTGTTCTTTTTTGTTCTTGAAATGGTTCCTGTTCATTAAACTTTTCAACATTTTTGGTAATTGTTTCCACAAAGTACAACCGGAGTAAAGAAAACTTGATTTGTAAATATCGCTATGTGGTCGAGGAATGGATAACAAGTGATTATGTCTATGGATGTTGAAGGTAAATGCATTTGTTACCTTTTTAGGAGCGTTTCCATTGACAACGTTATGCATGCATATTGCTTTATTGAAGAATAGTCTGTTTTGTAGCGCTAAAATATTAAGTTTTTTGTGATCACCATTTTGTCAAAGAACTGGATTTAACAAAATTAACTTTACTGCCTTTTTATACAAACGATGCATTACTTTTAAGTTAGTTTGACTACAACCATCCCATAACGTGGATGCATAGTCTATTATTGGGAGTATGTGGGCACAGAAAAATAGTTTACGAGAATGGGTATCTAAATCCTTTCCCAAAAAATTTTCATTGAATACTTTTCGAGAAAGACGTTTTCCCGTCCAAGACAGATCTTTATCAATGATAACACCTAGCATTTTATATGAATCTATGTCTCGGGCCGTTATATCTATAGTATTGTGAATCTGTGTGTGTGTGTGCGTGTGGTTGTGTGTGTGGGTGTGTGTGTGGTGCGGTGTGTGTGTGCGTGTGTGTGCATGTGTATGTGTGCGTATGTGCACGTTGTGCGTAGTGTGCGGTGATGCGTGCGTGTGCGTGTTGCGAGTCGTGCGATCTGTGTGAGTGTGTGTCAATATGAGTGTGTGTCATACGGGTGTGATCATGTGTAAGTGTGTGTGTGTGTGTGTGTGAGCGCACCTGTGTGAGAGTCTGGGCGTGTGCGTGTGCTGTGGTCGTGCGTCGTGCCGTGCGTGTTGTGCGTGCGTGCGCGTGCGTTGCGCGTGCGTGTGTGTTTTCTAATGTGAATAATTGGATCAACAATTTCATCACCACGAGTTTGTAAGCCAGACACTTTGTCAACAGACGCTAAATGATAATAATTACTTTGCTGTCCACTGTAAAATTATGTAGTGTTTATCTAATCGCTATTTTCATACCTTGCTGTTATGCTAGTGGCATGCTGTCATGACAGTCGATATTTTGATTAACTGAGGCGGCATCCTCTTGTACTTGAACACTGAGCTATCAATCAACATAACGATTCTCAACCGCAACACTCAATAATACATGATGTGTGCGCTCTATAAATGGACTCTCCTTGTGGCCTGTTTTGTTTCGATCTGTCTATCTGTCTGTATGTATGTATGTCTGTTGTCCTCGTCTCTCTCTCTCTCTCTCTCTCTCTCTCTCTCTCTCTCTCTCTCTCTCCTCTCTCTCCTCTCTCCCCCCCCCCTCTTTGTTTCCCCCCTTTTTGTGAGTTTGGCAGATTGATATTGACATTGCTTTGCATTTGTTGTATCACTTCGGTTTACTCATTAATAATCGG
>CM065695.1:11502195-11543190 GCA_017654935.2 Phymorhynchus buccinoides | reverse complement strand
ATACTGTGCGGTAAATTTTATGGTAGGATGGAGGGTGTTGATCCACTCCAAGAACTTCGACAGTTCCTGCTCACCAAGGAACCACGGCATTGCATTTCTATTAAAATGGTGAAATGCTTCAATGTAATCCCACTTTATGTCCTAAAGCAACGTTCAGTGTTTTGTCAGTCAGTTTGGGGCAGTTTTGCTTTCTTTCAAAATGGTGAAATGTTTCAATATAATCCCACTTTATGTCCTAAGGCAACAACATTAAATGTTTTGTCAGTCAGTTTGGGGCATCTATCAAAATAGTGAAATGTTTCAATATAATCCCACTTTATGTCCTAAGGCAACATTAAATGTGTTGTCAGTCAGTTTGGGGCAGTTTTGCTTTCCATCAAAATGGTGAAATGTTTCAATGTACAGCAAAACTCGGTTATAAGAAAATCGAAGGGAGATGATTTTTTGCTTTCTTATATCCAAGTTTTCTTCTATTTGAAACTGATATAAGAAAACATTTTGAAGTTTTCTTTCTTATAACCAAGTTGAATGGTGAAATGCTTCAATGTCATCCTAGTTTATACCCTTTCCTTTATGTATTTATGCAAGTTAATCTTACTGTTTGCTTTTAATTTAGGAATAGTGCATCTAACTAAAGCGCTATCTTTATTAGATTTAACTTAGAGTATGTGTGTGTGTGTGTGCTCCTGTTAACTTTCATTGTTTCCATGTTATCCACTTGTGCCTATTGTTTGTGTAGAATTGTCTTCTTCAATGCATGTTGTGTGTGTAACTGACCAGTTAATGAAATGTTTTTGTTATTTATTCTGTATTTTATGCGCAAGTTGGGCAACACACTTCTGTTTTGAAGACAATAAATTGATTTGATTTGATTGATAAAATTCATGTTTAAAAAAAAAATTGTTCCTGACATTCTTCAGCAGATGTGTGGATTCATACATCCGATGCACATTTTTGTTATTTTTATGATTGAAAAAGGGAGTCTTTTTCATTTACTTTACAATATGTTTCAAACATTTTTTTTTTTTAAAGGGAGTCTTTCCAGTTTTTGCAGTCAATAACTTTGTAGGCAGACTTGAAAGATATCGGTACCCTGCATGCAAAACCCTAACCCTCTTTAATTTCTTGAAAGAGATTAATATATTTCACTTGATGTAAGTTACTGGGATGTTTTTAATTCTAGACGTGTCATGTTTTTACTAGCTAAGTTTTTTAATTTATTAATGTTATATGTGGTAAGATTTAACATGGTGACAGCCCTGACATGGCCTTTGTTGTCAACGGGGCTATAATTTTAATCTTAATCTTAATGCTTTTTTAAGTATTTTAACCAAAAAACTTTGATTTTGTTTTTACCTTGTGTTTTTATCCCTTTTTAATACGTGGTAAGATTTAACGTGGTGACAGCCCTGACATGGCCTTAGTTGTTGACAGGGCTATAATTTTAATCTTAATCTTAACGACATGGGTTGATTCTAGCCATGCTGGAGTCGTGGAAAAGTTTTACTCTTGGAAATGGCTGATGTCATCAGTCATCAGGAAAAAACATTGTTAAAACAGCGCCACAAACACAAAACAAGAAAGGACGTATCTCGTCAGCATCAACAGAGGCAAACAGTTCCCCCGAGAGAAAAAAAAGAACAAAAGGCTAAGCCTGTCATTATGGCAAAGCGCCCTGATCCCACTGAACTGCAGAGGTTGGTTGGTTGTGTTAGCTTTATGCATGACAGCTGACAGAAGCATGCTTCATGTAGAACCAAAACCATTGTAGCAAAGGTTTGGGTTGATGTGCAATGCTCCAAACAGAGTAGACAGGAAAGTATCTGGCATAGTTGATCCTCCCAAAGGCAAAGAATCAAGGAATCATTTTCTCGCACTGTGTCTAAGTGCATTTCCCAGTTCCCTTCTCTTTGTTGCCCGTCAGGATATGAAGTACAAGTTCAACCTTGCTGATGAAAGGCATGGTTTATATTGACTGGCAGCTCTGAGAAACATGGTCCAGGATTTCTTCTGAACCCCTGACAATCAATTTGATTGCATTTCTTTTTTGAAGTGGTTGAAAAAACCTGCTCCTGCAGTTTTAGGGCTGTATTCATTGATTTGCAATGTTCCACCTCATGAAGAGATTCAAGGAATTCCATAAACCTTAATTTAAATGTCGGAGATCTTCAACCACAAGCTTTTGACTTTGAGTACTTCAAAGTACAGTACCCAGTAATTAATTATACCATTAACAAAACCCTCATCAACTCTGCTAGAAGATCTTCTAGTCCCGCATCTTTGAAGTGTCTGTTCAGTGTTGATCACCCCAAGGTATGCGATGGCTGTGCGCCATTCTACAAATCAAAGGACCAGACTTTGAGTGGAATCTGGTTTGTGCCAATGGAGTACTCATACTTGTACTTTGCAAAAGACAGCCTGGGACGGTATTCACGTTGAGATAGCATGAGACTTAGCATGATGCTAACTTAGAAGCTCTTCCAATGTCCTATAGGATTTAATAGGACTTTTGGAAGAGCTTCTAAGTTAGCATCATGCTAAGTCTCATGCTATCTCGACATGAATACCGTCCCTGGTCTATTACCGGCATGATGTTGGGGTTATCGGAGGTGGTCGGTAATACACAGGGTTGATGTATAATACATTTTGATGGCTTAGTTAGTCAAAACGGACTATCTTTTGATAGTCCATTGACTTATTATTGATGTTATTGCAAAAACTAAGAACTTGTATTAAAAAAGACTGCAAATAATATAAAGTGGGGATTAGGCTTTTTATATTTCTGCCGTCTTTTTTTAATACAAGTTATTAGCTATCACAATAATACATCAATGGGCTATCTAAAGATATTCCGTTTTGACTGCAAGCCATCGAATGGTTTTGTGGAGCAAGTTGTTGACGAAACATTCTGAGCAAAATATTCTTGTGGGTGCCAAGAATTTGTTTTCTGTATGTCACTGCTACGGACGAGACACAGAATCCAAGCTGAAACGGGATATATCAGTCAAATGCTGGCGCGTCTGCAGCAGCAAGACCCAGGGCAGGACTCCAGGCATCAACGCCTGGCAGGTAGCCAACTCTGCTGATGGGCGGGATGGTGTTGCAGAGGAACGAGCTGCAGCTGTACAGCCAAAGAAACAAAGTGATAAAAAATTAATTTATGACGGTACATGATCAGATTTTAACATGGTGACAGCCCTGATATGGACCAAGTCGTCGGTGGGGCTGTTCATAGCATGACTACAGCCTGTCCACTGAAAAGAGGCCAGTCTTGCATATGAAAACTTGAGGCGTGTGCACTTGTGCACGGAAACCCATGCTTTTACTTGCTAAGTTTGTGATTGATTAATGTTTTTTAACAAAAAAACCTTTGATTTTGTTTTTACCTTGTGTTTTTATCCCTTTTTAATACGTGGTAAGATTTAACATGGTGACAGCCCTGACATGGCCTTTGTTGTCGACGGGGTTTTAATTTTAATCAATCTAATAATGGAAACCCATGTGCATATTCCCTTGCGCAACCGTAGGGGTAGGCATGCCTATCCAAAAGTAGCAGATCATCAGCCAGAGAAGCAGGTGTTTCTCCTGTAACAGTTGTACAACTGAGATGCCCAATACTGCTGGTGTTTAGATCGGCATCCAAATCTTGGTGAAAGCCCCGACATGGCCTTATAATTTAATCTTAATCCAAATCTTCAGCTGATATACAAGATTTTTTTGTAATTCAATTTTATTTGTCTCCTCTTCCCAGGCCCATGTAGAATCATCTGGCAGGCCCTTTCAACATAGCAGCCAAAGACAAGTGCTTTGTGAGCCTTGCTCTAGTTCCCCATCAGAGCACAGCACTCAAAAGGTTCTTTGTGCCTATCCCAATCTTCTTCACTTGCATCAAATCCTCCGAAGTCGGAGTGTGGCTGCCCACGTGGCGGGTTTAACATCGTTGTCGTACAAGCAAACACAAACACAGCTGGTGTGTCTTGGTGCCTGTTTAATGACTGACGTCAAAAACATATGATATAATCAATATCGCCTACGTAATATAAAGACGTCATATGACAACTAATGATGACGAACTACTACACTACAATTAAATAAAATTTAAAAAACACCAAAATTTGCAGAGCGAAATATATTTCTAGGGTCTGGTCCTTTTTGTCAATCCATGGATAGTGACATCAGAACTGATGATGTTAAACTATTGTGAGGTCATTACTTTGCTGACATCACTTAGTAACTAAAATTAAAGACCCTGTTGCACACCAATTAAAATAATGTAAAATACTTGATTGATAGTTTGAGGTGATTGACTCACCTCACCCCTACCCCCCCAAAAAAAAAACACCCCAAAAAACCTCTCTCTCTCTCTCTCTCTCTACTCTGCCTCTGTGTATCTACCTCACTCACGTAACGTTCTCATCCCTAGCTGGTGCATTTGTACATTGCTTAGGCTGGGGATGATCCCTGGAGTCTTTAAGCCAGGGAACGACAACAACAACAACTTGCATCAAAGGGGTCAGGTTGTAGTTCCATGTGTGATGAAGATGGCATGGCATGATTAGGATAGAAATCCAGAGGAAACGGTTCTCGACGTGCATCTTCTGTGTTAAAAGTCACTTGGAGGACTTCTTCTTTCAGCTTCATCTCTTTCTTGCATTATGTCTCCTCTACAATATGTCTGCATTCTCTTTTCCTAACATTGACTGTAAATTGTAGTGGAGACTTTATTACGTTGTCAGATGCTTAACGTGGTGACAGCCCTGACATGACCATAGTCTTCGACAGGGCTGTAATTAGCATTACAAACCTGACAATGTTAATAGTACAGACTTTGATCAAAATAATATTTTTCTCACACACTACCACACTTCACCAAGACAGTGGAATCTCCAGGGAGAAAGGTTGCAGAGTGGTTAAGATGTTCGCCTGCCAAATGTAATGCGTGACTGCAGCGTGAGTGACCTGGGTTCGAATCCCCGGCCTCGCCCTTTCTATCTAGTTTGACAGGAAAATCGAACTGAACGTCCAGTCCTTCGGACGGGGACTTAAAGCTAGTCTGACCTGTGCACTTTATGCACGTAAAAATCCTACGGCAGTTGAAAGTCGGTAAGAACAGGGAGAAATCCTGCTGCCTGGTATGGCCAAATTGATAGCTAGGGTTTCCAAGTGTGCCCACACCCCTCCTCACCCTGTCCCCCCACAAAAAAAAATAAAAAAATAAATAAATTGGGTAGGCGCTGCACTTGTGGCGACGCGCTCTCCAGGGGAGAGCAGCCTGAATTTCACAGAGAGAAGTCTTGAACATACCAAATATTAAGACCTTGAAAAACCAGCCCAAAAAAAGACCGTATTGGGGAGGTGTCTCAATAAGGAGTTGGACACTCAGTAGTCAGGATATGAAAAAAATATCACAGAAAATGTTTTTGGGTCAGATCTTAGATAGCTAGAGGCAGTTTGATTGGATAAGGTCTTAACAGGGAGGTTCCACTGTACAAATAAAAACCAAACCTTTCAACCCTTTCACCGCCAATGTCGCATTTATGCACCACAATGGTTTGACATCCATGTCACTAAAAAGCATCAAATCAGGACCTGATATCTGAAGACCTTATTTTCTTAATTTTGGGAGGTAAGGATAGGCCTAATGTTATGCATTTCACAGAGAAATTCCCAATAACTGCAGATACATTTTTATTTCTACCCTTTAGGCTGTTCTAATGCATTTTTTTGCTACAAAATGGCTGGCGGCGAAAGGGTTAAGGCCAACGTTTGTTTTTATTGTGGACTGCTGACGTCTTGGTTGAAGGCATCATAAATCGAAATGTATCGTATTGGCCTTTAGAATCTAGTTGTGTACAACGCTCACAATCTGACTCAACAGTGTGATGCTTGCTGCTTCCATTTTCTGCAAAACTGTTTGCAGTCTGAATTTTTAAAAAAAAGTCTTGAAGAAATCCACACAAAAACAATAACAATAGGCAACGTTTCAGGCTTATAGCCCTTAGTTCCTGGCAACTAAAAAGAAGAAAAAGAAACGTCAACAATGATGAAACATAGCGCTGACATCATAAAAATGAGATGATAATATCAATGACGTCTTAAATAATAATAATAATGAGGGAATAGGAGACTGTAAGAGCAAACAAAATTGTCTTGCCACTTTGTCATATGATTAATTTTATTTTAACCCTGAATCGGCAAAGAGCGAATTCCTAGGTGTTTATCCCTGTCCGGATGGCGGGGGTCTCCCACGACCCCTACTTGTCAATGAGTCACCATGTGTTTATTCCTGTCCGGATGGCGGGGGTCTCCCACGACCCCTACTCAATGCACTGCAGTGCTCTTTAATAAAGTAGGGGTCGTGGGAGACCCCTGTCATCCGGACAGGTATATCAAAATTATGCGTCGTATTGCGTCATTTATATTTTATACACATTAATGAAATTTAACACACTTAAAGCCATTTACGTTTTTGACAAAGTCATGAAATTTCATGAAGATTGCTTAAATAGTTTTAGAGATATAACATGTTTTGTGTGTCAAGGGGTCGTGGGCGACCCCAAAAGTCCGGTAACGGTTAATAGTATTGAAATCAATAAAAAGTTTGAATAGAAAAATGCATTATTTGTTTGAATGTGAAATTCAAATTGATTGTCTTTTCACAGAGACACACTCTCTTTCCGTGTCTCACTCACGCACATGTTTACAGATTCATTTTACTATGTAAATACAACATTCTGTACATATAAACAATGCATAAACATATATATTGAAATTGACTGTCTTTTTACACACTCTCTCTCTCGCTGTGTCTCACTCACGCACCTGTTTACAGATTCATTTTACTATGCAAATACAACATATTCTGTACATATAAACAATGCATAATATACAACATAATTTGTACATGAATTACAACACATATATCCCACACATACATACTGTCAACCCACATAGGCCAATCCATAGACATAATTCCATTCAGATCATATTAAAATCCATCATCACCGAGCCCCATTCAAAAAACAATAAATAAATGAATAATTCAAAGACTACTGACAATAAAATCCTTTAAAAAAATCAACCCACACTGGGCCCCATTCAACAAACCTCACTCTCAGTTGTCTCACTTCAGACCCATTCTAAATCAACCCACACAGAGCATTAAAAAAAAAAAATCTCACTTCCTTCAGACCCTAATGAAATTAACCCTCACTCACTGACTGACTTAGCCCCACTCAAAAACCTAATTCCATTCCATTAACCCCTTGACTGCCACATAATGTATTGGCAGCACATACACTGTATCACTATTGGCTTGATGACATCCTTGATGTCATGATCGATTCGTCAGAAGAAGGGGAATCAATGGGATGCATTTTTTTTCCTTTTCATTAAAACAGTCAAGCTCCCCGTGTAGGATACCAGGGGATCTTTCGTACAAATAGTTCCCCCACCTTCTGGAAGTTCTGTGCTTGTAACTTCCTCTAATCTTTCACTCCCTATGACACATTACCCATTATGGCCATATGCCCTGGGAACGCAGAAGAAGAAGAAAACAATCAAGAGGGTTATAGCAAATCTCCTCCAGACCATTTGACAGATTGACTTGCAATTCTCTTTTCTATTTTTTTCATACCAGTAGTTTAAAAAAAAAATTCTTTTCTTTTTCAGTCAGGGTGTTGTTACAATCAACTTGCACTCAGTCTCATTCAACAAAATCCACAGCAAATACTGAAATAGACCCTATTAAAAGAAACCCGTATTGAACCACATTCAAAACACTCCATTCCATTCATACCCTCTATAAACAAAATAGTCACATGCATGGGTGCTCCTGTGAGATTTAAAAAATCCTGCAAAGCAGGGGTCCAGGGGACGCCCAGTCCCCGGCGGAGTGCAGGGACAGTGCCCCTCCTGGGGGTTCCGGGGGGGCAATGCCCCCTGGAAGCTGAAGGAAAACAACAGTTTCCAATGTAATTGGCAGGCTCTTGTTGCACTTTCACTTCTGGTTAAACTTCAAGACCTCTATAACCAGCAAAATGCATCTTCTCAAATTCTCATGATCCGGCGACGCCGGCTCCAGGCAATAACAAAAATCCTGAACTTCAGGACATCCTGAAAGCAGGAGCATCCATGCACATGTTCAGGAAGTGTCCAGCGCCTGCTGTGGGGGAGGGTTGGGCACACCGAATTGTCGGCACAGTTTGTGTAGCCTTTTCTCATACTCCTTGTTCAGCATGGTCGACTGCTGCAGCGCGTATTTCAGATCTTCAACTTCGTCAAAGAAACCCTGCAACAGAAACCCCCCAAAAAACTTAACCCTTTCACCGCCAATGTCGCATTTATGCACCACAATGTTTTAACACCCATGCCACTCAAATGCATCAAAGCAGGGCCTGTTATCTGAAGTCCTTATTTTCTTAATTTTAGGTTATTTTAACGTTATACATGTTACAGAGGAATTCACAATATTGCAGATATATTTTTTCTCTACCTTTTAATGGTATTTTTTGGCTGAAAAATGGCTGGCGGCGAAAGGGTTAACACTGATTCTTCTTCTTCTTTGTTCCATGCTATGCTGGAGCTCAGGCTGGTTTTAGTTGCTGGAGGTCGCAGTGATAACATTTATTATACAAATGAATGCCAATTTTAAAAAAAACAAAAAAACGCTGATATAGTTTATAAAGCTCTGTAAACAAAGTCTTGGCTTGTACTACTAGGCTACTGCAACAGGGAGGGGAATGGATCATCCAAGAGAACTATTTAATATGCATGGCACGCTATTTATCAAGAGAAGGGTCACAGACGAACAAACTAGCCAACAAAACAATCATCTAATGAGCAACTTAGGACGACGATTTGGCAATGAAACCAGTAGGGGCTTATCGCGTGATATTCTCAGGCATGGTAGACCTCGCGATTCGCGGAAAACCCGCAAAAGTGAAAATGTGACAAAAAAAAGCCGGGGTAAAAATTCGCTCAGGTGCCTAAAAATTACGTACGTTAAAACCTATGCAATCGCTTCACGGAACCGGATGTGAATGACTGAACAAGCAACTTCCCGCCGAAGTTAGCAGTCGTACGCGGCCTAGCTCACGCCACACGTTTCCAGATTTGTGATCCTAGTTCTGCTTCTTCTTCTTCATTTTGACGCCCAACTTCATCATTTTAGTTAGAGTCGACATCTTTCAAATGAAATGCAGAATCCGTTGGATATTCTTCCGCGAAATTCACTTTGCCCCCACTACCAGGCCTGTAATCTTAGTTGGGCGTAGTGAGAGAGGGGGAGAAGCCCCTACTGGTTTGATTGCCCCCTGGCGGTCAAATCATCGTCCTAAGTTGACCATTGAACTATCAATATGCATGGTTAGTTTTATCATTTGATTTGCCAAAGAGAAGGGTTGCAGACCAACAAACCAGCCAACAAACAATCATCTAATTGAACTATCAATATGCATGGCTAGTTCTATCATTTGATTTGCCAAAGAGAAGGGTTGCAGACCAACAAACCAGACAACAGAAAACAACAGCATAAAAACAAACCTAGCAGGGCTCCCAATCGTTCCGCAAAACAAGGGGTCCCAGGGACTCCTTCACTTACAGGATAGAGAGTTCTAGAGGTGGGACAGAGGGTCCCAGTGGCATAGTGAATGCTAAAAAGAATGTTTCTAATGCATCCTGGGACCTGCACATTGTTTTCAAGGGTCCTGTAGAATTTTAGTGCTTCATAGACCTCCAAATGGGGGTCCCTGGGAGCCCTGCCTTGTGGCAGCTAGCTGATGTGAAAATGACCCCAAAGCTGTAATCAAGACGCCGCCGAGTATGGCAACAAGTCCTCTGCCACAGTGACTACTTGATGAGACACACAGTTTCAGAAATGTGATCAAAGACACTGTAATGGGAATAAGACAGACAATTGGAGAGTTACGGCGAGCCGGGTTGATAGGGTTATCGTTCGTGATCCCATTAACAAGGGCGGCTCTATCCAAAGACTGGAATTTGAATCGACGTTTTCACATTTGAGTGCTTGGGCAAACCTTTTTCTGAAGACAAAGAAAGGCAAGGAAGCTGCAAATGCGGCCAGAAAATCTATAAGAAACAGTAACAACCAGTGCTAGATTGCTGCTGATGTTCATGGTTCAAGGGGGGCATAATCAGGGTTTCTGTCCTCAGTACTCATATAGGGGGAAAATGGCCGCTTGTCTGTCTTATTTCCATTACAGTGTCTTTTACATGATGAAAGACGAGCAAATTGGGGGCGGAGTCCTGTGTGGGAAAACGCACCTTGTCCAGTCCCTTCAGCTCCTGCCTCAGCTTCCTGTTCTCCTTGCTCAGCTGGTTCCTCTCCACCACCACCTCCCTCAGCACTGCGTCCTCCCCTGACACGTCTGCCCCGCCTGTCCACAGAAACTCTGTCAGCTCTACTTCTTCTTCTGTGCTCCCAGGCCATATGGCCATAATGGGTAAGGTACGTATATATATATATGTCTGGTTTTCAGTTTTTACTGGTCTCGCCGCTGCGTACAGCCGACACATTCCGATTTCGGAGGAGCTCAAAGGAGGAAAATTATTTGGATTTTTTTTGGTGGAAAAAAGGCAGGAGAATGGGCCAATAAGTCAGAAAGATAGTAGATAATAGAAAGCAAAGGGAAAAGGCAGCGTCAAAAAGAGTGGCAAATTAGAGGAAGTTACAAGCACAGAACTTCCAGAAGGTGGGGGAACTATTTTTACATAAGACCCCCCCCCCACGGTATCCCCATAGGGGAAAGTTAGCTCCACATATACGATATTATATGTCATCAAGGGTCTTTTGTCACATCCCTCTGTGGTGTCTCCCTAAGAACAAGGGTAAAGCACAACTTTAAAGAACAACAACACTGGAGAAACTCTTCTAAGGAAACGCAAACAACAAGGAGACAGTGTCGCATATACCATGGATCTACTATTGTGTTTGAGTTTCTCAAAATTAGCACGCACACACACACACACACATGTACAACAAAAAAGTCAAGCCATTTAACCTGCTCCAAAAACTACATTTAACAATAAACTATTATTTAACAATACTATGCATTATTTTTACAGTGAAACCTCCCTATTTAGACTCCCTCTAACATGTGACCAAAAATATTTTCATTGAGCCCCTGCCCCCCCCCCCCCTTCCTTTCTGAACTACTGAGTGACTACCTCTCTATTAGACCCCTCCCTTTTAAGACCTAATGTTGGCTGGTTTTTCAAGGTCATATTAGGAAAGTTCCACTGTATCATCAAAATCAAATCCATTAAAAAGTAAACTACAGTGGATTCCTGCTAACTCAAAAAGACTGGATAACTCACAATAACTTTATGCCCCCACTTAATAATCTCTATGTTAAAAAGTCTTTTTATCTAAAAAATACTGGCTATCTCAAAATAAAATTCCAGTCACTTCAATTTTGGTTATTATACGTGTTTTTTCACTGTAATATGGCTTGCCTTTTAGAAAAAAAGTGAAGTCATTGGTAACATTTTTTGTGCCAGTTTTCATAACAACTGATTCAGTAGTTTAAGTTGTGGCGAGAGAAACACTGTTTAGTTTTTTTATGGACAGAGCAGCATACAGGCCTTTGTTCCAGTTGCATGGCACTCCTATATTTGAATATTAAATTTTGAGTTGAAAAAATAAAATGACCGTAACAAATTGCTTTATTTTTATATTTTAGAATGTCTATACACAGAGAGAGAGAGAGAGAGAGAGAACACAATAAAATACAGATAATCACTCCATTACTCACCTTTCTTTTTCCCAGTTGGTTTGGGTCCTTTCAAGGCCCATAACTGTCTCTCAAGGGAAATTACCTTCTCCTGCTCCTCTCTGAGTTGTCTTTCTAGACTGGACACTTTTACCTGCAGACATCACATTAGATTTATGTACAGAAGTGAAACTCTATAAGTAAAGATAGTGAAATTTGAAATTCTCACATACAATAAACCTGGGTACATGGGATTTTTCCTCTCACTCCCCACTAGGCCTTAGGGTCTGAATGTGGAGTGTTTCTCATGAGACGATAAACTGAATCCCGTGTGCCCATGCACTTAGCACACGTTAAACCCAGTGGCAACGAAAAAGTTGCCATTTGGTCAAAATTTACACACCCCCCCCCCGCCTTCCTCACCAGTCACACAAAAATCGCATGTAAATAAAAAAACATCCCCAAAAAACAAAAATGGTGGCGCGCCTCTGGCTGCGACGCGCTCTCCAGGTGGGAGCAACCCGAATTTCACAGACTCCTCTGTGACTATAAAGTACAAAATACCATACCAAATACATCGTTTTCTTTATCTCTCACATATACACATGCACACGTGCACATAGGAAGGGAAAATGTAAAGATGAAAAAATACATGAAGGTGAGCAATAAAGATAATGGATTATGGGTAAAGGTGCAGATGACCCCCCCCCCCCCCCCCCCCCTTCAATTTCCCGGCTCTCCCGGCATTTTCAGACTTGCCTTTCATAGCAAATGTATTTTATCAACTTTTGGAGCTAATTATCTTTTGTTGAATAATTAATCGCTGTAATGATGAAAGCCATTTTTTAATAATAATTTGTAGGCTACCGCACGCAATACACAGACTGTTTTAGTTCTGGGCTTTACCGTTCACACAGTTTAATCAATTAAATCTAGATCTAAATTTAACTGGGATGTTGGTGTGACTTGAACAGCAAATTGGGATTTGTTCGCCTGCTTTATGCTATTTCCAAAAGCAGTTGTTTTAATTGCTTAAACTAAAAGCATGAAATTCTGGCGGGCTGGGCGAGAATTTGTTCATCACGGAGATGCCTTGCCCAGGGTACATCCCCACTCTCTCGGCCAAAGGGATTACAGAATAATACATTTGAAGCAAAAGTAGCAACTCGTAGCATCAAAAGAAATGCTCACAGTCATCTCTGAAATGGCTTCAGCGTGAGTATGAGGCCAATATGGGGGGACTACGTTCATCCATACTTCTTCTTCTTCTTCGATCGCTCAGACAGTTTTCTGTCAATTATAAGCACAGATGCGTCATGCTGCCGTTATGCGCCTAACTAAGAAATAGTTTGGCCCAGCAAGTCCGACTTCGGCTGGAGGAAATTTATTTTTTGAAAGTTTCATAAAAAAAATTGGCAGGAGAATGGACCAGTAAAGGCAGAAAGATAGTAGCCGACAGTAAGGAAAGGGAAAAGGCAAAATCAAAGAGAGTGACAGATGAAAGGAAGTTACAAGCACAGAATTTCCAGAAGGTGGGGGAACTATTTATACAAAAGACCCCCCGGGAGGAGTTTATCCATACAGCAGCGTATGTTCCTTTCAGACTCATTTTCCAAGACAGAACGATGCATTTGAAACAAAAACAGCAACTCATAGCATCAAAAGAAATGCTCACAGTCATCTCTGAAATGGTCTCAGCGTGTGCCATATTCTGCTTCACTTCCTTCTCGTATCTCCGAAGCAGCTGGGCGTGCATGTTTATCACTCTGAAAAAACACACCAACAAATAAAAAAGTAGAAAAACATCTAAATAGCCAATAGACAGTACACAAATAATGCTCGTATTAAGGCCGTGTACACACATAAGCGGATATTTCATGCGGAAACTTGTGCGCAATCCATAAATAAGTGAAACAAAATTTGTTTTATCAAAGAAGGGAAGATTTGCGCACGTGTCCAAATTTCCCCACATGCATAAACTGTTATCCTTCTTTCTCTACGGAACTTACGCGTCTAATGTGAACCTGGCCTTATGCAAACAAAAATAATGGGTGGAATATCAAGTGATGCTTATTATTTAAGGTGAAAAGAAAAAGTGGTTAACTTGAACATGTAAATGATACATGGGGAGGAACGGAGAGGTAAAGGAGTTTATTCCAAGTGGAAGGAGCCTGAATAGAGAAAGAACGTTCACCATATTTTTCGGACTATAAGGCGATACTTTTTTCTCAGAGTGAGACCCCTGCGCCTTATAATATGACAAGTTATTCAGTAAGAAACGAGTAAAACAAAATCAGAATTATATGTAAAATTGGGGGGGGGGTGCCAGGGCTCCCAATCGTCCAGCAAAACAAGGGGTCCCAGGGACTCCTTCACTTACAGTATAGAGGGTCCTAGAGGCAGGATAGAGGGTTGCAGTGGCATTGAGAATGCTGAAAAGAATTTTTCTAGTGCATCCCTGGGACCCCCTGCACATTCTTTTAGAGGGTCCTTTAGAATTTTAGTACTTCATAGACCCCCAAATGGGGGTCCCTGGGAGCCCTGGTGTGCCTTATAGTCCGAAAAACAGGGTATATGAAGTACTTGTTGGTTTTGTCCAGGTCGGCCTCTGTGATCTTCGCAGGCTCTGGTCTGGCGGCCAACACTCCGTAGGCCCCTCTGGTGCTCCAGGGTCGAACCTCCGTCTGTGTGCTGGAACTGCATCACAGTGCATTGTGTCAACGTCATGTCGCAGGCATGACTTGTAATAGGGCAACAAGAAATAGGCACAGGGCATGTACACAGACCTTTACTAAGATGGATTCAATCTGGTTTGATCTTGATAAGGTTCATAAAGTTCGTCCTGCTTTATGTTACAGGATTTTTTCGATTTTGTTAATAGCACCACTACAACAATTTTGTTAACAGCACCACTACAACTTTGTTAACTATTAATGCACTGTGTATGTATTCCATATGCTTTCCTTTCTCTCCTGCTCTCTCTCGCTCTCTCTTCTTCTCTTTCTCTACCCTTTTCTCTCTTTCACTTTTTTGTTCCATCTTTCTTTTCCTTTTTCTCCTCTTTATTGGTTAGGTTTGTGTGGATGTGTGTCTGGATATGTAGGTGTAATATTGTGTGTGAATGTATATTAAGGAAGAAACCCCCCCACCACCTTTACACTTGTTATTAATAAGAAAAAAGGCAAGACAAACTTTGTTCTCTTTTCTTCTTCTTCTGTTTTATTCATCTTTATTTACAAGTAATCACTGTTTATTATTCATGAATGTTGAATCATACATATACATGAATGTTGTTGTAAATGTATGAAGAAGGAATAAAATATTTAATACCAAGAAATAGGCACAGCAGTCAAGAGTCAACTGAAAGAATTCAGATGAATGGCTCGGCCCTTTTTTTATCTTGGTCCACAGTATTTTGGGTCATCTCGACAGGGGTGCGTGTGGCTATGCCTGATGCCTGAATTCAGACAGTTTGATGCATGCATGGATGCTCCTTCTTTCGGGATGTCCTGAATTGCAGGATTTTCAAATTGCCCAGAGCCGGTGTTGCTGGATTATTATGAGAATTTGAGAAACAACGATTTTCTTACACACACACACACACACACACACACACACACAAACTTGTACAATAAAAAGGCCTATATAAGCATTTGCTATATATAGACTTGTACTAGTCTAGAGGGGTGAAAAAAGAGCAGTAAATGTTCGCGCTGCCCCTGCACCACGCCGGGTCCGCCTACTTGCAGGATTTTTTTAATTTCCCAGGAGCACCCTTACAGTCAAATCAAAGAGGCTCTTTCCTCTGTTATTTTTCTCACTAAAGTAAAATTTCAAGATTTAACACAATAAAGACTTTGTTTTATAAAACCACATTATGATAGCAATGTTAATCAATCTTCAGGAATATATGTTTATATGTTTATGGTCACTGACAATGTGGCAAAGACACAAAACTTTACCTTCCTAGCGGAGGACTGCGCTGTTTGTCCCTCCATCTTCCCCCCAATGGGATTACTGTGTGTGTGTGTCAAGTCAAGTCAAGTCAAGTCAAAATGATCTTTATTGAGGATAAAGGAGTAAGCTTGATAGCTTTTTTTCATCCTGTCCTCAGAATGAAAAGTAATACGAAAGCAACTCGAAAAATAACTCAACATGCAAAACAAAACATTCCAAACTACTAAACATTAGCCTAATAATATAACGCATTGAAATAACTCTATTGAGAGAGAGAGAGAGAGAGAGAGAGAGAGAGAGAGAGAGAGAGAGAGAGAGAGAGAGAAATAAATGAATGGGATATTGAAGTGAATGTGGTTGTCCCTTCCCCATTTCATTTCCTCCCCATCACCCATATTAACAAATGTCCTGGACACAATGGAACAAAGCCAAGAACAATCAAAGTATAAACATTGTAAAGTATCAATTAAAAGGACATAGGTGCTACATTTATAAAGTTAGAGACTAATTCATAGGGTTTCTAACATATGAAATTTAAGTGCTTTCATAAATGTCTGTCTTGATGTACACGATTTTAAATTAAAAGATAAATTGTTCCACGCCGTACAGCCGGAGTACAATAAACTAGATTTATAAAGATTATTACGGGGTCTGGGAAAAGAAAGTTTGTGTGTATGTCTGCTTTCGTTGCTAACAAAATGTTGGGTGATTTTCTTAGGGGCTATTCCATTCACAACGCTGTACATGCATACACATTTGTTATATAAGTCTTTCCTTAAATGGCAGGATGTTTAAAGATTTGTAATCACATTTAGTGAGTGAACTGGACTTCAACTGTATTAATTTTATGGCTCGTTTGTGTAAACGATTTAATTGTTTCAGATTTGTTTCGCTGCTATTGTCCCAAAGAGTTGATGCATAATTTATAAGGGATAAGATATGTGCATGAAAAAAGCTTTTTCGTGCGTCACGATTCAAAAATCTTTTTATTCTTGCAAGTTGATATATTCTTTTTGAAATGCGTTTGCCAAGATTAGATATATGATTTGACCATGATAAATTATTGTCTATAACAACACCCAAGACTTTATGTGAAAATACTTCTTCTATCTTTTGATCTTGAATGAACAATGATGGGAACGAGGAGTTCATTTTCTGTCTTTTTTGTCTCGTGGTAACATACATGCATTTTGTTTTGGTAGCATTTAGAGACATATGATTTTCTTCAGTCCAGTTCACTAATTTTTCAACATTTTTCTGGAGGTCATTTACCAATTCGTTAGGGTTACTATTACAAGACTGTAAAGATGTGTCATCAGCAAACATTTCAGAGGAACATTGTAAACATAGCGGTAAGTCATTTACATAAAGAGAAAATAAAATGGGTCCTAATACTGAGCCCTGAGGAACTCCAAACTTAATTGGTAATAATGTTGATCTTTTTGAGCTGATTTCAACGAGCTGTTGACGGTCGCAAAGAAAAGAGGAAATAAATGTAATGGCGTGACTGGACAAATTGTAGTACTTAAGTTTTCTTGTCAAAAGGGCATGATTAATAACATCAAATGCCTTAGCAAAGTCAATAAAAAGAATTCCAGTAAACTCGTTATTATTAATATTTGAAAGACATCTGTCAGTAAGATGTGTCAGAGATGTGTGACACGAGTGGTTTTCACGAAAACCTGATTGATTTTCATGAAGTAGATCGTAATGGTTCAGATGCTTACATAAATTCAATTGAATATGTTTTTCCAGTGGCTTTGACAGGAGCGAAGGTACTGATATAGGGCGATAATTCGAGGGATTGGTACGATCACCTGATTTATAAAAGGGTATTACTTTTGCTTGTTTAAATTGGGTAGGAAATTGTCCTTTATCAATGCAAAGATTGTAAACATAAGTAAGCGTGTCTGCAATGGCAGGTGCAGCTAGTTTTAAAATCTTACTATCTAATCCATCTAAGTCCCTTGATCCTGACTGTTTTAAATGTAATAAGTAATTCAACGTTTCAGTCACAGAAATGGGCAGTATGGTAAAGGGTGTTGAAATATTTTTTGAACGACAGTAATCACCCAGTTCTTGTAAATCATTTTCATGTGTTTTGTCATTGGTGATTAACTTATCAGCAACATTAGCGAAATGAGAGTTTAAATCATCAGGTGATAATTCTGATATTGGACAATGCGCTTTATGGTCAGAATTTCTGTTAGTCAAAAGGTTAATAGCTTTCCAAATTGATTTCTGATTCTGGGAGGAAGTTACCAAATCTTGAAAGTATGTTTTCATTGCCCTTCTCTTCATTGAGTTCACTTTATTCCTCTGTTTATTGAATGCCTTTCTGTCTTTTGAAGTAAGTAAGCTATCTCTTTTATATCCCTCATTGTCTATATCTTTAGTTAACCAAGGGGGTTTGATGGTGTGTTTAACTCTCTTTTTAATTAAGGGAGCATGTTGGTCATATATTTCCTGAAATGTATGTATCCAAAACTCTATCGCTAAGTCCGGGTCCCTAATTTGATAAACATAATCTAAATCCGAATTAATTAAGTCATTCAGAAATGAATTTTGATCGAAGTTCCTGAAGCACCTATAAAATATTTCTTTGTGACCGGACTTAGGAATTTTGACACCTTTTTTCTTCCAAGTTATGCAAACAGAGGAATGATCACTACAACAGGTCTGTACAGAGGACGCTTCTATTATATTAGCTTTGTTGTTGACATAGATGTGGTCAATTAGAGTTCTTGAATGATTTGTGATACGAGTCGGAACGTCAATTATTTGTTCCAAATCATAAAGTTCATACATTTGTTTCCATTTTGTTCCTGACAATGTTAAATCAATATTAAAGTCGCCAAATAGTATTATTTCTTTCGATTCAAGGATTGCAGCATCCATCATCGAATTAAATCTGTCATACCAGTCAACTTTTTCTGCAGGATTTCTGTAGATGAACCCCACCATGATTGGTTTATAATGTTTTAGACTTATTTCAACCCAAATGCTCTCTATGTTATGATTTTCTAAATGAGGTATTCTCTTGAGAGTTAATGAGCGAGTACAATATAAAAGCAAACCAGTTGAACGGGGTGCCATGGGATCTAAGCGAATCATATCATAGTTTGGCATGGACATATGGGAGTCGGGGATCACATCAGTTAGCCAGGATTCAGCTATACAAAATAAATGAAAATGATTACCTTTGTTATGTAATATTGTTGCTATTTCATCTGTCTTATTTCTGGCGCTATTTATATTGAGGTATCCAATACGGAGTCCCTCCCGTGAAGGCCATTTATCCAAAGTAGTAGACATGATCAAAATATAAGATAAATACATGCACAGCACTAATTGAAAATGGTCAAATAAATACAGTGAATAAGAAAGTGGGAATGGGGTAATAGGGTAAATAGAAACAATGAAACTGTTTCAAGTCCTGGATAGAATTATATATAAACAATTAATAACTAAAAATAGCATGCGATTTAACAACAACTATAAACAATTCGACAAAGTCTAGTGACTTATCGAATGGAACTGTCACTTCAGTTAATTCAGTACTTTTTCGTAGGATGAGTGTGTGTGTGTGTGTGTGTGTGTGTCTGTCTGTCTTTCATACAAACAATCCCCCCACCTTCCGGAAGTTCTGCGCTTGCAGCTTCCTTTATAATAATAATAATAATAATTGTGAATCATTTATATAGCGCACTCCTCCAGCAAATGTGGAGCTCTATGCGCTTAACAAAAAAAAAAAAAGCAAGCAAGAAATTCAACAAAAACGAATAATCACTCACACACATGCAAATAGGCATACATACACCCCCACCCACATACATACACGCACGTACACACACATACACACACATGCGCACACAAACAAGCACGCACAACGCACGCATACCCACCCACCCACAATAACCATCACCACCAGAATCGAGAAGTAATGTGGCCTAAAGGTTGTGATGTAGCTTGAATAGGTGGGTCTTAAAGAGCTGAATTAAAAGATGGCAAGGACTGGATATGGCGAATTTCGCATGGTAAGGAGTTCCAAACTGATGGGTCCAAAAAGGAAAAAGAGAGCTCTATCACTCTCTTTGACTCGGCCTTTTCCATCTGCCCACTGTCATCTACTAACTATCTTTCTGCCTTATTTGTGGCTCCATTCTCCTGCCTTTGTTCTGGAAACTCTTACAAGTTACAAACATTTTCTCCAGCTGAACATGGCATGCTGGGCCTAACTATTTATTAGTTAGGCGCATAACATTATTAACAGCAACATGACAGACCCGCAACCACCCCCCATGGGGATACCAGGGGGGGGGGGGTGTCTTTTCCCCCCACCTTCTGGAAGTTCTGTGCTTGTACCTCCCTCTAATCTGTCACTCTCTTTGACTCTGCCTTTTCCCTTTGCTTGCTGTCATCTACTATCTTTCTGCCTTACTGGTCCCATTCTCCCGCCCTTTTTTCAAGAAACCCTTTCAAAAAGATTCCTCCACCAGCCGAAGTCGGACATGCTGGGCATAATTTATTTCTTACTTAGGTGCATAACGGCAGCATGATGCAACTGCGCTCATAATTGACTCAGAAAACTGTCTGAGCGATCAACGAAGAAGAAGAAAAAGAACAACAACAAAGTTTAAGTTTTACGTCCTCTTGGTTACAAAGAACCATATGGGACAGTTTTTAAGAAAAAGAAGACAAAGTCCCTGTATTTTCCCCCACACACTACTCACTCTCTGGTGGTGCAGTAGGCTCTGAGCAGAGCCTCAGTCTTGTTCTTGTCCACCAGCTCCCCCAGCCGTTCCTCTGCATCCTCCTTGGCATGGCGCAGCTGCCGCACTTTCTTCCGCAGCGCTGCGTTTTCCGAGCTCAGCTGCCGCAGATAAATTAACATTATTGAACAAAAGGGGGAGGGGGAACTCTCTTTCTAATTAACTCCCCTCCATCAAAGTTGAGTACGATATCAATCATCTAGCAAAGCATGGATCAGAGCCAAAGTGAGACCAACAAAGCATGGGTGATGTGTCATAAACCAAAAGCGAACTTGGCAGATTATTTTCTTGAGAATGATGCTTTGTTAGTCTCACTTTGGCTCTGATCCACGCATTGCTAGATGATTGGCATCGTAATCAGCTTTGGTGGAAGGGAGTTAATTAGAAAGAGAGTTTTCCCCCTTTGTTCAATTTCGTTATTTTCTCTCTTGGCCTCACTATTTCATTCTCTAAGTTTTACATTGACATAATGGGTACCCGCGCCTTGGCGTAAGGCTGTCAGACCAATTGACAAACACCAAGGCCATATCAAAATGTTATGTTCTGCATACCTATGCGGGGGATTGTGTTTACTTTAGCCATGGCAAGCTCCTAGTCCTAGCGTAACAACATCATCAGTCCAAAATATGTGGCGGGGTAATCAAAAACGGCCACACACTTGTAATGTTCTCATATCTAGCTGGTGCATTTGTACCACAGTGTTCAAGTGGTTCGGCTGTTGGGATGATCCCTGGAATCTTTAAGCCCATTCCCTGCCCTTCTACCTCAACTTCCTCCGTCCTGACCCCCCACCCCCTACCCAATTGCTGATCATCTGGGCAGCAAAAATCTTGCATTTGTTTGACCCCCCCCCCCCCCCCCCCCCCCCCCCCCCTAAAGTACGTAACATACTTACATAGCATCAAAATCGTCAAAATGATGATGGCGGATGCTGAGAGAAAGAAAAAGAAGTTTGGCTTTGAGCCTTTGGCTAAGACCAAACTGTCACCAAAGACTAAGCCAGTCACTAAGTAAAACAGAGTCAGAGAGAGAGAGAGAGAGTGTTGAGTCTAAACGGAGGTCGTTCGCCAAGTCAGTGAATATGGATAGGGTTAGAATTGATCGACCAGAAAAGGGATAGGGTTAGAACTGTAAAGAACCGAAATAAATGATTGTAACAAATTTCATCACCAAAATAATTGATGGAAACTTTCTGGATGTGAGAACAATAGCACAAGTTAAGTGTTCATTTCGACTGTTGTGGTTAGGGGTAGAACTTACGGTCGGGATACGGCTAGGATTAGGACATCTAAAAAACAAAAGAGAAACGAAGAGCAAACTTCGATTGTGCGAAAATATGAAAACTTACACCTTCGTCAGGCACAATGAAATAAAAAGATGGCTTCTGCTGGTCTACCTGATCTCTGGCGAACGACCTCTGTTTAGACGCATGTGACTGTGTGTGTGTGTGTGAGAGAGAGAGAGAGAGAGAGAGAGAGAGAGAGAGAGAGAGAGAGAGAGAGAGAGAGAGAGAGAGAGAGAGAGAGAGAGAGATTGATTGATTGATTGATTGATTGAATTTTATTTATAGAGGGTAAGCAATAACATGCTTTTTTACATCCAGCCCTCTGGACAAAATACATATATAAAAGTAGAAAATGGAAAACGAAAATAAACACATACAAAGTAATATAAAGCATGCAAAAAAACATCCCTATATTGTAACACATCAATAACAAAATCAAACCTATTATTATTAACTATACTAATTATTAACATTCAAAATGTGTGAAGTAAGCGCATACACACGGGAAAATAAAACCCAATCCTACTTTTCACACTCATCTTTAAACATTCAAAATAGAGAAATGCACAAACATAAAAATACCTCAATCATACTTCATCATTAAAATGTACTTATTTGAAGAAACCCATGCATAATAAGTCAAACATAGTATTACTTTACCTACTCATCTTAGCAGAGAGAGAGAGAGAGAGAGAGAGAGAGAGATTGGCAATAATACCTTTGCGCAGGAGTGTATTGTAGGAATACTCATATTTGTCAAATGACACAACCATTCATTTCTTGAGAAATAACGTCAAATCTAAACGAAAGCTTCAAAATAAGATTACAGCAGATTTAAAGTGGCGTGTTCCGGCCTGTTTACGGCAACAGCTGTGAAAGTGATCTCCCTTGTTCAAACGACTTTCGCTTTCTAAGTGTCTATTCATAGAATCCTTGACGAAATAACAAGCAAATTACACACAAAAAGAGAAGAAAAAGAAAAAAATGTCGATTTAAAAAAAAAAGAGGGTCTAGAAATCCACGATCTCATTATATTGACATATTATAATCCCATGCCAGAGTTTTAGCTTATTCTCATGGGAGAGGCCTTCGGCTTCGTTGCATCTTCTGTATATTCTGGGACCCACACACCGACAGGCAGATCTCTGACCTGGAGAAGGTCCAACACAGGGCGGCAAGATACGTGCTAAACAGACACAGAAATACTTCCAGTGTTAGCGCCATGCTCCACGAGCTACAATGACCATCTCTCGCTGACGCCGCCGCGCTTCCAGGCTATCCATGACCTACAAGATCACAAATGGACTGGCCTGTGTGAAATGCAGCGCCCTCAAACCCATGCCCCTCAGCAGGAGAAGACAAAACCACAACAAGCAGTTCCAAAGAATCCCCGCCAGAACCGACTACCGCAGCACTCTTTCTTCCCACGAACCGTCCGCGACTGGAACCTGACCTGACCTGGAACTCCCTACCATCAGAGACAGTCCAGTCCCCCACGCTCAGCTCCTTCATCTCGAAGGTGCTGAAGCTCCCTGACTAAAAGCACTACTACCCCCCCCCCCCCTTTTTCTCCCCAGCTTCTCAGTGATGTGGCGAAATTCCCCAGACTGTGACTCAGTCACACTCAGTGTGACCCCCCCCCCCCCCCCCCCCCCCCACTCCAGCTACTACTACTACTACTACTACTGCTGCTGTTGATGCTACTACTATACTACTACTACTAGTCTACTACTACTACTACTACTACTACTACTACTACTACTACTACTACTACTACTACTACTACTACTACTACTACTACTACTACTACTAGTTAGTCTGTCACATAATCCCGTCAACAGCTATGGTTATCTCAGGACTGTCACCGCGTAAAGTTCGACCACGTATAGCAAAACACACTTCAATGATTCTTAACAACGTCCAAAAACCTAGAAAGAACGAAAATAAACAGTACAATTCACGACATAGTTTTATATGGCATCTTCATCATTGTACCCTATAGCTCATAATTTCACACAGTGCTGGAAACGTTGAGCCACTCTATTCTACTTATTGGATCCAGGTTTTTAAAAAAAAGAAGTAAAAAAGGATAACAAACACATCCTAGTACAAAAAATAAAAATAAAAAAGGCCATTATTATAAAATGGGCAACATGTGCCCACTCAAGTGCGTAAGGTCTCACACGTGAAAGCCAGTGAACAATATTAAAAATCAACTGGCATGTCACTCATAAATTGTAAATGAGGATGGAGAGAATGAAAAATTGGGACGAAAGGCTACTCTTAGTTTAAAGCTCCCCCATCACGACAAGGTGGAAATGAATGAATCTTTAATTTAATGTCTTTTCACATAGATCGTGATTTTAGACAGCATGCACCAAAAAACAAAAAAACAAAAAGGTAAAATAACATGCATAAGAACGACATATTAAAAAAATAAAAAATAAAAATATATAAAAAAATAAAGAAAACCTCTACAGTAGTCTTCCAATAGTTGAGGACAGCATTGCTTTTGCAATGACAGTAATGTCAATTTCTGCGTCATTTAAAATATCCTTGGTACATGTATTATCATACTTACCAAAAAAGTCCATATTGATCATTCGATATTTAGAGAGCAATACTGGGCATTCTAATAGTAAGTGATGAATTGATAATTTATCACTACAAAGACAGTTAGTTTCCAAGTATTTAGTTTTCCATGAATTGAGTCGTATCTGTTAGATCTAAAGTCAGATGAGTTGATGTAAGTAGCTTTTTCCAATAAACACAAGGTGGAAGCCCGCGGGGGAGATACCACTACTACTACTACTACTACTACTACTACTACTACTACTACTACTACTACTATTAGGTGAAGACGGGGTAAATAGCCCAGGGGCGGGTAAGAAGCCCATGCCAATTATCTCATGAAATGAAGCAAATTTTAGTCACATTTTGCCCATGAGAGACGATCAGTGTTAATGTGTAGCATTCGTCTCATGGGCAAATGTGACTGAAATTTTCTTTATTTCATGAGATAATTGGCATGGGCTTCTTACCAGCCCATGGGCTTTTTACCCTGTCTTCCCCTTACTACTACTACTACTGCTGCTCCTCCTCCTCCTCCTCCTTTCTTCTAGTATAGTACTGCTATTACTACTCGTAGTTCTCCTCCTTCTGATACTAGGCCTACTATCATATTATATATGAATAGGCTACTTCAGTGCATTATCATGAAACTATTATGTTGATTATTCAAAAACCTCGGGACTTTCCTGGTATTGCAGCACCTCCAGGATCGTCCCACGTACTATCTTTTATATTGTTATTAATGTCCCACATGTGCGCCAGGGCAGGATCAAGTGATTCGTAATGGCGGGGGGGGGGGGGGGGGGGGGGGGGGCGGGGGGGGGGGGGGGGGGGGGGGGGTCTGCCGGGGGTCCAGGGAGCTACATAGGTCCTTGGTTATGTGATAATGGTTTTTTTTTTTTTTTTTTTTGTTGTGTGTGGGTGGGTTGGGGGGGGGGGGGGGGGGGGGGGGGGTGTGTGGGGGGGGGGGGGGGGGGGTGTATAGGGGGCAAAGCCCCCCGAAAAAGTTTACAATTTAGTGATTGTTAAGGCAAACATCGAGCCATTTCCTTACTTTTAACCCTTGTATAAGGTATAGGTGAAGACGGGGTAAAAAGCCCATGGGCGGGTAAGAAGCCCATGCCAATTATCTCATGAAATAAAGAAAATTTCAGTCAAATTTGCGCATGACATGAATGCCAAACATTAACACTCGTCTCATGGGCAAAATGGGACTGAAATTTTCAGAATTTTCTTTATTTCATGAGATAATTGGCATGGGCTTCTTACACTGATATATTGATCTGTGTGGATAGGCTTCTGTATTTTACTTATTTAGTTTAAAACCATTTTCATCTTATATTTGTCATATGCTCAATTTTAATGTGTGTGTGTGTGTGTGTGTGTGTGTGTGTGTGTGTGTGTGTGTGTGTGTGTGTGTGTGTGTGTGTGTGTGTGTGTGTGTGTGTGTGAAGGGGGGTAGGGTGGTGGTGGGGGTGACTTCAGTGTGCAGGTAGAAAAGTGGTTAATGATTTTATGCATAATTATTTTATTATATGTTTGTATTTAATTCAGTTTGTATTTAGCTCTTCTGCTGTTTTATGCTGATAAATATATTGATGACTGTGATTGCTTTTAGTCTAACTAATTTTTCATTCTTTTATTAGGCATGTGTACGTATAAATGTTTATTCATTTTAGTTCATTGTATTACTGTGGAAGAGAAAGGTGGGTTTGGAGAGAGGGGGTAGATGGTGGAAGAGGGTAAGGGAGAGACGGGGGGAGGGGATGGAGCGATAAGAGTAGAGGGGTGGGAGGAGGGAGGGACAGGAGACGGGAGAGAGGGAGAGAGAGAGAGTCATGGAGAGAGAGAGAGGGGGAGAGAGAGATATATGTTTTTGTTTGATTGTTTAAACAGGGTCTATAATGTTTCATTGCCAAAGCCCTGTGATGAGGTGGGATGTTGGTGGGAAGGGTGGAGGGTGGTATGAAAGTGAGCGCGCAAGCGGGGCGTGTGAAGTGTGAAAGAAACTTTTAAAGCATGTCATTACAATTTATTTTGTTCTTTTATAAATTGTTTGGTTTCTGTGTGTACATATGACGTGTCCGCAGGAAAATTATCCTTGTTTTGATGAGGACAAAATAAAAGTTGAGTTGAGTTGAGTTGAGTACACGCCTATGGGCTTTTTATCCCGTCTTTCCATGGTTCGGGCAGTGGGAGTGTGGGGTGGGGTGGGGGGGTCCGGAAACCCGGAACATGTCCCCTATAGATCCGACCCTGTGTCCTCTGTTCCAGGTTGGAGGACGTTAAACAGGCTTTCACAATAATTGCATTAGACCTCCGTCCACGGATTTATAAGCGATGGAGGGACTTGATGACATTCTGCCTAACGTCCTCCGGTCTGGAACAGACACATAATTATATGGGACATTAGTAGATTATAAAGATGGTGCCATAGCCGATGAGGTTTAACCGAGGCGTGGTCACCGCTACAGCTATCTGTATTAATTTTAAAAAATCGGGACTTTACTGGTTTCGTACTGCCTCCGGGCATTGCCTCCAGTATTGTTCCCACCATATTTGTATTTACAAATGTCCCTTATGTGTCTGATTCAGACCAAGAGGACGTAAAACACCATTTTCGTCCCTATAAAGATGGTGGGAACGACCCTGGAGGCAATACCCGGAGGCAGTGCAACACCATGAAAGCCCCGATTTTTTTTAACAATACAGATGTGTATACAGAGCATTCAATAAAGTGATTAAAATGTGATGGAGGGACTTGAATTTAAGCTTTGTCTGATTAAGTTCAAACACAACCTACACCGAACGTTTACGCTGAGATAATCAATACGGAGATAGGATAGAACGAGATGTATCATGTAGAGTGGTTGGCTACACTCAATTGCGCCTAGATATAAACATTACCCGGTATGTACATCGATCGGTTGCGCCTAGTTTCTGCAATATACATATGAATGTTTGTTTGTTTGTTGGCTTACCCTGGCTAAAAGACTCAAGGGATCATCCCAACAGCGAAGCACTAGAACACTATGCGGGTACAAACAAGTGCATCAGCTACGGATGAGAAACGTTACGTGTGTGACCGTTTTTGATTACCCCGCCACGTGAGGCAACCACAATCTGTCTTCGGGGAAAGATAATGTATATCTTAGAAGTTCAACTTCAGATGTAGTGGCGAGTGCATAAAGATATATTTCCCCCGTGGGGATACCGGGGGATCTTTTGTACAAATAGTTCCTCCACCTTCTGGAAGTTCTGTGCTTGTAACTTCCTCTAATTATGTCATTCTCTTTGACTCTGCCTTTTCCCTTTGCTTACTGTTATCTGCTATCTTTCTATCTCACTGGTCTATTCTCCTGCCTTTTTTCTATACATTCTTACAAAGATTTCTTCAGCCGAAGTCGGACATGCTGGGCCTAACTATTTCTTAGTTAGGCGCATAACGGTAGCATGACGCATCTACGCTCATATGACAGGAAACTGTCTGAGCGAACGAAGAAGAAGAAGAAGAAGAAGTAAAGATATATCATATAGTAATTTGGCAAGTGTCCCGTGTGTGTGTGTGTGTGTGTGTGTGTGTGTGTGTGTGTGTGTGTGTGTGTGTGTGTGTGTGTGTGTGTGTGTGTGTGTGTGTGTGTGTGTGTGTGTGTGTGTGTGTGTGTGTGTGTGTGTGTGTGTGTGTGTGTGTGTGTCTGTGTGTGTGTGTGTCTGAAACACGAAACGGGCCTTATAACTCCGCCGTTTTTCGACCGATTCGCTTCAAATTTGCTGTGAGCCCTCACGGGGCGATGGCAACGGCAACCGAGGCGGCCGTGTCATTTGCGCGGTTTCGCAAATGCGCGAAACGCGCATCCGCCGGCCTCTCGGCGCCCGTATCTCCGGCGTTTCTGGGCCGATCGCCTTCGAATTTGGCAGGAAGATGACCGGGGCCGGGGACTATCCGTGTGCCAAACCGGAAGCGAATCGATTCAGAAACGCGCGCGCTATACGACTCCGCCGTTTCTTAACCGAATCGCTTCAAATTTGCTGTACTCGGCGTTACCAGTACTTGGCGTTACCGTTACTAGGCGTTACCGTTACTAGGCGTTACTGGGACTCGGCGTTGCGCTAGTAATAATTATTTGGTGCATGAAAGTGTTATAGGATAGTTTTTATTTGGGGGATAATATCTAGTGTAGCACCGGTGTGGGGCGAATTGACCTTGTTAGGATTTAAAAAATAAAAGAAGAGTTGAGTGACAGTTCAGCGAGACATTGGATTGTATTAAAACAGACAAAGTAAAACGTCTAGCTGATTTGTGAACAAGCTAAATAAGCGGTTTAAAATCAGATGGAGAGATGAGACTGAATGAGAAAGAGTAAAGAGAGAGAGAGGTGTAACAAGAAGAGCCGACACGAAAAGATAAGCAACGACAAGAAGACTCTTCGAAGAAGAAGAAGAAGAAGAAGAAGAAGAAATGGAGGAAAGGGAAAATACTACGATGTGAACTATCAAATATATGTTGGAGAAGTTTGTACGTTGTGTCAAGAACGTACCAGCTACAGGTACGTGTGGGATTAGTCGCAATGTGGAGGAATCATTGTATTCACTGATACTGTAGTTATGTGAAATATGTGTTATAATACTAATTGTTCATCTCTGTTTCAGGGACTACTTATATAACTGAGTAGGGGCCACAGAACATAACTATACTGTAGAGAAATGAAAACAAGATGTGTATGAATGGTAAACTGATTAAGCTGGCATGTTTACAGTAATATTGTGTCGCTTTAGTGTCAAGTAAACAGCATAGGGGAAGACGGGGTAAAAAGCGCATGGGCGGGTAAGAAGCCCACCCCAATTATTTCATGAAATGAAGCAAATTTCAGTCTCATTTTGCCCATGAGACGAGCGTTAATGTCTAGCATTCGTCTCATGGGCAAATTTGACTGAAATTTTCTTTATTTCATGAGATAATTGGGGTGGGCTTCTTACCCGCCCATGCGCTTTTTACCCCGTCTTCCCCTAGTATGGAGTCAGATTGCGGGTTTATTTTTTGTGAATGAATGTAAGTTTGAAAGGTTGTAAGATGTGTCTGTTTGTGTAGTTTTTGCGTGACCATTCCTTTCCTTTCCTTTCCACCCAAATCCCCTCTTGACAGACGTGTTTTTTTGTTGTGGTGGTAAAGGTCAAGATGCGCCCCCCCCCCCTTCCTCCATTTCTCGGTTGTTTCCACTTTTTCAGTCTTGACTTTCTTACTGCAGATTGAGTACTTCATCCTCTATCGTTTGCTGTATTTAACACTAATTTTCATCCATGTACATAATTAAACACATGCATTCAATAATAGTAGAAGATAAAGGCAAGACGGAAAAAACGCAATGAACCAGGACTGTGACACATGCTCCGCGGCTGTTGTGTGTACTGCACTACATAGGGGGGGGGGGGGGGGGTCCTATTAGATAATGGCCTTTAGCATGACTGCGATTAATTATTCAACAAAGATAATTAGCTGAAAAGGTTAATAAAATACAGCTTAATGTTTGGTAAGAAAGGCAAGTGTGACAATGCGGGGAGAGCTGAGAAATGTAGGGGATGGGGGGGGTGGGGTGGGGGGTGGGGGGGGGGGTGGGGGGGGGGGGGGTGGGGGGGGGGGGGGGGCACATCGGGGGTCAAGATGAGGGTACACTAAAACAATAGGGAATGGGGTGGGGGGGGTGGGGGGTGGAATGGGGAAAGCGATGGAAAGGGTGGGGGGTGGGGGGGGGGGGGGGGGGGGGGTCAAGATGAAATTCTGCTCAACGTCCTCCGGTCTGGAGCAGACACATATATATGGGACATTAGTGGATATAAAGATGGTGGGAACGATCCTGGAGGCAATGCCCGGAGGCAGTGCAACACCAGCAAAGTCCCGATTTTTTAGCAATGCAGATCTGTGAATTAAGGTGGGGTCAAGATCAGATTACAGTACAGTAGAATCTCCCTTATAAGACCTTCAAAAATCATCCAAAATGAGGTCGTATAAGGGAGGTAATTTTCATACTTACAAAGACGGGCAATGTCTCAGAGAAGTAGGTCTTATGTGGGAGGGAGTCTTATAATGGGAGGTCTTATACGGGAGGTTCCACTGTAGTCCTTATGTATACATCTGTATCGTTAAAAATTCGGGACTTTCCTGCAGTTGCACTGCCTCCGGGCATTGCCTCCAGGATCGTTCCCACCATCTTTATATCCACTAATGTCCAATTAGGGGAAGACGGGGTAAAAAGCGCATGGGCGGGTAAGAAGCCCACCCCAATTATCTCATGAAATAAAGAAAATTTCAGTCAAATTTGCCCATGAGACGAATGCTAGACATTAACGCTCGTCTCATGGGCAAAATGAGACTGACATTTGCTTCATTTCATGAGATAATTGGGGTGGGCTTCTTACCCGCCCATGCGCTTTTTACCCCGTCTTCCCCTATGTGTCTGTTTCAGACCGGAGGACGTTAAACGGATTTTCATTCTGTAGTACAAAGCATTTTCGAAAGAAAGGTTTCCCCGCTTTCAGTTATGAAGTTAGTGTGTGAACAAAAAAGGCAGCAGTTTTGCATTTCCTTTCATTTTCGGTAGTGGGGATCAAATCGCCCGGGTCTCCGGTTATTTTATTTACCGATTGATCTTGATCGATCAACTAATTGATCACGCCTTACGTTTCTAATCGAATGATTTTCTGGACATAAAAGAATGTCCAGGTTTTGGGTAGAGCGAAAGACGGTGTACGTTGGCAGGTTGGGAACAAAGGAATTGTTATGCTGGAATACCTAGGGGAAGACGGGGTAAAAAGCGCATGGGCGGGTAAGAAGCCCACCCCAATTATCTCATGAAATGAAGCAAATTTCAGTCTCATTTTGCCCATGAGACGAGCGTTAATGTCTAGCATTCGTCTCATGGGCAAATTTGACTGAAATTTTCTTTATTTCATGAGATAATTGGGGTGGGCTTCTTACCCGCCCATGCGCTTTTTACCCCGTCTTCCCCTATTCATTGCGGGCAATATCTATAAGGCCTAAATGTATGAAACTGAGTTCACATGCACGCGCACAGGCAGACAGACAGACTGACAGACAGGCACATACACAGACAGGCACATACACAGACAGGCACACATACATACATACACACACACGCACGCACGTATGCACGCACACACACACACACACACACGCACAGAGAGAGAGAGAGAGAGAGAGAGAGAGAGAGAGAGAGAGAGAGAGAGAGAGAGAGAGAGAGAGAGAGAGAGACAGACAGACACATACACGCACGCACGCACGCACGCACGCACACACAGACACACACACACACACACACACACACACGCACACACACACACACACACACACACGCGCGCGCGCACACGCACACGCACGCACACGCACGCACACACGCAAACGCACACACACACACACACACACACACACACACACACACACACACACACACATGCGCGCGCATAATGCGTACTAATAAGCTTACACCCATACACACACTCACACACTGACTGAGATCTCTCTCTCTCTCTCTCTCTCTCTCTCTCTCTCTCTCTCTCTCTCTCTCTCTCTCTCTCTCTCTCTCTCTCTCTCTCTCTCTCTCTCTCTCTCTCTCTCTCTCTCTCTCTCTCTCTCTCTCTCAATTTGTGAATGGTAATAAAGATGAGTGTGAAAAGTAGGATTGGGTTTTATTTTCCCATGTGTATGCGCCTGCATCCCAATTTTTTTAATGTTAAAAATGTGTATGGTCAATTCTATTAGGTTTGATTTTGTTATTGATGTGTTACTATATAATATATATTATAGGGTTGTATTGTGCATGCTTTATATTGTTTTGTCTGTGCTTGTTTTCCTTTTCCATTTTCTACTTTTAAATATGTACTTTTTTTCCCAGAGGGATGGATGTAAAAAAGAATGTTATTGCTTACTCTATTACCCTCTATAAATAAAAATAATAAAAAATCCATTCTCTCTCTCTCTCTCTCTCTCTCTCTCTCTCTCTCTCTCTCTCTCTCTCTCTCTCTCTCTCTCTCTCTCTCTCTCTCTCTCTCTCTCTCTCTCTCTCTCTCATGCTTTCAATTTCCTTATATTGTCTGTGTTGTCCTTAACTCGTCTCCCTCTTACATTGCTATTTTGTATATATTGCTATTCTTGATGATGGTTTGAAGGATTGCTTTGATGCTTATATGTTACTTTATAATGTTTTTGCATTATTTATTTGTTGGTCTGTTAGTTTTCTTGTTTGCCCACAGGGCTGAGTGTAAAAAAGCAATGCTTATCTTATTACCCTGTATAAATAAAAAATCGTTTCGTTTCTCTCTCTCTCTCTCTCTCTCTCTCTCTCTCTCTCTCTCTCTCTCTCTCTCTCTCTCTCTCTCTCTCTCTCTCTCTCTCTCTTTCTCTCAGTCAGTGTGTGAGTGTCACAGTATTTGTACCTCCATGGTTTTGGGTGAGTGGCCACCAGTGCCTTTGCTCTCAAGGACACTGGTTAATATAGTTTGGACTAATTGCAGAGAACAATACAATAAAGTTATGGGACCCCTGTGTGAATTGATTCATGCATTGCAATGCTCTTGGAAGTGTTTTTGTTTGTGGCTCAAGCCTATAACTCACTTTGTCGGTCGGTCGGTCGGTCGGTCTGTCTGTCTGTCGGTCCAAAATTGTCGCACATATTGACAAAATTGTCGCACTTCAAATCGAGGCATGAATGAAAAAAAAATGGTGCTTTACGTCCTCTCGGTCTGGAACAGACACACATATGGGACATTTGTAAATACAAAGATGGTGGGAACAACACTGGAGGCAATGCCCGGAGGCAGTGCAACACCAGTAAAGTCCCGATCTTTTATCAATTCAGATAGGTTGTGAGAGGCTACACTTCAAATTGAGGCCACTCTTTAAAATGATGTATTTTAAAAGCGTACAAAATAATAAACATACGTAATACAGACACTACAACAGACACGACGAGTATGCGGTGCTTCTTTTGATGAGTATAAGTAGGATACATAGTTTTAAATGTTTTCCAAAAGATATAAAAAGTTACGAAATGGTGCAGAGATAACATTCTGGTTTACAGATTAAAATTATTGAAAAGCCAGGGGAGGTGACTCATGATTGGAGTAGTAAAAATCGACCGCGTGCCACAAACTATTGCGATTTCGCGCTTGTTTTTGGTTTTGTCTTTGCTTCTGTAACCACCCACCATGACATTGGTCTAAGGCCTACTCATTAACCCTTTCGCCGCCAACCATTTCTTCAGCCAAGAAATACCATTAAACTTAACTGGGTATAGAAAAAAGAATATCTGCAATATTGCTAATTCCTCGGTGACATATATAACATTAGGCCTATCCTTACCTCCCAAAATTAAGAGAATAGGGTCTTTGGATAACAGATGGTGATGGAAATGATGTTTTACGTCCTCTCGGTCAAAGACACATATGGGACATTTGTAAATGCAAAGATGGTGGGAACAATACTGGCTGCAATGCCCGGAGGCAGTGCAACAGCAATAAAGTCCCGAGTTTTTAACAATATAGATAGGTGTAGCGGTAACCACGCCTCGGTTCAACCTCATCGGCTATGGTACCCCCACATTATTAAGTATTAAAATAAAATAAAAATTCTGGAGATGCGGGGTATTGGATAACAGACCCTGATTTGATGCCTTTTAGTGACATGGGTGTTAAACCATTGTGGTGCCAAAATGCGACGTTGGTGGGGAAAGGGTTAAACCATTCAGTGTTCGGTGTTCTCTTTCTTTCTCTCTGTGCGCGCGTGCAAGCGTGTGCATTGCAATGAGAGACTTAGTGCGATTTTTCTCACACCAGAGGGCATGACGCTCGTGTGGGGCTAATCCTCTCTATATTATTAGTTGGGGATAAAGAAAGAGAGAGAGACAGTGAGTGGTCCTACCGTCACTCTCTCTCTCTCTCACTACGCCCAAGTAAGAAAATCGCGTGATAAGCCCCTAGTGCATTGACTGCCCTCTGGCGTGAAAAATATCGCCATAGGTTGACCATTGCCAAAGTTAGTGGGTTTTTTCTTACTCTTTTTTTTGGGCACATCAAGTTATTTCTTCCAGGAAATGGCTCACAATGGAAACTTTTCTACAGCTCTTCAAATCATCCTACAGAAACAAATTGTTTCACGCATTGAAAATGTCCTTCATAAACCAGGGGGCTAACGTTACGTAGCGTGAGCGCAAATCGGCAAAAACGGTACTAAGAAACGCCTCTTTCGCCGACGTTTGCCAAAAACGTGTTGTGGCTACTCCCACAGTATCTCTTGGCGAACTATCACGCGACTAGCATGGGGTGAAAGCGTTTCTTGTTGTTGATTGGTCCATTAACGTTTGGTTAAAAATAATTTTAAAAAATGACCAATCAGACAAGAGTTTGTAATATTCTTCCGCAAACGTTTTTCTAAAGTGTTTCTTAAGCCTCGTTTGGCGTAAGCGTTATTCGCGCGGCGACCGTTATCTAGAGAAACTCGACCCTGAATTTTTTAAAACAATAGCTTGATTCTTAAAAAAACTAAATTATTGGCGATTTTGAGGGTTTGCATTTTTTTGTTCTATTAAGGGCCAGCCACACTGCATACGATTCGATGCCAATGCGATCCGATTGTGACATTTGTGAGGTAGGATTCTCGTGAAATTCTACTGTCAAAATGAATCTGATGAAATCGTACTATAGTTATGTTCACTATATTTGTAGTAGTCCCCCGTACACGAATCTGATGACATATCTGTGTTTTTGTATCAGACATGGGGCAGTGGGTGGATGCCTCGTGCCTCCATACGGGGGAGCTGGACGCCCCCGCCCCCTCCACGAGTCTCTCCCCGTGGGGATACCGGGTTTTTTTCTCGTAAAAAATAGTTCCCCCACCTTTTTGAAGCTCTGTGCTTGCAACTTCCTCTAATCTGCCACTCTCTTTGACTCTGCCTTTTCCCTTTGCTTTCTATCATCTGCTATTTTTCTGACTTACTGACACATTCTACTGCCTTTAAAAGAAATCTTCAAAATAATTTTCCTCCTTTGAGCTACTCCGAAATCGGAATGTGTCGGCTGTACGCAGCGGGGAGACCAGTGAAGACTGAAAACCGGACACATATGTACCTTACCCACTATGGCCATATGGCCTGGGAACGCAGAAGAAGAAGAAGAAGTAGTATCAGACATTTTATGTAATCCGTGTATCGGGGACAACATGTAAGGGAAGACGGGGTAAAAAGCGCATGGGCGGGTAAGAAGCCCACCCCAATTATCTCATGAAATAAAGAAAATGTCAGTCAAATTTGCCTATGAGACGAATGCTAGACATTAACGCTCGTCTCATGGGCAAAATTAGACTGACATTTGCTTCATTTCATGAGATAATTGGGGTGGGCTTCTTACCCGCCCATGCGCTTTTTACCCCGTCTTCCCCTAAGTATAGTGAGCGAAAAATAGTAGAATTATTTTTAGACGGAAGTATTTCACGTGAATCTTGACTCACAGACATGGTCACAATTGGATTTGCGTTGTCATTGCATCGTATGCAGTGTTGCTGACCCTTTAGTCGCACTGTACCCACCTAGCAATTTAATCGTATCATATCATAGGGCAAGACGGGGTAAAAAGCCCATGGGCGGGTCAGAAACCCATGCCAATTATCTCATGAAATAAAGAAAATTTCAGTCACATTTTGCCCATGAGACGAGTGTTAATGTCTACCATTCGTCTCATGGGCCAAATTGACTGACATTTTCTTTATCTCATGAGATAATGTACATGGGCTTCTTACCCGCCCATGGACTTTTTACCCCGTCTTCACCTATCATATCAGTTTTGGCTCTGTAGGCTTTTTGAAGTCTTTTGCCCTCTAGATATTTTTCATATGTTGTATAAATTTACATATTTGTTGCCCTTCTTCTTCTTCTGCGTTCCCAGGCCATATGGCCATAGTAGGTAAGGTACTTTTTATGTGTCCGGTTTTTAGTTTTCACTGGTCTCCCCGCTGCGTACAGGCGACACATCGGGCAAAGAATATAGAAGTTTCACCCTTTCCTCCATCCCCAGCCTACCCCAGCAACTCTCCATCATTTTATTTTTGAGAGGGAAAACGAAGGAAAATGAGAGAAAGCTGGGGTCAACAAGGTGTTAGGTAGGTATAGGTACTTGATAGTCACAGAGGCGTCTCTGTGAAATTCGGGTTGCTCCCACCTGGAGAGCGCGTCGCAGCCAGAGGCGCGCCACCCAATTTTTTTTTTTTATTTTTTTTTTGCATGCGATTGTTGTGTGACTGATGAAGAAGGAAAGGCGGTGTGTGTGTGTGTGTGTGTGTGTGTGTGTGTGTGTGTGTGTGTGTGTGTGTGTGTGTGTGTGTGTGTAAATTTTGACCAAATGACAACTTTTTCGTTGCCACTGGGTTTAGCGTATACTAAGTGCATGGGCACACGGGACCCCCGGTTTATCGTCTCATCCGAAAGACTCCACGTTCAGACCGTAAGGCCTAGTGGAATGTGAGAGAGAAAAAAAATCCCCTGTAACCCAGGTTCGAACTCGGGTTTGCTTGACACGAGGCAATCGCGCTAGCACTGTGCCACTTTACACTAACAAGTGTAACTGTAGACCGTTGGTCAGTTATGACAATCGGTGTGTGGTCACAGGCAGTGCCTCGATTTCCTCCCGCAGCAACGGAAATCAATCAGCATTGCTTGACCCAACGGTCGAACTGTCATCTTTCACTTTGTGTGGGGAAAGAGAGTAGGTTTTTTTTGCCACCTCCGCTTTTATTCAGTCTTATTTTATTACAATATATCCGCTGTTGATTGTTCTGTCCGTGTATGTTTTAAAAAAGATTTTGCCAACCGGGCACATTTTCTTAGCAGTGCAACTTCTATATTTTCTTTCAGTCAGTTTCAACTGTTTTACAGTTTGCTTGAAAGAAATATAAATAAATAATAGGCTACTCTCTGTCTTTCTCAACGTTTCTTCCTGCCTGTCTGCCTTCGTGTCTGTTTGTCTGTCTTTCTCTGTCTCTCTCCCTGTCTCTGTCTCTCTCTCTGTCTGTCTGTCTGTCTGTCTGTCTGTCTGTCTGTCTGTCTGTCTGTCTCTGTCTGTCTGTCTGTCTCTCTCTCTCTCTCTCTCTCTCTCTCTCTCTCTCTCTCTCTCTCTCTCTCTCTCTCTCTCTCTCTCTCTCTCTCTCTCTCTCTCTCTCTCTCTCTCTCTCTCTCAAATCTAAAACCTTTATTTAGGTTGTAGAGGCGTGGTCTCAAACTTATCCTTCTGAAATCCTCGTCCCTTACTCATACGGACTACCCACACCTAGGAATACTGCCTCTACAATGGAAACTTGAATATGACAAAGGCATTTTAATGTTTAAAATAATGTCTGATCGCGCTCCTCCTGCTCTAAAAAATAAATTAAACCTCGTCCGCGATGTTCTTGAAATCAAAGTACCTCTTCCAAGAATTGACATTTTCTAAAAACTAGTCTTTTGTATTCGGGCGGTTGTTTGTGAAATACGAGTAGGGGAAGACGGGGTAAAAAGCGCATGGGCGGGTAAGAAGCCCACCCCAATTATCTCATGAAATAAAGAAAATTTCAGTCAAATTTGCCCATGAGACGAATGCTAGACATTAACGCTCGTCTCATGGGCAAAATGAGACTGAAATTTGCTTCATTTCATGAGATAATTGGGGTGGACTTCTTACCCGCCCATGCGCTTTTTACCCCGTCTTCCCCTAGTTTCTGAACTGTGACACTTTTTGTTGTTGTTGCTTCTTTACATATCTCTTGTAATGTTTAATTTTTACATACATTTTGTGTAAATATGAGTGGGTTTTTTTCTTTCTTTCTTGGGTGGGTGGGTGGGGGGTGAGGGGTGCGGGTGGGGGGGGGGGGGGGGAGAAAGAAGGAAGATGGCGGAAGAGGGTAATGTCTTGTGTTTTAATGTTGTTTTTATGCTCATAATGTATTTTCAGATTCATTTCTTAACCCTTTCACCGCCAATGTCGCATTTTTGCACCACAATGGGTTAACACCCATGTTAATAAAAAGTATCGAAACAGGGTCTGTTATCCAAAGGCCCTATTTTCTTAATTTTTGCAGGTAGGGATAGGCCTAATGTTATTATACATGTCATGGAGGAATTCCCAATATTGCAGATTTTTTTCCCTCTCTACCCAGTTAGGGGAAGACGGGGTAAAAAGCGCATGGGCGGGTAAGAAGCCCACCCCAATTATCTCATGAAATAAAGAAAATGTCAGTCAAATTTGCCCATGAGACGAATGCTAGACATTAACGCTCGTCTATTGTTTATTATGTCCTCAAGTACAGGATCATTTTCGTGGGACATTTTCATGGGACATTAGTAGATATCAAGATGGTGGGAACGATCCTGGAGGCAATGCCCGAAGGCAGTGCAACACCAGGACAGTCCCGAAGTTTTAACCAGTTACGGATATTATTGTGTGGGAATGAGGAACTACGCTTCTCCATTCCTTCCCCTAACCCGTCCCCAACTCCCACCCGCCAATATCAAATGTGATGGATATGAATGGCATTATTCCAGTTTTCTTTCCTTTGTACTTCGAGGTGATAGCTTTCAACGAGTATAGAGTGGCACAGTGGTAGCGCGTTCGCTTCGTGTCAAGTAAACCCGAGTTCGAACCTGGGTACAGGGTGTCACTTTTGCACTAGGCCTTGCAGTCTGAACTCATCTTTCGGATGAGACGATAAACCGATATCCCGTGTGCCCATGCACTTAGCACACGTTAAACCCAGTGGCAGCGAAAAAGTTGTCATTTGGTCAAAATTACCCCCCTCCCTTCCTTCCTCACCAGTCACACACAAATCGCAAGAAAAACAACTGGGTGGCGCGCCTCTGGCTGCGACACTCTCTCCAGGTGGGAGCAACCCGAATTTCACAGAGACGGCTCTGTGACTATAATGCACCTAACTTAACCTAACCTAACGTGATTGTTTGTCTTGCGGACCAAGCTTGCCCGGTCAAAAAAAAAAGCTACAGAGTTTCTTGCCAAACCTCACCCTTCCCTGAACTTTCTATCTCCTTTAGTGGAACTAACAGGAATTCTTGCTTCCCAGCCTCAAAAACACACCTCTGTAAACACCAAGGTAAAGCGTGGCACAGTGTTCGTTTATTTTTCTGCACGTGCAAAGCGCGTGATGGTACCATCACAGACTCTCTGGTACCACCCTACCAACCTGTGTGCGTGCATGCTGGGGGTCCGTTTCACAAGGGCTAACGTTACGTCGCGCTCGCTCAAATCGGCAAAAACGGTCTAAGAAACACCCTTCGTTTACCGATAGTTTGCGTGGCGTTTTGTTCTTCCCAGCAAGCGAGGAAGCGGCAAACTAATCGGAACTATCTCGTGACTTGTAGGGGGTTAATACATTTCTAGTTATTGATTGGTCCATTAAAGTTTGGTTAAAATAATACTTTTTTTTCTTTTTACCAATCAGACAAGAGCTTGTAATATTTTTTCCGCAAACGTTTTCTAAAGTGTTTCTTAGACCCCTTTTGGCATATATATAGGGTTAGTTTCTCTAGACGACGGTCGCCGCGCGCATAACTGTTACGACAAAAGGGTCTAAGAAACACTTTAGAAAACGTTTGCGGAAGAATATTACAAGCTCTTGTCTGATTGGTCAAAAAGAAAGTACTAATTTAACCAAACTTTAATGGACCAATCAACAACAAGAAATGTATTCACCCCCTACTAATTCCGGATAGTTCACCGCTTGCTCGGTGTTTGGCAAGAACAAAACGTCACGGGAACTATCGGCAAACAAAGGGTGTTTCTTAGACCGTTTTTGCCGATTTGAGCGAGCGCAATGCAACGTTAGCCCTTGTGAAATGGTCCCCCGGCTGGCTGGTTGTGACCCTATGACTGAAGACTGAGCTTCTTTCGGTTCAGTGACAATGCGACGCTGTTGAAGGCTGCTAGCTGCTACCTCCATAGTGGTGCCAAGAAGGAGGAAGTCAGACAGAGCAATGTCAGGCTTCAATTTGACGGGGAGGAGGATGTTCTGTCATGGTATGCTTGATACACTAAACCGTGATGCTGGATAAATATGTTAAAGTAATGATATAACAGGAGAAGTAGGTTTAACGGAGTTGTTGCAAACATTCTGGCTTTACATCCAATAGGACGCAACACGGATTTCTGAAGGGGGTGGTGGGGGTGGGGGTGGGGGTGGTGGGTAGTGGTAGTGGTGAGACAGAATATGTGTTTCTGTTAGTTTACGAAAATGTTAGTATAATTTCAAGTTAACGCTTTTGTTTTGGTAGTGGTGTTTTTTTGTCAAGTTGTTTTTATCAAACGTACTCCTGGTAACTACTACTACTACTACTACTACTACTACTACGTTCGCCTGTCGCCCCTCCCAGGGCAACAAGACCCCTCCAGCTGCTTCTGTCCTGGGCATTCTCTCCAGCTGTCCCCAGGTGAGGCCCATCTTCTTGGCGTCAGCCTCCAGGTCGCGGAGTCGCCAGGTGTTCCTTGGCCGGCCTCTCCTCCTTTTCCCTTGTGGATTCCACATAAGGGCTTGCTTTGTTTTATATTTATGTGCCCCAAGTGGGTATGGAATAAATAATTTGCCTGGCCTTGCCTTGCCTTTGTTGCGCTGGTGGCTGGCTTGCGGAGAGTGTGG
>CM065695.1:11487195-11497195 GCA_017654935.2 Phymorhynchus buccinoides | reverse complement strand
TACTACTACTACTACTACTACTACTACTACTAGGGGAAGACGGGGTAAAAAGCGCATGGGCGGGTAAGAAGCCCACCCCAATTATCTCATGAAATGAAGCAAATTTCAGTCTCATTTTGCCCATGAGACGAGCGTTAATGTCTAGCATTCGTCTCATGGGCAAATTTGACTGAAATTTTCTTTATTTCATGAGATAATTGGGGTGGGCTTCTTACCCGCCCATGCGCTTTTTACCCCGTCTTCCCCTACTACTACTACTACTACTACTACTACTATGAAAGTTCAGTTTAACGTCGCGTATCGGCTTTCATCATGTACGACGGGCTGAACCAACCAACCAGGGTATAAACAAAAACTTATGTTCCTGAATCACTGTCTTAGCCAAAAGGCCGAGAAGCGATCAGAATAATGAGTCTACTACTACTACTACTACTACTACTACTACTACTACTGCTGCTGCTGCTGCTGCTGCTACTGCTACTACTACTACTACTACTACTACGACTACGACTACTACTACTACTACTACTACTACTACTACTACTACTACTACTACTACTACTAGTTCAAACATTGTGCACTTTTTTGCTGTTGCACTGTGCAGTCATACGTATTTCTTCTCGAAATCCGTTCCTGACAGATTCCAGAGAATGGGGTCTTCAACCAGTACAGCTTCACCCTGTGGATTCGGCCCCACCCCTATGCCCTGTCCTCAGCCCAGGACGTGGCGCTTTTCCAGTACCGCTCCGACTCGCAAACCAGCACCAAGGTCACCCAGGTCAGGGCTTCCCTCACCCCCGGAGGCCTCATCCAGATGCTCCTGTACAGGGGTGGCTCTGCCATCCCCGAGACCACCAGTACCTCCACGAAGGTATTAAATCATATAGTAATTTAGCAAGTGTCCGTGTGTGTGTGTGTGTGTGTGTGTGTGTGTGTGTGTGTGTGTGTGTGTGTGTGTGTGTGTGTGTGTGTCTGTGTGTCTGAAACACAAAACGGGCCTTATAACTCCGCCGTTTTTCGACCGAATCGATTCGATTCATAAACGCACGCGATCTCTGCCGTTTCATGCTGCTTCACGTTTTCACAAACCGCGGCGTAACCATACCAGATATTGACTCGCAATTTGGAATGGGCATGACCGGTGATAGTGACTATCTTGGTGCAAAATTTCAACAGCATCCGTTCATAAACGCGCTCTATGACCTGATTTACATTTTGCAGGTACTATACGGAGTTATAAACAGCTCGCTATTTACACGTTAACTGACGCGTGCGCAGTGTTTTGTGTGAGGCTGGGGAAATTCCAACAGGCGAGCTTAGCCTATTGTGAAATCTGGATTTTACGTCCTCTCGACCTGGGAAGGCACATATGGGACATAGCTTAGCCTATTGAAGAAGAAGAAGAACTTATATAGCAGGGAGGGGTGGGAGGAGGGGAGGAGGGGGGGAGTGGGGGGGCGCTGGCGCGAGCGTCGCTGTTTCTCTCTCTCGGAGGAGGAGGGGAGGGGAGGTGGCGCGCGAGCGTCTCTCTCTCTCTCTCTCTCTCTCTCTCTCTCTCTCTCTCTCTCTCTCTCTCTCTCTCTCTCTCTCTCTCTCTCTCTCTCTCTCTCTCTCTCTCTCTCTATCTATCTATCTATCTCTCTATCTCTCTCTCTCTCTATCTCTCTCTCTCTCTCTATCTCTGTCTCTCTCTCTCTCTCTCTGCCTTTGTCTGTCTGTCTCTCTCTCTCTGTCTCATGTCTCTGTATGTCTATGTGTCTCTCTCTCTATCTGTCTGTCTGTCTCTCTCTCTGCCTGTCTGTCTGTCTCTCTCTCTCTCTCTAATAACATAATATTTTGCAGACCCGGCGAAGCCGGTACTCATCATTACCGGTTCTTGGCGGTACCGGTACTAGGCGTTACCAGTTCTGGGATTTGCCAGTACTAGGCGTTGCGCTAGTAATCATAATAATAATAATAGGGGAAGACGGGGTAAAAAGCCCATGGGCGGGTAGGAAGCCCATGCCAATTATCTCATGAACATTTTGCCCATGAGACGAGTGTTAATGTTTAGCATTCGTCTCATGGGCAAATTTGACTGAAATTTTCTTTATTTCATGAGATAATTGGCCTGGGCGTCTTACCCGCCCATGGGCTTTTTACCCCGTCTTACACTAATAATAATAATAATTAATAATGCTTACATAGCGCATAATCTTGCTAAGCAACTCAATGTGCTTTTCACTCACCATTCGTATAAACATTTCTAACAGACTATTTCTATTAGGTACTTTATAGTCACAGAGGTGTCTCTGTGAAATTCGGGTTGCTCCCACCTGGAGAGGCGTCGCAGCCAGAGGCGCGCCAACCAATTTTATTATCTTTTGCATGCGATTTTTGTGTGACTGATGAGGGTGGGGGGTAAATTTTGACCAAATGACAACTATTTCGTTGCCACAGGGTTTAGCGTGTGCTAAGTGCACGGGCACACGGGACCTCGGTTTATCGTCTCATCCAAAAGACTCCACGTTCAGACCATCGTAAGGCCTAGTGTAAAGTGAGATGAAAAATCCCCTGTAACCCAGGCTTGAACTCGGGATTACTTGACACGAGGCGAACGAAGGTGCTGACTGTACAGATTCAACCCCCCCCCCCCCCCCCCCCCCCCCCCCCCTCCCCTCAATGTCATGGATCATTGCGGGGTTTTTTTCAGTCTTGCCTTTATATTCTACTATTAGCGAACGTTTTTTTTTTTAAATTTGTTTAAATGAAATGAAAATTGACACTAAATGTAGAAATCGACAGAAGTTTAGAGGTGGCCAATCCTGCAGTAAGAAAGGCAAGACTGAAAAATCAAACAAACAAAAAACAAACAAAAAAAACACACACACACACGCGCGCGCGCACACGCACGCGCACGCACACACACACACACACACACACACACACACACACACACACACCGGGTTTTCGAAAATGGCTGCCAGAAAAAAGTGCATGACCATGTGGCCACAAAACGTAAGCTCACACCATTTTCAAGACATTGCCTAAATCTATGATTAAAATGGGTGGTGAAAACGTGTATTCATCTCATTTAATCTATTCTAGAGCATGACAATGATTTTCCAACATGTGGCTTCTTAATGTTTAAATTGCACACAAACCATATAACCTTTTAGAACAAAGACAAGAAAGCCAAATGGGTCACAAAACATTCATCAAAACTTTGAAATACTGTTTATTTTCGCTTTTGGTTTCATTACCACGGAATTTTTGGTGGGGTCAAAACAATCAGTGTTATAGCATAAGATTGTCTACTAAGCCTTCAGCTCAGAAAACGAACATTCACAAAAAGTTAAACAAATGGATAATACTCGTCACAGAAAACAGATTTTGTCCTTTTTGTAAAAACATTTTTTTGAAACAGAGGTCCACTTTGTCTTTGTTTGTCCGAAATTTTCTGACCTTATAGGGAGAAGCGTGTTCCTAAGAAATAATATAAACACCCTTCGGCTTTTAGACTATTGTTATTGTGTGATCAGTGATCGCGCTGGGAATTTTGAAAACCAGTGCCATCAGTGACAATGCCCCCCAAAAAAAACACCCTTCGGCTTTTAGACTATTGTTATTGTGTGATCAGTGATCGCGCTGGGAATTTTGAAAACCAGTGCCATCAGTGACAATGCCCCCAACCCACAACAACCGGTGTCATAACCAATCCCAAGGAAACCAAATCCTGTGAAAACCACTATATCAAAGCCTCTGTTAAACAGATTTATCAGTCCTAGCAAAACATTATCAGTCCCTAGGATTGACAGGTCCATTTTTATTCAGTATTTTAGTTTTGCAATCAGTATTTTTACTGATAATTACCAGTAAGCGCGATCACTGGTGATGCATGTTCAAACTAGCTCATTATTTTTATGAAGCTTTTAAGGTACATAATCAAGCTTTTTCTTTCAGCGGTTGACAGTTCTATAGGCGTTGTTCACCTATTGTATGGTTTACCTTTTTTGTATGGTATTATAATGCTGACGGTGTGTTGCGTACGTCGTGTCCTTTTCCTGTTTTTCTCCCCCTCTGACATGGGCAGACGGCCTGGTTCAGTAAACTTTGTGATGTGAATTTATGTGCCTGCTATTCAAACCACAGTCTTTGAGACGATTCTCTTTTGGCAGTATAGGAAAGGCAACACAGCACAATACAATACAATAGGCCCACAATACAATACAATACAATACAATACAATACAATACTCGAACTTTGCGTTCAGAAAATTAAGATAACTGTATATTTTTGTGTTCAGTTCAGTGTGACACATTTCTCTGTTAGTTTAGGGATTTTCTTGTTTCCCTGTTTGCTACGCATATTTTTATATTTTATGACAGTGACTTAATAGATAACTTACCAACTAACTAACAAACTAACTAACTTACCTTACTAACGAACTAGCTAGCTAGTTACCTGCTAAGTAACTAAGTAACTAGCTAACTAACTAGCTAACTAACTAACTAGCTAGCTAACTGACTGACTGGCCGAATAAATAAATAACCGACCCACCAAACAGCTAACTAACTAGAAAGCACTGTTACAGTGAAAACGCAGCGGCAACGGCACCCAAATTGTCCCTTGCCCGTCCCACCCCGTACTTCCCCTTGACCTTGACCTTGGTCGGTACCCAATATGCAGACTTACCATAACTTGCATCTACATACAAAGTTTGAACACCGATGTGACAGACATGGCCACAAGAAGAAACATTTTGGTTTTCAATGTCAAGCTTCAAGATCAAGGTCATGAATATCGAATATCGAAAGGAAATTTCCCTTTTAAGATGCATACCCCTCCATACCAAATTTGATTTAAAATCCGTCCGGTAGGTGTTTTTTCTTTTGCACCGATGTGAAAGATATGGCCACAAGAAGAAACTTTTTGGTTTTCAAGGTCAAACTTCAAGGTCAAGGTCAGCAATGTCATGAATATCGAAAGGAAATTTCCCTTTTAAGAAGCATTATCCCTCCATACCAAATTTGATTTAAATTTCCGCCCGGTAGGTGTTTTTCTTTTGTTGTTGAGAAAATTGATACACAGACAACAGGGCATAGGGGAAGACGGGGCAAAAAGCGCATGGGCGGGTAAGAAGCCCACCCCAATTATCTCATGAAATAAAGAAAATTTCAGTCAAATTTGCCCATGAGACGAATGCTAGACATTAACGCTCGTCTCATGGGCAAAATGAGACTGAAATTTGCTTCATTTCATGAGATAATTGGGGTGGGCTTCTTACCCGCCCATGCGCTTTTTACCCCGTCTTCCCCTACAGACACACAGACCGCGGCCATCGTAAGTATAGCTAGGTTGATACAGTTGTGTACAGTCGGCAGTGCACAGACACACAGACAAGTTGCGACAAAATACTCAGCTTCGCCGCCTGTGATTATTAGACCTCAAGGTGTGGGCCTGGAAAATGGAGTTGTACATGTGTTACGCCCAATCCATGAAATTGCCCATTTCATGAAATGGGCAAAATGGTTTGCCCAGTTCGTGAAATAACCAATTTATAACTTGCAATTGAGAAAAGCAATATGAATGAAAAATAGTTTTCGTTCATTAGCACACATAGATCAAGAATTGGTTCAAATGAATGATAAATCTCATCTGTAGATGAGTTAAAAATATTTTATTCAGACTTAATTTGATAAAACGTTTGATTCAACATGTGGCTCAGTCATGCCCCAGCTTAGCATCTGGTCGAGTTGGGGGGGCAGGGTAGGGGTGCACATACAATGTAGAAAAGTGTGATACCATTGAATCAATCTTAATCAACACCTATGTGAATGGGGACTCAAAAATGTGATATAGGGGAAGACGGGGTAAAAAGCGCATGGGCGGGTAAGAAGCCCACCCCAATTATCTCATGAAATAAAGAAAATTTCAGTCAAATTTGCCCATGAGACGAATGCTAGACATTAACGCTCGTCTCATGGGCAAAATGAGACTGAAATTTGCTTCATTTCATGAGATAATTGGGGTGTGCTTCTTACCCGCCCATGCGCTTTTTACCCCGTCTTCCCCTACACTACAATTTCATTCTTATATAAAAAAAAAGATATAATACTTGTAGTGGTGCCCTAGCCGATGAGGTTTAACCGAGGCATGGTTACTGCTAAACAATTGGGACTTTACTGGAGTTGCACTGCCTCCGGGCATTGCCTGCAGTATTGTTCCCACCATCTTTGTATTTACATATGTCCCATATGTGTCTGTTCCAGACCGAGAGGACGTAAATCACCATTTTCACATCATGTGATATACTGTCCATTTCATAAATTAGACGAAAGCATTTTTGCCCACTTCATGAAATAGGCAATTTCACGGATTGGGCGTAACACATGCACATCGTTATAGAGATACAGTAACTTTTGATTTCTTTTTTTTTTAAAACCCACCCACACACATTAAGATAAGAGACAGTCTGTTGTTCTTTCAAACCAAGGTGCTGACGTCCTCGCAGTTCCAAAGCGTGATCCTGTCGGGGGACAAGTCGGACGGGAGGATCAGCATCACTGTGGGTGGTGATAAAGAAACGTGGAGTGAAAACACGGATGCTTTGAAGGTGAGTGCATGAGTGGCATGGGCTTGTGTTGGGTGTTAATTTGTAGCTAACATTTACATGATGGACTTGTCAGGGCCGGGTCTAGTGGGGGGTGGGGGTCCTGCGTTCCGGAAGCATCCCCCTCAGCCCCAAGCATGTACCTTAACCCTTTCACCGCCAGCCATTTTTCAGCCCCAAAATACTCTTAAACTTAAATGGGTAGAGAAAAAATAGCTATCTTCAATATTGGGAATTCCTCTGTGACATGTATAACATTAGTCCTATCCTTACCTCCCAAAATTAAGAAAACAGGGTCTTCGGATAACAGGCCCTGATTTGATGCCTTTTAGTGACATGGGTATTAAACCACTGTGGTGCTAAAATGCGACATTGGCGGTGAAAGGGTTAATCAAGTTAGAAAAGTAACACGTGTGGATCTATCATGGCAGACTATGTCTCGATTTTTGCCTTAAAGGAACACCCTGACGGATGAGTTTTTTGCAAGAAACACATCGAGATCACCAGAAGGACAGCCTTTTCAAGGATCAGAACACTCACTTTGCTCTGGTTTCCTAGAAATTAAACCGTAAAAATGGCGATTCCTCCTTGGCGGAGATGCCGGAGAGAGTAGCCATTTTGGATAGGGTGGGTGGAGGTCACTTATTGTGGTTGAAGCGTTTTCTTTTTTTTTAGTACCGTAAAAAAAAAAATGGAGCTATTTCCTTTGTTGTGAGCGAAACTCCTTTAGATAAACTGTATAAATAAATATTTTAAAAAATGTGTGTATTGTGAAAATTTCGTGCAAACGATTTGGCGGCCATTAGAAAAGAGACGGCACACTCCTTCTCTCTGGGTGAAAGAATTTGACTTCCAGCACCTCCGCCAAGGAGGAATCGCCGATTTGACCGTTTTGATTTCTAGGAAACCAGGGCAAAGTGAGTGTTGCAATCTCTGTAAAAGCTGTCTAGTGTGGTCCTGTTGGAGGTTCGAGTGGTCGGAGAATAGAGTCCCGGTGCATCACGCTTCGCCTAATTACATTTCGCCTAACAACATCTCGCCTAATCACATCTCGCCTAATTATACTTGGCCTAATCATTATCGAGGTGCTTATCATATGTAACACTTCGCCTAAAATTTCCAACACACAGAGAGAGAGAGAGAGAGAGAGAGAGAGAGAGAGAGAGAGAGAGAGAGAGAGAGAGAGAGAGAGAGAGACAGAGAGAGACAGAGAGAGAGAGAGAGAGAGAGAGACACAGAGAGAGAGAGAGAGACAGAGAGAGAGAGAGAGAGAGGGGGGGGAGAGAGAGAGAGAGAGAGAGAGAGAGGGGGGGGGGGAGAGAGAGAAAGAGAGAGAGAGAGAGAGAGAACGAGAGAGAGAGGGAGAGAGAGAGAGGGAGAGATAGAGAGAGAGAGAGAGAGAGGGGAAAAGGGGGGGGGGGGCAGACAGACAGACAGAGACTGAAGACTATAAACCTTTTTACAGAGATGGAGATTTTAGGCCAAACCTATTCTTACAATCTGTCCTTGAGACGAAAAAGAAAACAATGGAGAGAGAGAGAGAGAGAGAGAGAGAGAGAGAGAGAGAGAGAGAGAGAGAGAGAGAGAGAGAGAGAGAGAGAGAGAGAGAGAGAGAGTAGCAGAACTAAACACAAATTACGTGCAAAATACAGTGAGAAGAATACATACTGACTATTGTTTTCTACATTTTCCCTTCCGTAGGGGAAGACGGGGTAAAAAGCGCATGGGCGGGTAAGAGCCCACCCCAAGTAGGGGAAGATGGGGTAAAAAGCGCATGGGCGGGTAAGAAGCCCACCCCAATTATCTCATGAAATAAAGAAAATTTCAGTCAAATTTGCCCATGAGACGAATGCTAGACATTAACGCTCGTCTCATGGGCAAAATGAGACTGAAATTTGCTTCATTTCATGAGATAATTGGGGTGGGCTTCTTACCCGCCCATGCGCTTTTTACCCCGTCTTCCCCTATCTCATGAAATAAAGAAAATTTCAGTCAAATTTGCCCATGAGACAAATCCTAGACATTAACGCTCGTCTCATGGGCAAAATGAGACTGAAATTTGCTTCATTTCATGAGATAATTGGGGTGGACTTCTTACCCGCCCATGCGCTTTTTACCCCGTCTTCCCCTATCTCAGTTGTTGACGGTGATAAAGGCATGGATGGGTGCACGTGACTCCCCAAAATGAAAAAAAACTGAAAGGCAGGGGTCCAGGGACCCATGGCGCCGGCAGGGTACAGGGGCAGAGCCCCGTCGGACGATTCAGGGGGGCAACTTAAGAGAGAGAGATAACGAGATAGACAGACAGTTAAAATGATAGACAGAGACAGTTTGAGTCTGATAAGCCTTGTAAAATTATGTAAAAGCGTGCGTGCGTGCGTGTGTGTGTGTGTGCGTGTGCGTGTGCGTGTGTGTGTGTGTGTGTGTGTGCTATTTCATAAGATTTTTTACGCCACACACGCACACACACGCCACACACACGCACCACACACGCACACACACACACACACACACACACGCGCACACGCACCCCCCCCCCCCCACACACACACACACACACACACACACTCACCCGCACACCACACGCACACACACATACACACACACTCACTCATACACACTCACCGCACCCCCCCCCCCACACACACACACACACTCTCCCACCCCCCACACACTCTCACCCCCCCCATACACACACACACTTACACCCCCACCCACCCCCCACCCCCAGGACCGGACCAAGTGATCCATAAGGGAGGGGGGGGGGGGGGTTCCTCCGGGGGTCCAGCTGCATAGGTTCCGGGTTAAGGAGTTGTGCCGTTTGGGGGGGGGGGGGGGGGGGAAGCAGTGAGGGAGAGACCCTTGGAACATTTTGCAATTTAGTGATCATTAAGGCAACAATCGTGTTATTTTCTTATTTTTCATGTGTGTGTGTGTGTGTGTGTGTGTGTGTGTGTGTGTGTGTGTGTGTGTGTGTGTGTGTTTGAGCATGACTTTGATTTAGTTTTTATAACCGAAACGTGGCTCAAAAGTAATGGACATGAACCTAAACTAAAGCAGCTAACTCCACCTGGCTACAAAATTAAATCCTTCCCCCGTTCTTCTTTAGGTGGGGGCCTCGCTGTACTGTATAGAGACGTGTTAGATAAATCCCTTTCCTTCAACACAACCCTCCCCTTCCCCCATCTGTCTTTCGAGGCTGTAGAAGTTGTTCTTAGCATGTCTGGTCAATCTGTTGTCTTCTCCTGTATCTATCGCCCTCCCCCTAGCAGAACTAACAATTTCACTGATTCAATGTTTCATCCCGAATTTGAAGCCCTCCTTGACTCCTATTCTCTGAACCGCAGTCCTCTTATTGTGTTAGGTGATTTTAATTTTCACTTCGATAACCAACAGTCCTCTCACACA
>CM065695.1:11419695-11469695 GCA_017654935.2 Phymorhynchus buccinoides | reverse complement strand
TTCTTGATGTGATTGTTGTTCAACCCCCTAGACGATTAAATCTTGCCACAGTAATGCACAAAGGCTTTTTAAAAATATTTTGTACAGAGAAAATAAAAGTTTTTGTTCTTGATGTGATTGTTGTTCAACCCCATAGATGATGAATCTTGCCACAGTTAATGTGTATTTAGCAGGACAGTGTTCCAAACTACTGTTGTTAATAGTTTTTGTTTGGATGTCTTTAGCAATAAATTATTATTTATCAATTCTAATGCAACATTTGGTTCTTGATGTATTTGTTGTTAAGCTACTTAAATGATTAGTCTTGAAGACATCCACAGTAATGTGTATTCGGCAGGTGTTCCAAACTGTATCATTCGGTTCTTGAAGTTGATGCAGTTGTTGTTAAACTCCCTAAATGATTAGTCTTGAAGACAGCCACAGTAATGTGTATTCGGCAGGTGTTCCAAACTGTAACATTCGGTTCTTGAAGTTGATGCATTTGTTGTTAAACTCCCCAAATGATTAGTCTTGAAGACAGCCACAGAAATGTGTATTCGGCAGGTGTTCCAAACTGCAACATTCGGTTCTTGAAGTTGATGCATTTGTTGTTAAACTCCCCAAATGATTAGTCTTGAAGTCAGGCGCTGTAGTGTGTATTTGGCAGGTGTTCCAAACTGCGACATTAATTCGGTTCTTGATGCATTTGTTGTGAAACTCTATAAATTTCGATGTCGATGATGATTTGGATACATTTGTGGTGATGGGTGGAAGTGGATGGAATTGGGTGAGGGTGTGTGTGTTGGGGAGGGTGTGTGTGTAACAATTGGGGTATTTATATGGACAGTTCATAAGTATGCAAGTGGTGCTCGCAAACGATGCGGAAGCGTGTGTGTGCATATGGGTGCATATGTATGTGCGTGTTAGAGGGTGTGTGTAGTGTATGTGGAGAGAGAGAGAGAGAGAGAGAGAGAGAGAGAGAGAGAGAGAGAGAGAGAGAGAGAGAGAGAGAGAGAGAGAGAGTCGTTGTGCATGTATAAGCTTTACTCATAATCTTATATCTGTGATATGTTACTTCTCGTGTGCGTTGTGTTTGATTGCATGTTTTAATGTGACAGCAAACAAAATGTCCTTGTTCTTTTTAATTAATAGGGATAATAAATATTGATTGATTGATAAATGATTAGTCATGAAGACAGCCACAGTAATGTGTATTCGGCAGGTGTTCCAAACTGCAACATACAAGCAGAGCCTACGCTGACGACAACCACAACTCTGACGTCCTCCTCCTCCCCACCAGGCGTCCCATGCCCGCAGTACCTCTGGCCCCTGGACAACGCAACCAGAGGTTATGACGTCATTTCAGGTTCCGCCCCCTTCACGTCACCGCAGACGCTGGCCTGCCTTCGCGCAGCAGCAGCAAACGGCGCGTGGAATCTGACCGACCCTCCCCTGCTTTGGGATGGGTCTGTGAGGTCGTCTCTGCATCTACCGGCGAACGGTTCAGCGTTCGCCAATAACTTCTCTGCTGCCGTGTTCGTCAAGCCGCAGCTGCTTCTGTGCGAAGGAGAGATCTGGAGTTTCGTCGACTTTGCTTCGGACAGCAGCAGTCTGTGGATAACGGTCACGCTGGAAGGCTCATGCTCCGTCAGGGTGACCGCCTTGAATGACATGGTATCAGAGAATCCTTGCGGGACGGTGATCGCCCCCGAAGCGCTCAACGATCGTAGAGACGAGTTCACCTTGGTGAGAGTGCAGAAGGATGCTGAAGAGCTGAGGCTGTACGTTGAAGGGCAGGTCTATGCGGCCGACCATTCGTGCCAGAGCTGTGGAGAGAATTGCGGAGATGGGGGTGTGACCGTGGGGGACACTTTCCGAGGGTCCCTGGCCTGTCTGGCCATTCACCCCGAGGCGCTGAGCAGCGCTATCATGACAGAGAGCGACTACCTGGATCAGTGTCAACTGTGTCACGGACCATCTTTCGAAGGTAATGAAAAGAAAGGCCTCTAAACAAAAAATATGTATACATTGGAACCTCCCTTATAAGACCTTTAAAAAATCATCCAAAATGAGGTCTTAAACGGGAGGGAGTTGTACAAGGGGGGCAATTTTGATACTTACAAAGAAGGGCAGTGTCTCAGAGAAGTGGGTCTTAAGTGGGAGGGAGTCTGATAACGGGGGGGTCTGTTAAGGGATGTTCCACTGTATCCTGTTTAGAAGCTGAGAATTTTTGGAGCATTTATTAACTATTTTTCCCCCCACGGAGAGTGTATATCACCCAAGGTACAATGGCTTTTTTCAATTTTTTATATATACACATGTATACGTTTCCCCGTTTTAGATATATGTTAAAAAAATTTGGTTTGGTTTATCATTCTGCTTCACAGAAAAAGTATCGATAAGATTTTGATGAAACTCTCAGTCTGTGGATGAGAGGCTTTGAATACCACTCAAAGAACATTCCTTTGAAACAGGGAGTTAACATTGCATTACTTAAATGTAAAAGACATGCTTACATAGTTTTTGTTGTTAGTCATGATTGTTTATGTTAGTAAAATTCGCAACAGTAGCTTTAAATAAAACTGTACACACACGTGATGACATAGGTCTAGTAAAATTTAAAATGAAAATTGTATTTAAAAAGCTAGTAGGGGAAGACGGGGTAAAAAGCGCATGGGCGGGTAAGACGCCCACCCCAATTATCTCATGAAATAAAGAAAATTTCAGTCAAATTTGCCCATGAGACGAATGCTAGACATTAACGCTCGTCTCATGGGCAAAATGAGACTGAAATTTGCTTCATTTCATGAGATAATTGGGGTGGGCTTCTTACCCGGTCTTCCCCTACACTTCACCGAGGTGTTGAAATGGGGTAGAACATGGGGAGGTAAATGGTGCAAAATCAGCACCAACTCCATGAGAATATAGCTTACTTTCCGTTTTTCAGATTATCTCTTAGTAGTTTTTGTGTACATTAATAAACATAGGTAGACGGCTGGGGTTTTTTCAATTGAAATTTTACAAACTGTTTAGTTTTATGTTTTTGCCTTATAGTTTTTCTATGAACTTTTCTCTCAGTGTTTTTCAACATGTTTGAAGTAAGAACCGTAAAATCATCCTGTTTGTATATTCCTTTTTAATGTCTCAAGTTTTCAATGTATGTGTGCGTGTGTGTGCTTATATATATATGTGTGTGTATGCGTGCGCGCATGTGTGTGTAGTGTATGTGTGCATGCGTTTATTTATATATGCATGGTACGTGCACGTTTTTGTGCGTGTGGTGCTTGTGTGCGTATGTTGTGAACAGATACCTTTATTTTATACTTGCAAATTTATGTGACAATGCATAGTTGTATTAGGCCTATTATAAGTAGTAGTCAGTCATAGTAGTAGTGGTGGTGGTAGTAGTAGTAGTCAGCAGTTGTTGCTGATTGTAATGTGTATTTTCTGCTCATGTCATTGGATTTTTGTTTCATGACTTCATTCCATTTCTTTTGGTAAAGCGCCCTGTAGCCTACATAGGATGGGCGCTATATACATTTTCCTCATTTTGTTATTGTTGTAATAACCATATAATTATGTTTTCAACTTTTATTTCAGTTTGCGACACCAGCTTTGAAAATCTTTTGTTTTTGTGTGTGTGTGTTTTTTAACTGAAAATTAAGCTTTTAAAACAATTTCAAGTTTCTCTATTACGTTTTCATAGATTCTTGTCTCAGTTTTCAACGTTAGTTTTAAGTAATAACCATACCCTCTTTCTGTTTTCAGCTTCGATTTCAGTTTGCGACGCCAGCCCTGAGCTCCAACAGCAGGATTTCAGCTTGGTGGCCCGCGATGTTCAACCCCACACCACCACCACCCCGCCCCCCATGGCAACACTGGAGACCGCATCTACCATCCGATGTGCCGGCGCCTGTCTCAAGACTCAGCACTGTCGCTCTTTCGCCATTTTCAAATCTAGTCCGTCAGTTTCTTGTCGGCTGTACGATTTTGTCACCAGAGATGGGCTTGTTGCGTGTCCAGGAACGAATTATTACCAGATAGGAGCTTAAAGACCCAGCACGTCACGTTGTCACATTCCCTCTTATACTAGGAAGATTTCTTAAGATTCCTTACTAGCTATGAGGGGAAACACGTGAAAACCGTGATTTTGACACGTGACGTGCGGGGTCTTTAACATTTTCCCCGACTAATCGGTTGCCAGTAGCGATTTTGTGACTTGCCGCCTAATCGGTTGCTAGTAGCCAATGGCCCAGCGCCCGTCTGTTCCCGCATCGGTTACATGTGACCGGTGGAACTTTAAAAAAAAATCTTGGTTTTTCTATTGCAGTATGAATGAAGTCTTAGTGGCGGGAAGAGTTTCAGATGAGATAAGCAGCTATTTTTGTTGAGTTAGAAATGACCTTCACCCTGTTATTTAAGAATGAAACAAAGAATTTGCCCGCGAAAGTTGCAGTGTCTGGAATCTTCCATTGCTCGCACACACTACACAGGGAGCCATAGAGGCATTCCGTTAGGCCTATGCACATGTGATGCAGCAGAGTGCGTTCTCTCTCGCACACACACACACAGACGCGTTCCGCTACAGCCTACACAAAGTTTTACTAATGAAGTAGTAAGTAGTAAGTAGTGTCTCTCACTCTTTCTCACACACACACACTCACTCTCACACACACACACATCTGCTAGTGGTGCAACAAAACTAGTTTCCTGTGTCTTTCGGTTATGTTATTTCAAGAACAACTGTGGTGTGATAGTTCCCATATCTTTGAAAATGATACCAGAGTAAAGTTCAAGTTGTGCTCTTTCCATTGATATATAGCAATATGCGCTTACTAATGCAGTAAATGTTGTAATTATTTTTACAAAAATGCCAACATGGGGCCGTAGTCAACGGTTGTAAAGCTTGGCGAAGCAGCCGGCTGACGGTACATCCGTTGCTCAGCAGGCGCCGTCGGGAAAGAATTAACACTGCACTTGCGGCGACACGCTCTCCAGGGGAGAGCAGCCCGAATTTCACAGATAAGTCTGTGACTAGAATATACCAAAAAACAACAACATCCAAATACTCTAGAAATGACAAGGAGGAAGTAGCCGAACACATGAAAAAGGCAGTTTCTCTGCAACACCAGCGCACTGCCATTGGACGTAACTAGCCAACCACATTGAAGCTTACGAAATTCAGTCAAGGGAATGCAATTGTGCTACATAAACTTCTTTCATCTTCACTGTGTGCTCAATGAAGAAAGTGTATCTACTGAACTCATCAATCTGTACGATCATCTTTCTATTCAACTAAATATAAAAATTTGTTACAAAGCGCATTTACACGCTTATGCGTGTAACCCTCACATCCCTGTTCTTATGAAAGTCGGTACACAACAGTTTAACCCTTTCACCGCCAACGTCACATTTTTGCACCACAATGATTTAACACCCATGTCACTAAAAGGCATCAAATCAGGGTCTCTTATCCAAGACCCTGTTCTCTTAATGTTGGGAGGTAAGGATAAGCCTTACTTTACATATGTCACAGAGGAATCCCCCAATATTACAGACATATTTTTTTGGTCTCTACCCAGGTAGATTTAATGAATATTTGTTTTGGTGAAAAATGGCTGGCGGCGAAAGGGTTAACAGGCAGTTTCCAGACAAGTCTTTCAACACTCCAGGCAAAACAAACAAATCAAAATGCTCACACGAAAATGTTTATTCTCACTACAGCACTTCCATGCCATACAATTATCAACAATTGCCGTAATGTTGCTTGGGAATTAGAAAATAAATTTCCAAAAGAGTACTAAGCTACCTAAATTTGTGCATAGTCCTCTCATTCATACATTAACTACCGGTAACTTGCACTTTCTTTCCCCCCCCCTCCCCCCCCCATAAACACACACACACATCCCCTCTAAAAATCAAGTTCAAGTACAATAAATGAAAATGTCAGGAGTAATATCTATTATCACCGAATAAAAATCTTTCACAACAATAAAAAAATAAGCAGCTTCAGTTTAAAAGGAAAATAGGGTGGAATCCTATTCCTAATTTTCAAAGGTAATGAAAAAACACACCCAAAAATTCAAACATTTGTTAAATGTGACCCAGCACCACGAAAGGTACATTAAGTGTCAAACTGACCATTCTCAGAAAATTATACATTTGAAAACTCAAAACAATGCTTTTTCTAATGATTACAAAAACCAGTATCTTTTTCCGTTATCAGCATTTAAAGTTAGTAGGGTGAGCGTCGGTCATTTTGAGAAAAGTCTAAAGTTTAGCCTAGCTGTAGAAAATGCATTGGCCTACTCATTTTAAAACACTTATAAGACCATTGTAAAGTAAAGATTATTCTTTATATAAAGATGTTAAGAGAACACAAAAATACCCATAACTCCAAATTGACAAAAAATGATTTTTGACTTTGCAAGCCTGTTGTGAGAAATTAGCCCAGCGACTTAATGTCCCTTTCGTGGTGCGGGGTCACAAATGACTAGCAACTTTCCTACTGTTTCAGCCCAAACAGAATCAGACAGTCAGTCAGGCATTTCAAGGTGGGAATGTTGCAATAATAATAAAAATGATCATAATAACAGACAGCACATATATAGCGTGTTTTTTAAAGCGAGTATAAAAAAAAGTTAAAAAACAAAGGTGGGCTCAAAATGGCAAAATGGACCACAAAAGAAGTCCTGCTGAATGAATGGAACAATTTTTGCTAAATACGAACAGCCAAAATTAACGTAGTTCAGAAACTGTCATCAACCAGTCCCTCTCACTGACACAAACTTACTAAGCGTTCAGTTAGTATATCACAAGCAAAGCTTAAAAAAATGTTTTCCTTACTATTTCTCAACCTCAAGCCTTAATTGTGTAGACAATTCCTCCTTCACCTCAAATAGGTATTCCCCCCCCCCCCCCCCCAAAATACACACAAACAAAAGAAATGACTAAAATACATTTCATTTGCCTCGATACTTTCAGAAAACGAAAGCATAAAAATATTGGTAAAGAAAAAAATCATAATAATATTGCCAAAGATTCAAGTTCTTTCAAGCAGTTTTCCTGATATCAATTTGTTAAGCTTATTGGCCACTGCAACGACCACCTTTTGAAAGAGTGAATGCCCTTGGTAGATGCTTGAGTACTGACCAAACAAGGGAATAACTCTCGCCAATAACCCTATTTGAGGCCACTGAATGGCTGCCTTTTGCAAGAGTGAATGCCCTTTTGGATACTGACCAACAAGGGCTTAACTCTCGCTGTCAAGGGCGTTACTAACCCTGGTTGCAGTGGCCAATAGCACCCGCATGCACCCTCCTTTCGCCCATCCTTGGAACACACACCATCAACCATCATAGGGTTCAATTTACAGCAGCGTAGCAACACAAACTTTCATACTTCTCAGCTAATAAGAGTTGTACCAATGTTTTCAAAGTACACTTTAAATGCGAAAGAGATCAGGAATATTGTTTCTCAAAGTGAACAGGAATATGTGATGCAGCACAGGAAAACCAGGCTAATGTCGTAAATGATCACTTTTGACTTATTCATATTTTCAGAAAGGCCAGAGACAACACATTAACAGGCAAAAAACAGAATTCATTTATCTCTAATAGTTTATTTTGAACAATTTTTCAATCAATCAAATCTCTCTCTCTTTCTCTCTCTTGTGGCTGGCCGACTTTAGCTGGGTATTCGCGTGCTGCATCACATATGTCTACTCTCATAAACTGATAAAGTCACCCATTCAGAAACTCCGCAAGTCTTATTCTTTTGTAAACATTCAGCTTAATCTGCTACATCCACGAGGAATATCATTTTCTTACAGTTTTAATAAGCACAGTCAACCCCTGCCCAACAGGCACCTCAGTATCGTGGACATCCCAGTGATCTGGACAGTTTTACTTCTTCTTCGATCGCTCAGTTTCCTGTCAATTATGAGCGCAGATGTGTCATGCTGCCGTTATGCGCCTAACTAAGAAATAGGCCCAGCAAGTCCGACTTCGGCTGGAGGAAATGTTTTTGAAAGCGTTTCGTGAAAAAAGGCAGGAGAATGGACCGGTAAGGCAGAAAGATAGTAGATGACGGTAAGCAAAGGGAAAAGGCAGGGTCAAAGAGAGTGACAGATTAGAGGAAATTACAAGCACAGAACTTCCAGAAGGTGGGGAACTATTTATATTTGTACCCAGGTTCGAACTCGGGTTTACTCGACACGAGGCGAACGTGATACCACTGTGCACTAAAGTGATCGAAGAACTTCCTATTTATTACTAAAAGAGTCCAGTATAGCGACCACCTCACAATTAGGGACAGTTTGGGCCAGTCTGTAGGGTGGTCGCAATTTGACTGCAAGTCAAATGCTTTCATTCAACAATTTTGTCTATTTTCCGGTGGTCTGGTCTTTGTCATGGCTTGTGCTTTAGTCTTTTATGCTTAGGCCTCCATTTTCAAACAGCATTTCCAGGTAAACATTTAAAAACTATTATGCATACATTCATTCACCTCCCCCGAAGACGTAGTTTGGCTGCCCACGTGGCGGGGTAATCAAAAACGGTCACACACGTAATGTTCTCATCCCTAGCTGATGCACTTGCATCATAGTGTTCAAGTGTTTCGGCTATTGGGATGATCCCTGGAGTCTTTTAGCCAGGGTACATCAACAGCATTCATTCACTGCTCTCATATGATGTATCTCTTCATACAAATTTAAAAGTATAAAAAAAAATATAACCAACAATGCATAAGACAGTAAACAATGCTTTCAACTCCTTTTTATGTATAAACATATTAAAAATACACATAAAAATTGAAGTTATGGGGGATTTTAAAAAACCAATAATAAACCCTTTAACAATAATACATGATCCTAAAATTGCTGTATAAATTCAAGTTCACTTTCAGCAGGCAGATTATATATTATATGCTGCTCAATACTTGTTTTTCTTCAAGTTGTTACGTGGATTTTTTTTCAAGTTGAAAAATATTATTATTTATTATTGAGCACAGCAGTGTTTTCATACTTAATAATGAACATGGGGGAAAACATAACCAAAACTAGAGTGAAGCATCAACCGCTAGTTCCAATAAACAAAAAAATCTCATCATTTTAACGCTACAAAAGACTAGCATTGCAATCGAAATAAACATGTCTGCTGTCCATCGCAGAATAACACACACACAAAATCACGGATATCAAGATTAAAAATAAAATACAAGGAGTGTAATCTTTGCAAAAGCATCATTGTTGTGTGGAAGCTCTTACGTTTGTGTATCTTTGCAGCTGTCTTTGCTAAGCATTCTTGTGCTCTATTATTTTGTCCAAGTTACAAACTAAAATAGTCCTTCCAAAAATAACGAACCTGGTAAGAATTCCTGAACCTGGGCCTGTATTCACATTGAGATAGCATGAGACTTAGCATCATGCTAACTTAGAAGCTCTTCCAAAAGTCCTATTAAATCCTATAGGACATTGGAAGAGCTTCTAAGTTAGCATCATGCTATCAACGTGAATACAGGCCCTGATTAGTAAACCAGATTCAAAACTACTAGCTAAGGGCAATTAGCTAAAACGCTCAACGAAATGTATTCAAATCCATTCCCAAACTTTAAAAAAATATATAATAAAGCTAAGCAACACCACTGACCAGCAAGAACAATGCAGCTTCTCAAACAAAGTAAAGACAACCGGCATCCCCCGAAACCCACATGATTCAATAAAAACAGTAACATGACGACAAAAAACCCACACCAACAACCCCAAACCCTCATGTAAGAACAAAATGAACTGTTTGATGATGAAGAAGAAGAAGATGACATACAAAGTTTTTATGTTACGAGATTTTCCTAATGATTATCCAAGAATAATTTGGACTGTGGCACAGTAGCTTACCCTTCGTGAGGTTTTGAAATTACTCAGAGTACATGAACAGTTCCAGTACTACTATTCCTACAGAGCATGGCTCCCAATCGTCCCGCAAAACAAGGTGTCCCAGGGACTCCTTCACTTACAACATAGAGGGTCCCAGAGGCGGGACAGAGGGTCCCAGTGGCATTGCAAATGCTAAAAAGACTTTTTCTAGTGCATCCCTAGGACCTCCTGCGCATTCTTTTAGAGGGTCCTTGAGAATGTTAGTGCTTCATAGACGCCCAAATGGGGGGCCCTGGGAGCCCTGCAGAGTATAAAAATGTATTACTGCACAAGATGAAATAATTTGAAACAATTATTCAGATATTCATCAACATAATTTGGGAGTTTTCCAACTCCGTTGTGATATATCAAAGCCGGCAGTGGAATGTTCCCTATGAAGCCATTCTCCCAACTACACTGTACACACAATCAAACCTAGCCGACCACTAAACCAGTCAGTAGACTCCAGAAGAACCCTGTATGGTCCCAACATATTTCTACCATAAAAAAAGCTTCATTTAACCCTTCCACCGCCACATTGCCTTTTGGTATCAAACTGATTTAACACCCATGTCGAGGCCATGAATTGACAGTCTGTTATCCAATGACCTTTGTTCCTAAAATTGGGAGACAAGGATTGGCCTTATTTCATTGTGTTACAGGGAAATCCCCAGTATTGCAGAAGCCATCTGTTCTATACCCAGGCAAGTTTGACAGAAATATTTGGCTGTAAAAGAGCAGCGGTGGAAAGGTTAACGTAATAAATTTAATGATTAACCCTTTCGCTGCCGATATCACATTCCTGCACCACCCATGCCACAAAAGTCATGAAATCAAGATCCGTTATCCAATGAGCTTACTTCGTTACTTTTGCGAGATAAAGGCCTTATTTGATACCCCCCCCAAAAAAAACCCATAGGATTCACGGTATTGCAGACGCTGACTTTTCTTTACCCAGGTAAGTTTTATATAAAAAGTTTTGCTGACAAATGGTTGGCGGCGAAAGAGCTAACCATATTTTCACCTTCTAATTGTTTTACTACAACACACCTGTACAAATAAATAAGAGTTAATCATCTTTTTTACACAATGCAGAGAAGCAGAACCTGAAAGACCCGGAAGATGAAGTTAGGCAGATGAAGTTAGGCAGACTAAAAGATGGAAAAGGAATCCAGATTGAGATAGCAGCGCACAGTGACGACACCCACCCACGCCCACACACACATAATGCTGGTCTTTTTTCCCCTTCAACTCTTTCACTCTTCTCTCGCGCCCGAGGACCGCTTGCTTCGCCTTTGTCTCGGAGACTGCTTCGGACTTCTGCGTGGAGACCGGTCTGCAAATGGAAAAGTTACAACCGTGAGAACTCTTGAATGATGCAACACGGTACAAAAACAACACAGGCTCAAACAAAGAGAACTTTAACCCTTTCATCGCCACCTCTTGGCACCACAATGATTTGATACCCATGTCACTAAAAGGGATCAAATGAGGGTCTGTTACCCAATTAGTGGAACCTCCCTTACAAGACCTTCAAAAATCATCCAAAATGAGGTCTTATAAGGGAAGGGTCTCATAAGGGAGGTCATTTTAAAACAAAAAAGGGCAATGTCTCAGAGAAGTAGGTCTTATATGGGAGGAAGTCTGATAATGGGAGGTCTTATAAGGGAGATTCTACTGTACCTTAATGTTCTTAATTTTGGGAGGGAAGGATAAGCCATATTTTATGCATGTCACAGAGGAATCCCCAGGATTGCAGACGAAATCTTTTCTGTATCCAGGTAAGTTTCATGGGTAATTTTGGCTGAAAAATGGCTGGCGTTGAAAGGGTTAAAGCAATAATTATCATTTGCATCGTGAAGAGAGAAGTGTTTTTGGGCGGCTTGGTATGTCATATTGTTGATGAAGGCAAATCTGCTGAGGATTTCCGTTTGTATGAAGTGAATAAGGTAACGTCACTTTACACTTGTGTACTTGTTTGTATGGCGTCTTTACAATACAACTGCACATCTACAAATTTAAAATATCAATAATTTTCACAAGAAATCATTCAGCATTAAAAGAACACAAATGATCCATGCCAGAAAGAAAACGCAATCTAGACGATTAGTTTGTAAAATAATGTCACATAGAAAAAAAAAAAGAACATGCAAATAAAATTTAAAAAGTCTCATTTAAACCCCGGACTCTTAGGCAAATGCCTCAGAATTAGTGGAATCCAACGCTGAGAGAAAACTCCCAATCTACTGAAAGACTGCACAGGACTGAGGGCCATGAAAATTTTTTTGCTGATGGCCTACGTCCCAGATAAGGCATAACTAACTATAAAGTTAGGGATAGATATCCTAACCTGTATCCACTGGGATACAAAGCGCATAACTGACCAACACAGCTACTCTAATCTTGTAAAATTAAAGGGGCACCCTGATGGACGAGTTTCTGCAAGAAACGCGTCAAGATCACCAGGAAAACACCCTTTACAGAGATCGCAACACTCACTTTGCTCTGGTTTCCTAGAAATCAAACAGTCAAATCGGCGGTTCCTCCTTGGCGGAGGTGCCGGAAGGCATATTCTTTCAACGCCTTTTCTTTTCTAATGGCCGCCTGAGTCGCTTAGACCAAATCACAAAATTTCCACAATACAAGCCTTTTTATTTACAGTTTACCAAAACGAGTTTCGCTCACAACAAAGAAAATAGCTCCAATCTTTTTTTACTGCACTACAAAGAAGAAAAAAGCTTCAACCACTCGAGTGGCCTCCACCCACCCCGTCCAAAATGGTTTCTTTCTCCGGCAACTCCGCCATGGAGGAATCGCCGTTTTGACTTATAGAAAACCAGAGCAAAGTGAGCGTTCCGATACTTGAAAAGGCCGTCTTTCTGATGATCTCGACGTGTTTCTTGCAAAAACTCATCCGTCAGGGTGTCCCTTTAAAGCCCTCTTTTCTGCCTGTTTCGCTCGCTGCTCTACTTACTCATCTCCTTGATGGTTTCTTTGGGGATCCAGTCGTAGTCAATGTCGGCATTCTGGGTGCCCATTTCCACCACTGGCCGAGCCTTCGATCGGTGTTTCTTCTGGAGAAAAAGGAAGAAAAGATGATAATAAAACTACTGCTCAGCCACATATTAATTATTACTGTAATTCACGTAATATAAGCCGCTTCGTAATATAAGCCGCACCACCTACTTTACAAAATATTCTCTGAAAAATGCAACGCATAAGCCGCGTCGAAGCATAAGCCGCGGAAGCGTGGCGATGCACACTTCCGGTTGAGTGTAGAGTTGATCGCGGGCGTGTCGGACCGCGAAACAGATCGTTATTTTGTGGAAAAAACCGAAATCAAGGTGATTTTTTTTGTCATCAACCGTGAACAAGGCCACAGATCAAAGGTCTGAATTAAGGATGCCACTGAGTTGAGTTTACTTTCGGAAATGGTTAAGCCGCGGCACTGTACCCGAGGGGGGTGGGTGGAGGAGGAGAGAGATGCGGCTAATAGTCTGCGAAATACGATATCTCACAGAGACACAAAGAATGTGGAGGCATTCCAATATCGCTAGTGTGCATTGCTGGAAGCTTCTGCAACATCCTCGACTCAAGAAAAGCAACTAAAAGTAGAGTGGAACGCCGCCTAACGGGCACCTCAACATTGCCTACACCCTGGTAATCTGGACAGGGATTTTTTTGTATTCAACATTTTATTCCTTCTTTTCATTCATTCCACAATTCCTGCTTTCACTCTCTTTCATACCATCAACATATATATATATATATAACTGGACTCAAATTATGGCAAACATAAGAAGAAGAAAAACATCAACAGCTCATCATAGGTACTCTAATGAAAAGGTACAAAAAAGTTATGAGTTTCTGAAACTTAATATCATCTATTAATTATTTTTAATATTGCACAACCACTGATTATCCAAAGAGGTTTTTTGTTCATTACAAAACAGCAATGACATTAACCACACAACAAACAATAATAAAGATCAAAGTAATAATGGTAATCATTCATATTAAAAAGAAAGGTAACAATAATACAATAAGCTTGAGGAAATGGGAGTAAGAACACAAGATCAAAATGTAGTATTTACAAAAAAGGTCACACACACACATGGGTGACCACACCCGCAGTTTGACACACACACACATACCCCCAGTGTAGACACCAGCTGGGCTCCAACCAGCAGTAAAATGCCACAGTTTTACAACACATACTGACCACACCCACAGTTTGACACACACTTACCTGGGCTCCAACCAGCAGTAAAATGCCACAGTTTAACCACACACACTGACCACACCCGCAGTTTGACACACACACACCGAGTGTAGACACCAGCTGCTGGGCTCCAACCAGCAGTAAAATGCCACAGTTTAACCACACCCGCAGTTTGACACACACACACACACTCACACTTACTCCCAGTGTAGACACCAGCTGCTGGGTTTCAACCAGCAGTAAAATGCCACAGTTTTACAACACAACACATACTGACCACACCTGCAGTTTGACACACACACACACACTCACCCCCAGTGTAGACACCAGCTGCTGGGCTCCAACCAGCAGTAAAATGCCACAGTTTTACAACACATACTGACCACACCCGCAGTTTGACACACACACACTCACACCCAGTGTAGACACCAGCTGCTGGGCTCCAACCAGCAGTAAAATGCCAGTTTTACAACACATACTGACCACACCCACAGTTTGACACACACACACACTTACCTGGGCTCCAACCAGCAGTAAAATGCCACAGTTTTACAACACATACTGACCACACCCGCAGTTTGACACACACACACATACCCCCAATGTAGACACCAGCTGCTGGGCTCCAACCAGCAGTAAAATGCCACAGGTTTTACAACACATACTGACCACACCCACAGTTTGACACACACACACATTTACCTGGGCTCCAACCAGCAGTAAAATGTCACAGTTTAACCACATACTGACCACACCCGCAGTTTGACACACACACACATACCCCCAATGTAGACACCAGCTGCTGGGCTCCAACCAGCAGTAAAATGCCACAGTTTAACCACACCCGCAGCTTGACACACACACACTCTCACACTTACCCCCAGTGTAGACACCAGCTGCTGGGTTCCAACCAGCAGTAAAATGCCAGTTTTACAACACATACTGACCACACCCGCAGTTTGACTCACACACACACTCACCCCCAGTGTAGACACCAGCTGCTGGGCTCCAACCAGCAGTAAAATGCCACAGGTTTTACAACACATACTGACCACACCCACAGTTTGACACACACACTTACCTGGGCTCCAACCAGCAGTAAAATGCCACAGTTTAACCACACCCGCAGTTTGACACACACACACACACTTACCTCCAGTGTAGACACCAGCTGCTGGGCTCCAACCAGCAGTAAAATGCCAGTTTTACAACACATACTGACCACACCCACAGTTTGACACACCCACACTTACTCCAAGTGTAGACACCAGCTGCTGGGCTCCAACCAGCAGTAAAATGTCACAGTTTTACAACACATACTGACCACACCCACAGTTTGACACACCCACACTTACTCCAAGTGTAGACACCAGCTGCTGGGCTCCAACCAGCAGTAAAATGTCACAGTTTTACAACACATACTGACCACACCCACACACACACTTACTCCAAGTGTAGACACCAGCTGCTGGGCTCCAACCAGCAGTAAAATGTCACAGTTTTACAACACATACTGACCACACCCACACTTACTCCAAGTGTAGACACCAGCTGCTGGGCTCCAACCAGCAGTAAAATGTCACGGTTTTACAACACATACTGACCACACCCACACACACACTTACTCCAAGTGTAGACACCAGCTGCTGGGCTCCAACCAGCAGTAAAATGCCACAGTTTTACAACACATACTGACCACACCCACACTTACTCCAAGTGTAGACACCAGCTGCTGGGCTCCAACCAGCAGTAAAATGCCAGTTTTACAACACATACTGACCACACCCACACCCACACTTACTCCAAGTGTAGACACCAGCTGCTGGGCTCCAACCAGCAGTAAAATGCCACAGTTTTACAACACATACTGACCACACCCACACCCACACTTACTCCAAGTGTAGACACCAGCTGCTGGGCTCCAACCAGCAGTAAAATGCCACAGTTTTACAACACATACTGACCACACCCACACCCACACTTACTCCAAGTGTAGACACCAGCTGCTGGGCTCCAACCAGCAGTAAAATGCCACAGTTTTACAACACATACTGACCACACCCACACTTACTCCAAGTGTAGACACCAGCTGCTGGGCTCCAACCAGCAGTAAAATGCCAATGGCTGCCAGGAACACATACAGGAAAAAACTGCACAAGAAAGAAAAAAAGGACCAAAATTCTAGAACAAAAATACATACAGTGGACTCAACTGAGCCAGGATGGACCCTGTAATAGCATCGACTTAACCCCTTGACTGCCACCAAAGTATCACGTACTGACCTGATGACATCACTGATGACATCAGATGATGAGGAATAACCCTGATATGCTGGCTTTTGCTCTAACAGTCAAGAGTTATATTCCCAGACCATTTTGCCAGATTGGCTCTATCAGTTGTCTTTTTCATGGCATGATTTAGGTGGCGGCTGGCTCTTCTTACGGCTACCACGCTTGCCGTCAAAATCGTAAACAGTGACTCACTTAAAAGTTGTCAAAGTTGGATTAAACTTCACTTTTTATGTTTTATGTTATACAGAATTAAAGATGAATGATTATTCTTTGCTCTCGTTGTTTTGTTATATTTGTGTGAATGAGAAAAGTGTGTTTAATTTAAAACCAAAAACACGGTAAAAACCGAAAGTTTGACTGCCGCAGTGTTTCCCGAGTTTCGAGCAAGATCACTGACCGTAAACAAATCACAGAAGCGGTTTTTTTAAACTGCCAATGCACATAAATAACCCATCAATGGAAAGCTCAAAACCTCTACTTTGTGATGATGGGGGGTATTTTTTAAAGAGATTCCAATATCATGGCCAAAAAAGCGTTTTAAAAATGTAAATAAATATTTCGCAACCTTCCACTCGCCGAGGCATGTCATGCCGGATATCATTTTAAAGCTCAGCCAATGAGCAACCAGAATACATCAAAAGCAAGGCGAAACGAAGACTTGGGAGAGAGCCGCGCGAAATATACCGCGGCATGTGATTGGTCCGTTCTCTCAATAGAGTGTTCGTCATGGCGTCACCCAGCAGAGATCAGATCGCTAAGAATTTCGCCACGCTTCGCCCATTTCTCGGTAAGTTTGACAATTAAAACACTATCGATCGATAAACTGATCATTAAGGAAACGAATTCATAGCATAGTTCCTTTAATTAAATTATATAATTTGTAATAGTTTCGTTTGAAGTGAGCCATCGCTTCGACGGCAAGCTAGGCTCCATCGGACATAGCCATTCATAGACGGTGTGCCCAATCGATGTAAAAATAAAGGCACTATTTTGTTGAATTACGTGTATTGAGCTACTGTGCCGTTGAAATTAATGTTTCTCTGATTCAGGTTTTTTTTCTTTAGCAGTTTTAACGCGATTTGATATTTTAAATAATATTTCTTATCGAGCTATCGTTTCGCCCAAGGGACATCACTCTTATCGAAATACTTGTTTGCTCGATGTTTCGATTCGAAGCCTTCGACAAAGGAGCAAAAGCTGAGGGTTTTGAAGAACACTATTGCCTAGAACCCGATTTAAAATGCAACATAATGCAATAAATACGTTATTGATGAGCCTGTGACTCTTTCAGGAAGTTGCATTTAGGTTTTACATCAAGATAATCGTCTTCAAATTGAGGCACTTCTCAGTTGAAGGTTTAAACTTGTAGTGTTGCAAAACATGTTATTGTTAAAGAATACCCCCCCCCCCTCCCTCCAATACACACTCACATGCATGCATGAATGCATTCTCTCTCTGTGACACTTTTTCATAAGATTATATGGGTTTTAACTAGAAATAGTAGAATGCACCCTCTCATATTGCCACTCACACACATTAGTGTACACATTTATGTACACAATGTGACACACACACATGCACACCCTCATGTACACAGTGTGACATACACACACACACACAATAGTGCACACACTCATGTGCACAGTGTGACATACACACACACACTCATGTACAGTGTGACACACACACGCACTAGTGACTCATGTACACAGTGTGACATGCTTGCACACACTCATGTACACCATGTGACACACACGCATGCACACACTCATATGTACAGTGACACACACTCTGGAGGACACTTGCATAAGATGATGTGTTTTTTTCTTTCAGAGGATGCAACATATGGTGATTTAAAATTGGCGTTCTTTGCACAAGGGCGTGGAGCTAGGAAGAAGATAACTGGGCTTCAGTTCAACAACAAGCTTATGCTACAGATGTTTCTCCTTCGAGAAGATGGATCCAAAACATGGGCTGACACTGAGAAATTTGTTATGAAGTTTTGCGGCGATGCACCTCCACTGAGAATTAAAACTGTGATAGAAAGCAGTGCCACAGCTGTTGGAAAACTGAACTTAACATCCATTGCTGAAGATGATTTATCAAAATTTTTCCTGACTGAAGTTCAGATCCACCAAGGGATTGGATCTTTTGCGTCTGACATCGGATTGAGTGCAGATAATTTAAGAGACTTGTCTTTTGATGCTCTTTGCTCACAGCCCTCCAACGGACTTGTTCTAGACCTGGAAAAATTTAGAACAAAAGAACATTTGGCAGCTAGTTCTATCCAGGCATGGTTAAATAAGCTCACAAGGCTTGACCTTCCCATGCCATTTTTGAGAAAAAAATTAGAAAAAATGAAGCAAGAACAGGCCCGTCTCAGGAAAAAAGGCAGTGGTGGCAGTGACGAGATGAAATCTTTCCTCTCCAGCAAATTTCCATTGCCAGGTGACAATCCCACAGTAGGTTCTTGTAGTGTAGGCTCAACAACATCATCACCTGCTTCGACCATTGGCCTGAAACTGGGTACCCAGGCAAATGAACTGTCTGCTGTCAAGAGAAAGCTTGAAGACACCACCAAACAGCTGGAGAACTCCACAATTGTAGGTAGCGTCTTACACGATCAGCTTCAAGAGGCCAAATCTAGGGGGGGAAAACTGACGACGGAAGTTGAACAATTGTCAGAAGATCTTGAGGTGACAAAAGAAACACAAAGCACCCTTGAAAAAGAAAATGTAGAGTTGCAGAAAAAGGTTAACACATATGCCAAAGGAACAGTCAAGAGGACACTTGATAAAACAACAAAACAGTTGGAAGAACAGAGCAAAGTGTGCAAAGATCAAGAACAAAACATTCAAGATCTTCAAAATCAAAAGGGTAATTTGAAAGAAAAATATAAGAGACTTCAGCTTGACATAGCAGAACTTAAGAGGAGATATCAAAGAAACCAACAAAGACTGGCTGAAGCCCAAGCTGAAGCTGAACTTCAGCCAGAGCCAATGGATCAAGATGAGATTCATGAGATCCGTCTCAAGGACGAAAGAGGACATTTTATTCCAGATGCCATCAAATGTGTGATGGCTTTGATAGGTGAATGCGATGTTCCTGCCCATAGATGTGGAGATGTGATAAAAACTGTTGTAAGTTATGTTTGCCATGCAACAGTACCAGAGACAGATCTGCCATCACAGCGTTCTGCACTTCGGTTTGCAGACAGGGCTCACGTAATTGGAAAAGCCCATGTTGCAGAAACTGTGGTAACAGCAGACAATTTTGATTTTCATGCTGACGGAACAAGCAGAGGAGGCCGCAAATTTGTAGGTCAGCAAGTGACTGTAGAGGGACAGTCCATGTCACTTGGATTCATCCCTGTTGCTGTTGAGGACGCTTCGACGCTGGTCGAAATCAGCATGAAGATTCTTGAAGAACTCTCTGATTTAATTTTGACACCAGATGAAGCACAAGAAAATTTTGTAAACATTTTACAAAATTTGTCAGGGGTTATGAGTGATCGGGCTTCTGTCATGAAGTCATTTGGCAAGGAATTGGAAAAAGAGAGGAAACAACTGCTGCAGACTGATGAGCTCCAGTTTCTTCACTGTAACGCTCACTTCCTTCTGGGACTGGGATCTGAAGCAAAGAAGACACTGACACAAGCCTACAAAGAAGCAGCTGATGCAGCGGTTCCAGGAGGAGAAGAAGCAGCCCAATGCCATGGCTTCGATTCTACAATTGTCAGGTATCTGTCTCCCTCTCTTTCTCTCATAGTTTAAAAAAAACACCTGAAATCAGTGTATACTCCTTGCACTTGAATGAACATCTCCCTAGGACAACACATGCCCAGGATTTTTAACACATACACACTTAACTTTTGCTGATGCTATTAATAGTATTATGGGCCAAATGGCCTGCAAAAACTGAATTAAACACATTGCTATAGTTATTGTTACACATACACTTTTTGTAAACGAAAATGCTCATATTGCCTTTGGCAAGTCTAAAATCTTTTATTTACAAACTGAGCTTGGTTTGAAAAGCCCTATTCTGACTGTTGCAGATATATCTACATGGCATGTGATTGTCTTGGACCCCGTGGTGACGACAGATCAGGATGCAGAGATGTCTGGGTAGCCTTTTGCAGTATGATCGAGAGACAGTCAGCCATCACAAGCTTCCGTGACAACCGGTTTAATAACCTCTTCCAGGCAGCAGCCAGCCTTCACTACCATCGCCAGGACATCCAGGACTGCCTTGGTACTTTCTTGAAAACTCGCAACAGGAAAATTCAGATGGTCTTTGATGACTGCCAGAGTGACCAACTAGACTGCCAGCTGATTGCTCTTGGTCTTCTTTACTTCTGGATAACTGGTATGTATCCATGACATTAACTTAAATTTCATAGTTATCAATCATTCAAAGTGATAATACAGTTCAAAGTTGTTAACCATTCAAAATTAAAGCTATCAGAAATTACATACACTCAATTAAACTTCTTCTTCTTCTGCATTCCCAGGTCATACATAATTATGATCATAATGGGTAAGGTACATATGTGTCCGGTTTTCAGTTTTCACTGGTCTCCTCGCTGCGTACAGCCGACACATTCCAATTTCACTTGCTTTCAGTTTCTGTTTCTATCAATGTGAAATGGAAAAAAAGCACTGAACTGAGTTTTGACCAATTAATTTGATTTCTAAAGCTTATTCTTTTCCCTGTGTGTGTGTTTCAGGCCCATACTGGAGTCTGTTGGGAAAGTCTCTGCATTACTTGGACTTCTACCTAGAAGTGGCAAGGCTGCAGACAGTTCTGAAGGAATGGGAGGAGGATGCTTCGCCAGCATTAGAACAGAATTGGTTTGCAGTGTTTCCTGGAATCAAGTTCAATTTTGACCACAACATCTTTGCATCTCTGAGGAATGTGAATGATGACACTAAGCAGAATGTAAAAGGTCTTCTGCAGAAATTGTGCACTGCATTTTTGTTAGTCACTGATCGGCAGTTGAAAGACTTTTTGCCTGGTGGTCGATACCATAACGTCCAAGACCCAGAACTTCGGGAAAAGATGTCCCATTCTTCTCTCACAAACCTTGTTGGAGAACAATGCTTCGGGGACTTGGACTTTTCCATGTACAAACGTCGCAATGCCACCCTTCATCATCATTCCACAGTCAACATGTTGAAAAGGAACAAATCCATATCAACTTGGCTGGACCACAAAGATGAACACGAACAGCGGGAGTTACTACACCTTGCCGCTGTGAAGTCTGCGTCTCTGCGACGAGAACACCAGAACATGGAAAAAGAGGCCATCACCAGAAAAAAGGAACAGCTTCTGGAACTACAGCAAAAGAAGAGGGAGATGGAGATTCGAAAAAACCAGCAAATTGCAAACATTGGGAACGCTCTCATGCATCACAGAGGACCATGCAAATCAACTGCAGATGTGCAAAATCTTCTTGATTTTTACAACACAAACGGCGGTATACAGAAAGCCTTAAAGGCAGAACTTCAGTACCAGAAAGTGGTGCTGAAAGTGTCCTCCCCGTTCTTAAAGAAAGTGACGGGAACTGCCCTCTTTCTCTTCAACAACCTGATGCAGGTTTTTGGTGGAAATCCTGTGACACAGCTACCACCCCTTCGGCATGCAGACGTAAATCAAGCTCCGCGGGCAAAGCGTCCCAGGCTGCACCCTGATGAGTGTGAGGAATCTGAAGATGATGAAGAAAGTGATATGGAAGAAGAGACAGACGTTGACGAGGACTCTGAAGGTGACGATAGTGATGCTGACAATGATGCTGAACAGGCTGAAGAATTGGATCAGTTTGGAAACTTCACTTTTACGCTGAAAGGGGAAATAGTAGCAGTGTACTATGATGATGACTACTACATTGGAACAGTGGTTGATTTTGAAGAAAAAGAAGAGGAGTCGGATTACAACTGGGCAGAGATCAACTTTATGGAAAAAACAACCATCCTCATCAAAGGAAAGAGCAGATTCAGATGGCCCAGTCGCCCTGACAAGTTCAGGGTGTCATCCAAGTTTGTGTTTGCGGAATCGCTCAAAATAGGTCCATCGTCCTACTCGGGCCGCATCTATGCTGTGGAGGAGCCAAAAGATCTGGAAGACAGATACAAGACATACAAAAGATTGTGTCAACAGTTTTAAGCCAACACATCTAATGCATGATTTTGTAAGTGAAAAGTAACTCGACCCCAACTCCCCCCACTCCCCTGTACCCTCCCCCCTTATTCTCCTCTTCCCTCAGCCATCTTTAAAGTGGATATTGGTTTTATTTCTAATATAGTGAATACATTATCAAAAAGACATGCAAACTGTGAAAAATGACATTTTAAAAGTTGATGCCGAATTTCAGCTTAATTGGTCAATTTGTTCAAGAGTTATGACTAATAATGTTGTTCACTTGGTCGGATGGGACCATTCCGCATGGGCGATTTTGGCATTTTTTCCAACTTTGAGACCCCACCAAGTGATTGTTTCTTTACATATCAGCCTGAAAAAAAATAGGCATTATCTGCACATACAGGAGACTTCATATAAACAATTCTGAAAGATTTGGATGATAAATGGTGAAGTGGCTGGACTCTAAACATGGCTTGTCATGTAATTTCGCCACTCGTCAGACGTGATTTTCCCCATATTTGAAGGTGTGTAATTTCACAACTAATGATCTTATGATTATGGTTTTATGTGGGCTTGATCTCCTGTATGCATAGAATAAGTATATGAAGACTTGTGTCTGTATTTTACCATTTGTGCATTTTGTAGATGACTAAAGTTGGCCTTTTTCACGTTCTGGACGCTCTTTTCAAATGCGTCAATTTTTAAAATGCTATATTTTCAAAACTAATCAAGATATGAACTTAATTTTTTTTTTTATAAGGTTGGTTTGATCAAATCTTTTAAAAATCAACAAAAAATATGAGTAAATATTGGTATCAAGTTTTGTCTTGCCGCCACCTACATGATTTGTCCAGTGATTTTTTCTTTAATTTTCTCTGGCAGTCAAGGGGTTAACAAAGGAAAATTCTTTCAATGTCAGAAGCTTTGCTGATCAATGCTAATTAAGCTAACCCTCAAAACATAATTGCACTTTCCACCAAATATGCCAGCTACTCAAACTTTCATTGCTTTTTTTCTCTCCCTTTGACGATTCTTCAAATTACCAGTTATCTGCATACTGTATTTTTATGGACTATAAGGCGATACATTATTTTTTCTAGACAGACTCCTCTGCCTTATTATGTGACTAATAAAATAGTAATAAACTATTGTAACAAAATCAGAATTTTGTATGAAATTTGCGGGGAGTGCGCCTTATAATGAGATGCGTCCGTAAAAATACAGTCCGTAGAAGAATTGCAGTTAATTGAAAATTCTGTAGAATTAAGAAAATTAATAGCATAAATGAAAATGTCTGAGACGTCCATCCTCCGACCCGACTGAAGCGGACAGCCGGAGGTCAAACCTGTCTCAGATGCTGTCACAGCCATGCAGGACGTGTGTCAACAACAACCCATGTTACACACAGAAGGCGCTAGGCTGTGCATCACCAGTGTCACTACATTTTGCATGCTTTTACTTCTGTCCATTCCTGAAGTGGTTGCTGCGGTGGTGGATTGTGTGTCTGTGTATGTGGGTGGTGGTGGTTAATACTGCTTGCTTATTGCCATATTTCTGCCATCAATGTCAGCACACAACACTTGATATTTTAATACTGTTGTTCCGGATGACAACAGGGCCAATCCTGAAGACTCTATAAGCTTTTCATTCCTGATTTTAGGAGCATTCCGGAACAACTTGCACCCATGCTCAGTATGAAGCAAACAATAGCATAAATAAAAAGGTCTGAGACATACATTACCATTTATCTGCATACTGTATTTTTATGGACTATAAGGCGATACATTATTTTTTCAAGACAGACTCCTCTGCTTTATTATGTGACTAATAATATAGCAATAAACTATTGTAACAAAATCAGAATTTTGCATAAAATTTACAGATGCGTCCGTAAAATACAGTTCGTAGAAGAATCGCAGCTAATTGAAAATTCTGTAGAATTAAGCAAAATTAATAGCATAAATGAAAATGTCTGAGACGTCCATCCTCCGACCCGACTGAAGCGGAGAGCCGGAGGTCAAACCTGTCTCAGATGCTGTCACAGCCATGCAGGACGTGTGTCAACAACAACCCATGTTACACACAGAAGGCGCTAGGCTGTGCACCACCAGTGTCACTACATTTTGCATGCTTTTATTTCTGTCCATTCCTGAAGTGGTTGCTGCGTGTGTGGATTGTGTGTCTGTGTATGTGGGGAGGGGTGGTTAACATTATGTGTTTATCACCATATTTCTGTCTGTCATCAATGTCAGCACAGAACACTTTTGATATTTGAATACCGTTGTTCCGGATGACAACATGGCCAATCCTGAAGACTATCAGCTTTTCATTCCCGTTTTTCAGGAGCATTCCGGAGCTACTTTCACGCATGCTCAGTATGAAGCAAATAATAGCATAAATGAAAATGTCTGAGACGTCCATCCTCCGACCCGACTGAAGCGGACAGCCGGAGGTCAAACCTGTCTCAGATGCTGTCACAGCCATGCAGGACGTGTGTCAACAACAACCCATGTTACACACAGAAGGCGCTAGGCTGTGCATCACCAGTGTCACTACATTTTGCATGCCTTTACTTCTGTCCATTCCTGAAGTGGCTGCTGCGGTGGTGGATTGTGTGTCTGTGTATGTGGGTGGTGGTGGTTAATGCTGCTTGTTTATCGCCATATTTCTGCCATCAATGTCAGCACACAACACTTGGTATTTTAATACTGTTGTTCCGGATGACAACAGGCCCAATCCTGAAGACTCTATCAGCTTTTCATTCCTGATTTTAGGAGCATTCCGGAACAACTTGCACCCATGCTCAGTATGAAGCAAACAATAGCATAAATAAAAAGGTCTGAGACGTCCATTACCAGTTATCTGCATACTGTATTTTTATGGACTATAAGGCGATACATTATTTTTTCAAGACAGACTCCTCTGCTTTATTATGTGACTAATAATGTAGCAATAAACTATTGTAACAAAATCAGAATTTTGTATAAAATGTACAGATGCGTCCGTAAAATACAGTTCGTAGAAGAATCGCAGCTAATTGAAAATTCTGTAGAATTAAGCAAAATTAATAGCATAAATAAAAATGTCTGAGACGTCCATCCTCCGACCCGACTGAAGCGGAGAGCCGGAGGTCAAACCTGTCTCAGATGCTGTCACAGCCATGCAGGACGTGTGTCAACAACAACCCATGTTACACACAGAAGGCGCTAGGCTGTGCATTAGTGTCACTACATTTTGCATGCTTTTACTTCTGTCCATTCCTGAAGTGGTTGCTGCGGTGGTGGATTGTGTCTGTGTATGTGGGGAGGGGTGGCGGTTAATACGGCTTGGTTATCGCCATATTTCTGTCTAACATCAATGTCAGCACACAACACTTTTGATATTTGAACACCGTTGTTCTGGATGACAACACGGCCATTCCTAAAGACTCGCTTTTTTATTCTTGATTTTAGGAGCATTCCTGAGCTACTTTCACACACGCTCAGAATGAAGCAAATAATAGCATAAATGAAAATGTCTGAGACGTCCATCCTCCGACCCGACTGAAGCGGAGAGCCGGAGGTCAAACCTGTCTCAGATGCTGTCACAGCCATGCAGGACGTGTGTCAACAACAACCCATGTTACACACAGAAGGCGCTAGGCTGTACATTAGTGTCACTACATTTTGCATGCTTTTACTTCTGTCCATTCCTGAAGTGGTTGCTGCGTGTGTGGATTGTGTGTCTGTGTATGTGGGGAGGGGGTGGTGGTTAATACTGCTTGTTTATCGCCATATTTCTGTCTAACATCAATGTCAGCACACAACACTTTTGATATTTTAATACTGTTGTTCCGGATGACAACAGGGCCAATCCTGAAGACTCTATCAGCTTTTCATTCCTGATTTTAGGAGCATTCCGGAACAACTTGCACCCATGCTCAGTATGAAGCAAACAATAGCATAAATAAAAAGGTCTGAGACGTCCATTACCATTTATTTGCATACTGTATTTTTATGGACTATAAGGCGATACATTATTTTTTCAAGACAGATTCCTCTGCTTTATTATGTGACTAATAATATAGCAATAAACTATTGTAACAAAATCAGAATTTTGTATAAAATTTACAGATGCGTCCGTAAAATACAGTTTGTAGAAGAATCGCAGCTAATTGAAAATTCTGTAGAATTAAGCAAAATTAATAGCATAAATGAAAATGTCTGAGACGTCCATCCTCCGACCCGACTGAAGCGGAGAGCCGGAGGTCAAACCTGTCTCAGATGCTGTCACAGCCATGCAGGACGTGTGTCAACAACAACCCATGTTACACACAGAAGGCGCTAGGCTGTGCATTAGTGCCACTACATTTTGCATTCGACGCTCGCCCTGCTAAACTTTACGTGCTGATAACTCTGGAATGGAAAGATACAAGAATCTTGTATTATTAGAAAGAGAATTGTCTGAAGCTTTCAAATGTACAATTTTATCAGAATAGTCAGTTTGACACTGAATGTCCCTTTCGTGGTGCTGGGTCACATATGTCACTTCTTCGTATTACCATACTGCTTCTGAGCAAAGAAAAAAACCACCTCTATGTTCATTGTAAAAGGACAAACCCCAGCAACAACGATCTTTGAAAACAAACAGAACAAAAACTTACGTTTCTCCATCTAATCCTTCATCTGGTTCTACCACCTGGATGGTCTCGTTGAAAACCGCATTCTGGAAAGGGTTTCCTTGCTGCAAAACAACATAAAATAGTTATTGGGGTCACATTCAAAGGATTGCCTTGCTGTGAAACAAAAACCATAAAACAGTTCTTAAAGTCACATTTGCCTTGCTGAAACGCATCTACATAAGATATCTTGAAGTCACGTTGAAAGGATTGCCTAGGTGAAAAGCATCTTCTTCTTCTGCGTTCCCAGGCCATAAGGCCATAATGGGTACGTATGTGTCCATTTTCCACTGGTCTCCTCACTGCATTCAGCCGACACATTCCGACTTCAGAGGAGCTAAAAAGGAGAAAACTATATGGAAGATTTTTTGCGGCCAAAAAGTCAGAAAGATAGATGACACAAAGCAAGGAAAAAAGACAGTCAAAGAGAGAGACAGATTAGAGGAAGTTACAAGCACAGAACTTCAGAAATTGGGGAAACTATTTGTACGGAAGACTATGCCCAGGGATGGGGTGGGTGGGTGAAAACATCAACATAAAACAGTTCTTGAAGTGATGTTGAAAAGATTGCCATGCTGAAAAGCATCAACATAAAACAATTGAATATCATGTTCAACAGTTCTGTTGAAAGGATTGCCTAGCTGAAAAGCATCAACATATAAGGTCTTAAAGTGTTTGCTTGTTTTTTTTCCACGTTGAAAGGATTACCTTGCTGAAAAGCATCAACATTAAACAATTCTTAAACTCACATTGAAAATAGTTCTTAAAAAGTCACATTGAAAGGATTGCCTTGCTAAAAAGCATCAACATAAAATAGTTATAAAACGGCTGCAAACAGAAGTAGTAAACATTTCATAATTCACAATCATGACATACTTTTCAACAAACTAGTTAAGAGCCAGAGTGATCAACAAACTGATCATGGGCCCTCCAGAGAAGAAGAACAAGAAGTTGTCTAATCTAAAGGATGAACAGATTATTGTTGTTAGACAAGTGTTCAAGTTCAAGTATACTTTAATATTTCCAGAAGATAAATTCAGGTGTTAGAACATTTCTACACACAGCCCCTACACAGACAGCTGTGGGCCATGCTCTAACGGTTCTGTTAGTGTGGCAGACTGTTCAAAGGCAAGGACCACTACGTTCTGCCCTCCCTAAGCGCTTGTAGTCAGCAACAAACCCTACTGTACCAGAATAGCTTGCACTTCACAGTTCCATGGGTGCTCCTGGGAAATTTCAAAAATCCTGCAAGGGGGCAGCCCCGGTGGAGTGCAGGGGCAGTGAGCACACACATTTACTGCTCTTTTTTCACCCCTCTAGACTAGTACAAGTGCTACATTCCTTTTCAGGAATATAGCAAATGCTTATATAGGCCCTTTTTATTGTACAAGTGTGTGTGTGTGTGTAAGAAAATCTTTGCTTCTCAAATTCTCATAATCTGGCGACGCCGGCTCTAGGCAATTTAAAAATCCTGCAATGCAGGACATCCTGCAAGGAGCATCCATGCAGTTCAAGCAACAGACAAGGCTACAGAGTGAAACTTAGATGTTGATAGACACAGGCCCTTCCTCCCTCCTTCTTCAACATTGAAGAGTTACTTATCGCCAGAAACTTTCTTTTGGTCACTATGGCTGCAGATTTCATCAACATTTTGACTACAGAAGCTCAAACTTTCTCTAAAAATAAATGAACAGATGAAAAAACGTGTACATACAAAATGCTACTCATTGACAATTGAATTTCAAAGAAAGTAATTTGTTGTAGCATCTTATATTAAATAATGTCCTGTTTCTCATATCAAAATTATTACCTCATACAGGCACAGGCCATTATTTCACCGAACACTAAAAAAAAAGAACCAACAACCCTACAAGTCCAAACTTAGAAACATCATGAACATATATCCATTGGAGAATTAAAATTTGACAACACTAAAAACAACATTACATAGCTTAGAAACATCAACCAACAGATCCATCATAGAAACTTCAAAGGACAAAGATGGTGTGAGAGCCTTCCTACACACAGCCCCACACACAGTGGCACCATGCTCTAGCGGCTCTGTTGCTGTGGCGAGCTCTTCAAGGGTCTCAGACAATGCATCATCTGTCCTACCCAAGCGCTGAGCTCGCCTTGGTGCAAAAAATAATCAATAGTCAATTTTACTTACTTACTTACACATACAGACATCTAGGGGGAGAAGGGGATCTACAGCACTTTTACGTCAATGATTTCCCAAGCTGAACTGACTACAAATTTCACTTCTACTGTTTACTTTCACAGTCCCCCCCCACCCCATCTTCCAAGTCTCTCATCTGGAATTTGTGCTGTGTTTTTCCTTGCCTCAAAATACCCCCAAAACACTTTTTTTAAATTCCACACACACACAAAAAGTCAATGTTTTGGGGTACACAAAACCCAGAAGTCTAGGTATTCCCTACATCTAAACCATAATTATTGAATTTAAAGGAATAATTTCAAAGGACAAAGATGGTGTGAGAGCCTTCCTACACACAGCCCCACACACAGTGGCACCATGCTCTAGCGGCTCTGTTGCTGTGGCGAGCTCTTCAAGGGCCTCGGACAATGCATCATCTGTCCTACCCAAGCGCTGAGCTCGCCTTGGTGTAAAAAAAAATCATATCCAGTTTTATTTCAGACACTCGCCAGACCTGCCTACTTGGAATTTTCCCAATCAGTAGCCCAGCCATCAATTTTCAGTAGCATGGCAAATTTTTTCGTAGCATCCACAAACGACGGCAATCAATTTGTTCTCTTCCTGAGCCGAAATGCACTGCTTCTATGTTTCGCCGATTGAATGTGTTGACGGCAATCATCTCTACCGCCATGATTCACAGAGAAGTCCGCATGGCAGAGGTTGCACTGCAGCAAGCATGGTTCGCACCGAGTCGACTTCTGACGATGCAAGGCCACTCTTCCGTGTAAGCTATTTTGAAAACTTGTGCGGCAGGCCGATGTTTTTTTTTATTAGAACAAGATGGTGTGCCAGATGAGTTTCGTTTTCTGGTTTGGGTTCGTTTTTCTTCGTTTGAAACATCTCCCGAATCGCTACTGCTGCTGGAGTCCGCCATTTTCCCCCAGAGAAAAGTAATAAGAACGCATGCGCAGTCACTTTGATAAAAACGGAAGTGACTAGGTTATCGCGCGTGACACGGCGTCTGCTCTTAGAAACAGACAAAACCAGGAACGGCATTATATACGTAAAGCAAAAATAAAATGCGGCGGCAATTTGTTTTTTTCTGTAGCAACGTTAAGGTTGCCGTAGCTCCGTAGCAAAGCCTTATTTTTCGTAGCTGCTACGGCCAAATCGTAGGAGTAGGCAGGTCTGACTCGCACGCAGAGAAGGGAAAAGATTTACAACAATTTCGTCCAAAAACACTAAGTGAACAGACGTTAAATTAAACAAAACAAATTTACAACAGTTTTACATCAAAGCTTTGTAATCTATATTTACGTCAGTGGTTTCAACACTTGCAACAAACTTGTGTTGTGATTTCCAAACTCCCCAAGCTCAGATGACTACAAATTTCACACTTATACTTTACATACACAATCATCGTTTTCTCCAAAGTCTATCATCCAAAATTTATGCTGGATTATTCATCCCCAAATGCTCCTAAAATCTGGAAGCCACATTTTTAGGCACTACAAAAACAGGAAGCCACATTTTTAGGCACTACAAAAACAGGAAGCCACATTTTTTTTGCACTATAAAACCTGGAAGTCCACAACACGCCGAGAAAAAAGCAGCCATACATCGGCAACTGAACCATACTACTAAATTTAAAGGATGCCACATTTTCAGGCACTCCAAAACCAAGACCAGAAGCAGGAATACAATAAAACAGACCCACATCTGAACCATAATTATTGAATTTTACGAATAAATTTCAAAGGACAAAGATGGTGTGAGAGCCTTCCTACACACAGCCCCACACACAGTGGCACCATGCTCTAGCGGCTCTGTTGCTGTGGCGAGCTCTTCAAGGGCCTCAGACAATGCATCACCTGTCCTACCCAAGCGCTGAGCTCGCCTTGGTGTAAAAATCGTCTATAGTCAATTTTACTCACTTACTTACACATACATGTATACACAGACATCTAGGGGGAGAAAGGGATTTACAGCACTTTTACGTCAATGATTTCCCAAGCTGAACTGACTATAAATTTCACTTCTACTGTTTACTTTCACAACCCCCCCCCCTCCCCTTCCAAGTCTCTCACCTGGAATTTATGCTGTGCTTTTCCTTGCCTCAAAATACTCCAGAAACTGGGAGCCACATTTTTGGGAATTACACACACAAAAAAGTCAATGTTTTGGGGTACACAAAACCGAGAAATCTAGGTATGATCCACATCTGAACCATACCATTAAATCTTTAAGGAATAATTTCAAAGGACAAAGATGGTGTGAGAGCCTTCCTACACACAGCCCCACACACAGTGGCACCATGCTCTAGCGGCTCTGTTGCTGTGGCGAGCTCTTCAAGGGTCTCGGACAATGCATCACCTGTCCTACCCAAGCGCTGAGCTCGCCTTGGTGTAAAAATCATAGCCAGTTTTACTTCAGACACTCACACACACAGTTTTACATCAAACCTTGCAAAGCTTCGCAATCTATATTTACGTCAGTGGTTTCAACACATGCCAACTTTGCAACAAACTTGTGTTGTGATTTCCAAACTCCCCAAGCTCAGATGACTACAAATTTCACACTTATACTTTACGTGCACAATCACCGTTTTCTCCTGTCTCTCATCCAAAATTTACGCTGGATTATTCATCCCCAAATGCTCCTAAAAACCTGGAAGCCACATTTTTGGGCACTTCAAAAACTGGAAGCCACGTTTTTGGGCACTACAAAAACAGGAAGCCACATTTTTTGGCACTATAAAACCTGGAAGTCCTCAACACTCAGAGAAATAAACAGCCCTACATTGGCCACTGAACCATACCACTAAATTTAAAGGATGCCACATTTTCAGACACCCCAAAACCCAGATCAGAAGCAGGAAAACATTAAAACAGACCTACATCTGAACCATAATTATTGAATTTAAAGGAATAATTTCAAATGACAAAGATGGTGTGAGAGCCTTCCTACACACAGCCCCACACACAGTGGCACCATGCTCTAGCGGCTCTGTTGCTGTAGCGAGCTCTTCAAGGGCCTCGGACAATGCATCATCTGTCCTACCCAAGCGCTGAGCTCGCCTTGGTGGTGTCAAAAAATAAATCATAGTTTTACTTTAACTTATGCACACAACACACACACACCTGAAAAAAAAAAGGGGCAGTAGTTCACAAGACACTGGACAGATAGGCAAAAAAAGAAAAGAAAAAAGAAAGGAAAACACAAACGCATTCAAGAAGCGAAAGCAAGGGACTCACAAACCAAAAAACCCACTACCAGAAGATAAATGGGCCAGGCATCAGCATTGTCTCAAGCTGAAGGCCTCACAAACCACTGACCTGGTCTTTGTAGGAGAGCAGCACGGTCAGTCCAAAGGGGCGGGCGCTGAAGGCCTCATTGGGCACAAACCCGTACTCGAAGGTCGCCTGACGTTTCGACTCAACCACGCGGTTCAGCTGCACTGCCGTGAACTGTACAAAAACAGTATTTGATTGTTTTAGAAATAAACACGTCAATAGTTGATTTGTATTTTTTCAACAACAAAAAAGGGGCAACTTTATTCAGAATATTCCCAATGTAAGGCTGGCTCCCTTTCACCTTTTCCACCACTCTATCCCCAAAACACTTTTAAATTTAAAAAAAACCCACTAACAAACACACATACATACAAAAATGAAACCACACCTACAGACCTGTTTACTCTACTCTTTTCAAGTAGTATTCTACTCAATTTGGACCTCTACTACTCTTCAAAATTGAAAATAATGCCCTAATTACTCATTTTTAGTGAACATTGTTTGATGGTTTAATGAATAAAACTACACATTTTAAGTAAAAACTACTCATTTCAGCTATCCAGACTACTCGAGACTTGTGTAGGCGGTAAACGGGTCTGCACCTATTCGCAGATTATTCAACATCTTCCTTCCTTCCAAATAACGACCAGTCACTTTTGACTATTCTGTCGCTTTGCACTTTTTAACTTTGAGTTTGACCCTGCCCACCCAGGATTGTCGTACTAATAGATTAGAATCTCAGCGTTTTGTTTGTAACAAAGAGCAATCGTTCTTGCAATTAATATTGGATCAATGGTCGTCGTCTTCTTCAGCTGTCGATGCAAGTGGCGGCGTCAGACTTTTAAATTAATCACTATGATCATTGATGAAGTCCACTGTCTTCTCAGGGTCGGTGCAGCTGCCCCAGAGCTGTGCTTGTAGCTCCATTCCCCCTGGCCAGATTTGGCGCTGTAGCGCGTCATGGATCACTGGTCAAATTTACATACAGGGTTCATACTCTCTAACAGAGGAAAAATTCAAGGGTTTTTCAAGGGGATTTTCTAATTTCTCAAGGGGCAGCTTTGGTTAGGAAATTGCCATTTGCTGCAAGTGTCTAGCCAATACTTTTTCCAGCCGGTGTTGTTGACGAACTGCTACCAGCACGCATGAAATCTGTGAGCGTTGCAACCGGTTTGCTTGCTTTTTGTAATTCCACATGTTTCTTTCCTTTAGCGTGGCTTTGAAGTGCAGCTTCACCCATCCCACGAACATCGACGATCTTCTTGCACAATTTGCAGAAACATGCATACTTCTTGTCCTTGCACTCGGCGATCCAAGCCTTATACTCCTCCTTATCTAGCCACAGTGGGCAAAAAATACATTTTCCCTTCGGCATGACGACTTCTTTCCACGAAAACGCGCTTGTTTTCACAGGCGGATATTCGGTTTGCGCATGCCCAAACAAGAACCATAACTGACTCCGACAAAAATTGTCTCCCTTTGGTTGTAGCAGACGACGAAGCGAATCTTCGAGAATGAAAATCTAAATTTCTTCGCGACGTTGTTCTCGGCTTTCAAACTCGTCAGTTCTGATGATTTTGCGCAGAAATGACTTTGGAAGCGTGATTTTCAATTTTTCAAGGGATAGGGGCCAAAATGCCATTTTTCAAGGGTTTTCAAGAATCATTTTGGCAAGTTGAAATCTCAAGGGTTTTCAAGGGGCGTACGAACCCTGTACATAACAGATATCAACGTAGCGAGTAGGGATACGGAAACAAAACAACTCACACACTGACACAAAGAGAAAAAAGCAAACACACACAGACTTCTTCTTCCATCGCTCTGACAAGTTTCCTGTCATTATGAGAGCAGATGCGTCATGCTGCCATTATGCACCTAAGAAATAGTTAGGCCCAGCATGTCCGTCTTCGGCTGCAGAAAATCTGTTAAAGTATTTTTGTGTAGCCTTTGTGTGTAACTTAAGTGGTGCTTATTTATGTATCTTATTTTAATCATTTGTAAAGCGCAAAGAGCTCCAGTTTCACTGAGAGGTGTTGCGCTATATAAAAAAATCATTATTATTATTATTGGAAAAAAAGACAGGCGAGTGGACCAGTAAACCAGAAAGATAAACGACAGTAAGCCAAGGGGAAAGGCAGAGCAGAGCTCCCAATAGTCCCACAAAACAAGGGGTCACAGGGACTCCTTCACTTACAGTATAGAGGGTCCTAGAGGCGGGATAGAGGGTCCCAGTGGCATTGCGAATGCTAAAAAGAATTTTTCTAGTGCATCCCTGGGACCCCCTGCACATTCTTTTAGGGTCCTTTAGAATTTTAGTACTTCATAGACTCCCAAATGGGGGTCCCTGTGAGCCCTGCAGAGTCAAAGAGTGACAGATTAGAGGAAGTTACAAGCACAGAACTTCCAGAAGGTGGGGGGGAACTCTTTTTTGCAAAAGAACCCCCTGGTATCCCCACATGGGGAACACACACACACACAAACAGATACAAAGCACTGACGTTTTGCAGGAAGAAGCTGTAGTCCTGGGGGTAGCGGAAGGAGGCCTCCAGGCTGTCCACCACAAACTCCCCATAGCCCTTGTTGGTGAAGCCAACCAGCAGGCGCACGTTTTTACCCGCAGGAAGTTCTGTAGACACACCACCAGGTAGTTATAATGTTGGTTTTGTTTTGGGTTTTTTGCTGTCCCATCTTCTGGGCAGTACAGTGGCATTGCTCCCAGGCCGCTTATCCCGAATCCCAATTCGCAGCCACACCCCGGCTTTGTTCAGGTAGCAGAATCCGAGACCAGCAGTTCAAGGGGAGTGAATCTATGTTAGGCCGTCAGGAGGCAGCCAACCGAGGAGACACTGCACTGCTGTTGAGTCGCTTCGGTGGAGTTCAGTGGAGCCTGTAAGCAGGACACCACCTACTAAGCCCCCTACTGACGACACTATTCTCTTAGTCGCGGAGCCAGCGTGAGTGAGGTCCTCCTCCGAGGGCGCCACCACAACCGTCCACCAACAGCTCCCCAGAACACACTGATCCCCATGACTTTGACCCGAACGCACCAGGGCACAGACTGGATTGGAAACCGAAACTGAGGTCACCATGAGAGCAGGGCATGCAAAGCCACAGAATTTGATACATTTTCCTTTTTAATGCTTGATGGAAATGAGGCGGATGACTGATGATGCTATGGGTAGTTATAATGCTAACCTTGACGCATATAGTTATGTGCATCTCCGATGTTCAAAACTGCCATCTGGGTTTTAGACAAGTAACTTAGTAAGTTACCAAATGTTGAAAATTTTCAACTGACGCAGTTTATTAAAAAAATGTTAAAGAGAGACCTCCTAAAAATCTGGAGACATACTGTTGCCCACCGACTCTGACTTTGACGATAAAACTTAACACTGACTTACATCAGTTTACTTCTTATTCTGTGCGTGTTTGTCACTCTGTGTGTGTGTGTGTGTGTGTATGTGTGAGTGTGCAAAGTGTGAGTGTGCAAAGTGTGAGTGTGTTGTTTTCAATAGGACACATTTTTGGGGTAGGATGGGAAGGGTTAAGCTATTTCACATTAATTCATTGATCATCTTGATCTCGCAACCCTATGTAAGGTGGTTCAGAAAACACCGATAACTTTCTGACTATAGCGATAACTTTCTGACTATAGACTTTCTGTGTGGTTGCGAGGACCACTCCTCCATGATTCTCTAGCCAAAAAACGAGACAACATTGTGTATGCTTAACGTGACTTAAAACAAGCTGCAACATATCCAGATCATCACTGACTCTCACTAAAAACCATAAGTTTTTTCATTCATTAGTTGGGGGGGGGGGGGGGGGGGAAGAAGATACACATAACGATAACATCTCATTGCCAAAAAGCTTGACACCCGTTAGATAAAACTATCGTCTTAGAAAACGTTTCAATGTTTGTCAAGAGTTCAGACCTGCCTACTTGGAATTTTCCCAATCAGTAGCCCAGCCATCAATTTTCAGTAGCATGGCAAATTTTTTCGTAGCATCCACAAACGACGGCAATCAATTTGTTCTCTTCCTGAGCCGAAACGTACTGTTTATGTTTCGCCGATTGAATGTGTTGACGGTCGTCTCTACCGCCATGATTCACAGCGAAGTCTGCATGGCAGAGGTTGCAGTGAGCATGGTTCGCACCGAGTCAACTTCTGACGATGCAAGGCCACTCCTCCGTGTAAGCTATTTTGAAAACTTGTGCGTCAGGCCGATGTTTTTTCTTAGAACAGGATGGTGTGCCAGATGATTTTCGTTTTCTGGTTTGGGTTCGTTTTTGTTGTTGTTTTTTTTCGTTTGAAACATCTCCCGAATCGCTACTGCTGCTGGAGTCCGCCATTTTTTTCAGAGAAAGTAATAAGAACGCATGCGCAGTCACTTTGATAAAAACGGAAGTGACTAGGTTATCGCGCGTGACACGGCGTCTGCTCTTAGAAACAGACAAAACCGGGAACGGCATAAGCAAAAATAAAATGCGGCGGCATTTTTTTTTCTCTCCGTAGCAATGTTAAGGTTGCCGTAGCTCCGTAGCAAAGCTTTATTTTTCGTAGCTGCTACGGCCAAATCGTAGCAGTAGGCAGGTCTGAGAGTTGCACATCTGCCAGGCCTAGTGTGCTGAACTGCCATACGTACCATGACCGCTGCCGGTGGGTTTGGTAAAGAGGATGAAGGTGTCAGCGTCTTCAGAAGGCTTCAACGTGGAATCTTCCTCCTCCTCTTCCTCCTGAAAAACATGATAAATTCCTTCATTAAGTTAGTGCAAAATTCCTTCATAAGTTAGTGCGAAATTCCTTCAAAAGTTAGTGCGAAATTCCTTTATTTCTTCTTATCATTCAGGCAAGACCCAAAATGATATACCTGAAAAAACAAAGGGGGAAAAACTCAGTGACCATACACATGCACGCCCTTGTGCATGTCATTCGAACCCTTTCTCAGAAAATTTTATATGAATACTGGAGGAAAAAACAACAACTGAAAATTGTAGTATAACAAAACATAAAAAGATACCTTAAAACAAGGGATTAATGTTTCAGAATACTACTTTCATTTCCTAAACCTCCAACCGGCAACCCCCTCCCTTCTACCTCGACATTATTTACTACTCAGTCAAGTATTTATATACAAACTACAACTGAAACTTGAAATATCAATGCTAACTACAAGACATTCCACATTTTCTTTAACATCTCCCTGCCACACAACTTGAGTTGTCAGCAGCACATATAAACAAACTACCATTGAAAGAAAACAGCTGAAAATTTTAAATTATGAAAAACTAAAGAATAGAAAACAGATGAAGTAATAGTGAATCTAATGCAACTTTGATTCTTAATTTTTGCCGATAGAAGAGTAGAGACATAAACCTGTACCGTATTTTACGGACTATAAGGCGATACTTTTCCCCCAGCCTGAGACCCCTGCACCTTATAAAGTGACTGATAATATAGTAAGGAAATGGAATAACAGAATCTGAAATTTGTGAGGTGCGCCTTATAATCAGGTGCGCCTTATAGTCCGTAAATACGGTACTACACATAAATAAATAAATTTTACATTACTTTCCCCACTGTTCTTTATTTTCTGTGCATATTACCTGCTCTGTCACTCCTCCCGTGTCTGGCTCTTCCACAGTCTCTTCCTCCGAACCCTCTGGTCCTTCGTCCGTCTCCACTGTCGCCTCTTCCTCCTCTCCTTCCATCGAGTCCTCAGCAAAAGCCACATTCGCAGAGGCTGCAGGAAAAAAGTATGGAATCATTGCTTGCTCAAAAACTCAAGTCTGATTAAAAATCAGTTAGAAACTAAAATCGAAAGCAACCAGCCACCATGGCGCAGTGGTAACGTCGTGGACTACAGACTGGGAGGTCTCAGGTTCGAATCTGATAAGAGGTGAGGGTTTTATATTCGATCCGAGACTCCTACCCAGAGTGAGTGGCTATGGGCTCAAACAAAGGGAAGACTGAAACCATCCACGTCGAGCTTCATCAGCTTAACGGATGCGAGTCTGAGAGTGTTGCTCTAACCTCAAGACCAACACTGCAGGTATCTGTAGTTCTCGGGCCTGGTTAACGCTGGGATATCATTATGAAAGGAAGCGTAGAGAACAGCCCTGCCACGTAGTTTCAGACTGATACTATAGTGATACAGAATTCCATATAATCATCCGCCTCATTCCCATCAATTGATCATCAAAAAGAAAAAAATGTCTCAGATTCTGTGGCCTTGCATGCTCTGCTCTCATGGTGACGTCAGTTTCAATTTCCAATCCAGTCTATATCCTTGGTGCATTCGGGTCAGTCACAAGGATCAGTATGTTCTAGGGAGCTGTCGCAGTGGTGCTCTCGGAGGAGGACCTCAGTCAGTCAGTGACCATGCTGACTCCGCGACTAAGACATTATTGTTGTCAAGTAGGGGGCTTAGTAAGTGGGTGGTGTCCTGCGTATGTTAGCTCAAAACAGGGTCCCCTGAACTCCACCGAAGTGACTCCGCAGCAGTGCAGTGTCTCCTCGGTCGGTTGCCTCATGACAGCGTAACATAGAATCGCTCCTCTTGGACTGCTGGATTCTGTGACCTGACAAGCCAGGGGGTGGCTGAAGGTTGGGAATCGGAATGAGCAGTGCGGGTGCAAGGCCAATGTACAAATGGGGCAGTACAAAGAAAAAATGATTAACAAGTTTTGTTTGTCCCCCCTCTATATTTTCACTGCATCCATAATACTAAAGGAGAAAGCGCTAATTGCCTAAACGCACTATTATCCTTCTTGATTTGGCTTGTGATAGTACTTTCAGGCGGCCAATTGTGCCAAGTATTATGTCCAAGATCTCCGTTCAAACTACACAGTTTTTCACCGTGATACTTAGCTCCCGTTACTGGCAAACGTCCTCTCATCTGGTCATTTCATGTTTTGTGGATTTACATGGCAATATTGTCGAGAAATTCAGTTATGAACATCAGGCATTAGACAGTCACATAGTCTGCTTAAATTACTTTCATTTTTTTCTTCTTTTTCCATCAAAAAAACCTTTAGGCTAGGGTCGGCGGAAACAAACTAGGGTCGGTCGGGAAACAAACATTTTTTTTTTGTGCCTTAGTAACGCCCTTAGTCTTTCGTGTCTAAAGGTAAAGATTATGACTAACTAGGGTGGCATTTGCACCGGCTCTGGTGCTGCAGCCACTGGGATTGGTTGGCCTTTGGGGACCTTCCCCAATGCCAACTCTTGTCCTCAAATCCCTTTGGCCGAGAGAGTGGGGATGTACCCTGGGCAAGGCTTCTCCACTATAAACAAATTATACGTCATAGCCCAGCCCGCTAGAATAAGCAGCTGCCCCCTCAGACTGGAAAGTCTTCTTCCTTCTTCTTTGCAGTACATAGCCACAATCAACACACTGATTATTAATATTATGCCACACTCCAGTTCTAATCTTCTATACACATCAGAATCTTCAGCAAGCTGAAGGAGAAAGGAAAGAAAGGTCTTTCAAACTCGAATCAAAGAAAAGGTTTCAACACTAAAAAAACTTTATTTAACAATAAATAATGTGCCACAAAAGTGGCCCTTTGGACTATTACTAGCGTCTTCCACTAGGGGAAGTTATGTGGCCTGACTGACTCTGGAGTTATCTCCCATGTCGTACCAAAATAATGACGATATGGGGGGGATTTCAGGTCGTTTTTTCTTAGCTGTGGTTGGTCAGATCCTAAAATATCCACCAATCATCAAAAGAGTACTTTCTACTGTTAGGGTACATTCATTTTTTTCCGGGATTGTAACAAGATTGGGTGAATTTAGCGCTGGTTGAAGTGGGAAAAATCTTCGTTTTCCGTTTTTGTTGGATGTAACGGTATAAAATGGATTGTTTTAACATGTTTAGGGATTAAACTATCAATATAAAAGAACATTTAACCATTACACTCGACCAAATATCCACGATTTTTAATTAAAGTGACCTACCCCCAATTTACAAGGGGGACAATTTGGGAACTCTTCTCTACTGGAAACGAATTTCCTGTTGTTTTGCTCTGTCATCCAGACTTGCAGAATGAAGATTAAAATGGTGTTATCTGAGACATTTGTAGATACAAAGATGGTGGGAACAATACTGGAGGCAGTGCAACACCAGTAAAGTCCCGATTTTCTTGACTTGGTAATCCAGACTTGCAGATTCAAGAAGTTTCTATTCAATCATACGGTCACATTGTGCAACAATTAGCTGCTGTCCAATTTCTTGTTACATGAAATTTTTTGTTTCAAAGTTTTTCTCAGCAAATATTAATATGTATTTTAAATTGTTGCAAGATTGATAGATTGTTGTTTAATTAAATACTTGAATTGGGACGCATTTTCCACGTTCTTGGTGGGGTTTAAAAATTTTTTTAAAGTCATAAAGAATTCATTTTTAGAGATAAACACATTCTGTAAACTGAAAATGTTTTTGCTTGTTTTTTTTAACAGACCCTGAATTCAAGGTTTTTTGGGGGGGTTATTGAACTTTTTTTTTTTCCATTTTACAAATTTCATGATGAAGACAAAGACACACACACATACCTACACACACAGTGACACAGTGACATAATGATAATAGTTATACGAAAAATTATGACTATAGTGGAAATTCCATCTCTATCATAACTGTCACCAATATAATTGATAACACAAACCATAAATGATTAAATCAGGGGTGAGTACAGGGGGTAAAAGTATAACTATAAGTGGGCAAAGGTATGTGTATAGAGTTATAAATCATCAAAATTTCAAAGTTTAGGCTCCCCCCAAGAAGAGCAGAAAGTATGATTGAAACCTACAAGTACATGCACAAACTCTACAATGTTGAGAAAAACCTATTTGTGTTTGCAACAAATGATAGTACCAGAGGCCATAGATATAAAGTGAATAAAGCTAGATGCAACACAACGGTTCGCCAGCACTTTTTTTAATCAGTTGAGCGCTGGAACAGTCTGCCTGCAGACATTGCTGAAGCTCCGAGTGTGAATGCCTTCAAAAACAGATTAGACAGGTTGATAGTAGAGTATGTGTATAGTGTAGAAGAGCCTCCCACCAGAATCTGATCAAAAGATCAGTAGCATAGAAAAGTTTTTTAGTGTAGTACAGGTCAAAAGACCTGTTAAGTTTTAAAAAGTGATTCAATGTGATAGAGACAGAGGATCGACACAGATCGGCAAAGGCGGAACCGCCTAATCTGGAGCCGAAATACTATACTATACTATACACAGTGACACCCCCCTCCCCCTGCACACCCCCCCCCCCCACACACACACAATCAGTACCATATACACTCATGAATACTACATTATCTTCTAAGCTAGATCCCTCCCTCCCAAACCCTATCCTTAGGTGGGGTACATCTATAGGGTTACTCAGCTGAAAAAGAAAAAAAAAGTCAACTAGTACTAGCAGTAGAATATTATTATTAATGATTATGCATTTATATTGATAAAACATTAGGTGCCGGCCACAACCTATTGAGAGAAAAGAAGAAAAAAGAAGCCCCATAAAACATAATAACGAGCAGCATCTTATTTAACATCAAATCATCATTACACATAAAAAGGATTATACAAATATTAAAATAAATCATGTCAGCTTTGCAAAAGCAGGGCAAACAAAATGGTGAATTTATGAAATTACTTCAAGATATGGAAACCAATTTTCTTCAAACTGTCTTGCAGTATAATTTAGAATAGATGAGTATTTTTCTATATTTTAAAATGGCAACAAAAGCCTGCAGGTTAGGGTGAACATCTTGCAGTTTGCATTTATAATATAAAATTTAGCTAACAGAAATATGAGGTCTATAACTTTGTCTGTCTGTTTTTTGTTTGACACCAAATAAAATCAACTCCTTGCTTATTTCCATGTTGTGGTAGTGTAGGCATTTATCTTTTAACATATTTTTTTGTTTAAGCTGAAAATGTTTGTTCTGTAAGCTAAAAATGCTTTTAGAAAGCCTACAACAATTTCCCCCAAAAAAAATTTTGTGTGTGTATGGGAGGGGGGGGGGGGGAGGATAACAAAATTTAAGTTTATTTCGTGTTATTCGTCATTTTTGTTTTCAGACCTTTCTCATAATAGTTGTCAATATGGACTCAACTTTGTTCCAAAATGGACAGGTTATTGTTTCATAAGATAATTCAATATGGCATTGGGACGCGTTTTCTGTTTTTCAACGTTTTTAGTGCATTTTTCTAGATTTAAAAAAAATTCGTAAAAAATAAGTTTTTAGAGATAAACAAATTCTGTAAACTGAAAAGGTTTTTAGAAACCATACAGCATACTTTCCAAGCTAAAACAGAAGGAATTTTTTTAATTATAATAATTGTTGAAAGTTGCTACTATTACACAGAAACACAAACAGAAACAAACAATGTGGCTGGCCAGGTCAGGTCATACTAGATTACATTTTATTTTACAACGTGCTATCCCCAAGTTCGTTGATTATTATCATAATTATGCCACGGTGTGGCCCTATCAAATTATATACAGATGCATATTTTATTTTAATGTAATAAGAATGGGGCATGTTTGCTTGTCAACTGAACATCTGCCAGGGGTCGTCTGCCAGCGCCACGTAAATTCAAACAAGCCACATTCTTTATATAAACTTACGTCGTCCAACATAAAGAAGGGTCGTCGGAAGTAGCAAAAATAGAAGGAGGAGATATCGCCCCATTAATTTTGCCATCTTAATTAAAATCAGGGTATTTCAAATAAATAGATGCAGCCCGATTCTTTTCGGGCACCTTCAAATTCTAGCGATGCAGACCGACTTCACCGGAAATGGATTGCTAGCGGAAGTTAAACTCAAACACAAAGTAAGAATGTTATCTTCATTTTGTTTGGCTAATTGTGCATGTCTACTCCAATCAAAAATGTCCTTTCTTTTTGTTTGGACTTCCGCTGTAAAACTTTGACTTGGAGAAAAAACCACAAGAAGCAGACGAAAGTTTGGCAAGTTTAGTAAACTTAACCCAGGGTAAGCAGTAGGTCTTTCTCCTTCTATGTTTTCTATTAGGTTCATGCGCCCTCCAAGTTCCGTCGCGAGTTATCGTCAGAAGTGGCGTCTGCGACGTATCCAAACAGAAACAGAAACAGAAACTTGTTATATGATATGTTGTGTACATACTTTGCCTAACAGTAACAGTAACACTGTTAGTAACAGTATGTTAAAATACTGACCTCTAGGGCTCTACTCAGGCTCTAGTAAGAGTTTCACATACTAGGTAGCTCAAGTCTTGATTTTCATTCAGTGGAAAGGACTAAATTACCTAGAACAGTCAAAATTAGACTAAACTGAAATGTTATCTGCCTACTTAGAACTAGAAGACAAAGTGCTCCCAGTCCCATGTTCAAAATGCCACACTGGCCATTCTGACATAGTTGCGTGACTAAGTGTCAAAACACTTGTCAAGCTGTTGAGCCACTTGGCCTGTTCATGTCGTTTGACAAGGCTGTAATATGTTGCCTCGGAAGTCGTTTGGTCTCAGAAAAAAGACATCCCCACACAAACACAGTGCAATACACTCGCACGTGTACACAAAGTGTGCTGTATATACACACACACCACACACACACACACACACACACACACCACACACACACACACACACACACACACACTTTTTTGCTAAAAAGCTTGACGGCTTGATTAGTCCTTATTCTACTACTAGTACTACTAAGTACTACTAGTACTACTAAGTACTACTAGTTCTACAGTATGTTTGTACTACTAGTACTACACACACACGCAAGCACAGAGATTGTGTGAGAGAGAGAGTTAACATTGTCATACTCATAGCCACACACACGTGTACAACAACAAATGTTGAGTTTGTGGTTTTAAATTGTGTTTTGAATAATTTGATACTGGAGTGTGTGGAATTTGTACTAACATTGTAAAATGACATCTCCAGTCTTGTTTCTGGTTAACTAGTTTACATGCCAGTAGCTAACACATGAGGCTCTTGATTTTGACAGTCAGAACATTGTGAAAATTAGGTGTATATTGCACGACAGATTTTTTTATCTTCTGGGAATGAACATTGGTTGTGAGTCCATCCCTGATTATGTCTTTCAAGTCAGTAATATGCTGTTTGTAAAACACACAACTTTTACCAATTTCATTCCATCTTAGATTAGAAAAGTTAAAAAGCTGCCTTTCGAATTGAACATACACAAGTTTACAATACATACCTAATGACAAGTGTTGCGAATATCCCGTAAAGGTTAGTTTTGATCAATGAATTAGACGCATAAGTTCCATACAGAAACCACTAAGTAAGTAACAGAAAGAAGGGTACAAATTTATGGGGAAATATAGACGCATGTGCAAATCTTTTCCCTTCTTTCTTTTACGGATTGCGCACAGGTTTCCGCACGGAATCTCTGCATGTATGTGTACGTACCCTAAAACTGTCCCTATATCACACCAGTATATCTTAATTGAATTAAAATGAGTGAACATTCGAGCACCAGTTGGAAAAAGATTATATGAAAACTTTTGTAGAGCTTAACTTAGGTGAAGTGCTATATAAATTTTCTTAAATAAATAAATCATTAAATGTAACTGGCTTTTTCAATATACATGTATGTATGTATGTATCATTTTTGTATAATGTATGTGAGCTTTTTCTCTTTCTCAGGGTGCCGGTTTTCAACTCTGATTCATGAACTCTATCCTGCTTTGTTATGGGGAAAACCCCACAGGCATATGACTGCGCTATCAAAAAAGAAAAGAGACAGTGAAGAAGTCGTTCCCATTTTGAATCGCTGACTTCTACTGGAACTGTGGAAGTTCCCTCAGCTTCTTAAACAGTTATTTAAGGAGATGGCGAGGTTGAAGACTACAACAGTCATGCAGGAGCCAACCACCTGGAGATACCCCACCATGTGCAACCCCCAGAAACAGCGACAGTGCATGGATGGATCTTGCGTGTCGCGCCTCGACCTCTGTCGTAAGTCTGCACGAAAAAGGCTTGTCTCGCTGCGTGTTTGATCCTGTACTTAATAATAATAATAATAATGATCATTTCTATAGCGCCTAATCTCCCGTGGGGGCTCTAGGCGCTCACAAAAATAATATATCTTACATGAACGGGACATTACAACAAAAACAACAGCAATGAAAAAACACACACACACGCACACGCACACAGGCACACGCGCACACACAGACACACGCACGCACACCCACACCCACGCACGTGCACACTCATTCCTCCGCTAACACAAAAAGACACATATGGGTGCGAGCGCACGAAGTGTGCGGACGCACAAAAAAATTAAACGTTCTGCACCCACACACGCACACACACACACACACACACGCACGCACGCACACGCACAAATTTTTATAGCCTGACACACTTTGACTTAGCGTTTCATGCACTGGATACAGAGAGGGACAGAGTTGGCCGGGGGTGTGTGCTTTAGGAGCATTTGAATAGGACAGTTTTTGTGGCAGTCTTGAAGGCTGCAGCTGAAGGCGAATACCTAACACTTGGAGGAAGCTGTTCCACACAGTTGGTCCCTGAAAGGAAAACGCTCGCTGACCAAACGATTTTGTTCTAGCAGATGAAATACTTAAAAGACGAGTGTCAGCAGATGAGCGAAGTTGACGGGAAGGGGTGTAGATGTGGAGGATGTCTGAAAGATATTGCGGTCCAGTACTAGAGACAGAAGAGAAACAGATTGAAGCCAGCTTATAGTCAATACGACTCTGAACAGGTAGCCAGTGAAGGGACTGTAACAGGGGAGTAACATGCTGACGTCTAGATGTCCTGCAAACAAGTCTGGCGGCACTTGTAGTTTCTATGCAATTAGAAATTGTATAAATTCACCAGTGACGTGGTATCCTTGAGTTACATGAAAACTCTACTCTCTGCAATTATTGTATTATAAATCTGTATGTTGGTAAATTTTCCAGAATAGATTATTGCAAACATATCGTCCCTGAAATTCAAAAACCTTGTATCTCAATTTTGGTACTTTTGAGAACAATGAAATTTTTTTTAAAAAATTAACCGTGTTGACCATAATTGATTAACTATGATGAATATGTTGTTCAAGACATTGCGAGTTTAGTCCTGCATTTCGTTAAAATTACTTCAAGAAATTTTTTTAGACTTGAAAAGAACAAAGATACAAGGTTTTTGTCCTTAACTTGATCTGAATTTGGGACTTACGAGTTTTTTCGTCTATTTTCACAACCTCATTTACCCCAGATAGAAAGTCATTAGAGATACGAGCTTTTGGTGGAAGGTGGTGGGAAAAATTAGAGAGCTGACTATGTAACTAACTCAACCCCCCCCCCCCCCCCCCCCCCCCCCCCCCCCCCCAATCTAGATACAAAGTTTTTGAATTTCACTGACGATATCCTTATGCAGAAGAAGATATACTTTTCTAGTTACAGGAACTAAATCTCTGTGAAATCTGGGCTGCCCCCACCTGGAAAACATGTCGCTGCTTGCTTGTGCAGCGACACCTTATTTATTAATTTATTGGTGTTTTTGTGTGTGTGTGTGGGTGTGACTGAAGGGTAAGGGGGGAAAGGGGTAAGTTTTGACGAGTTGACAATTCCTTTGTTGCCACTACTGTAGGTTCTTTAACTCATTCGCATCGCAACGATTTTGAATTATAGAAAAAACCCTCACAAATCACTCCAGCCATACACGCAGACAAAACATACATGTATAAACAAAAGGAGAAATGAAAGAAGATTACAGGTTTTTACTTCAGGTTTAGACATAGGGAAGTGGTAGATCTATCAGACTTCTAGACGTTATAGAAAACCTCTCTACACCGATTGGTTCCCCACAACAAAAGTCAAAGTCAGAGGCAAAATTGTGGTCTAAGGGAGTGAAGCGAGTTTAGAAGTGACCAAGGTATGGTGTGCACACAGATTTACTTCCCTTGAAGCAAATGCATCAATTTGACAGCTATCTATTCATTCCGGACATATATGGTCGGAACGACTTGAATGAGTTAACGTGCGCATTTAGTGCATGAGCACATTGGACCTCAGTTTTTGTCGTCTCATCATAAAGACTTGACGTTCAGATCATAAGGTCTTGTAGAGTTCTAAGAGAGTCAGCAGGAACACTTTCTGCTGCAACAGGAAACGAACCAGGGTTTGTTGCTTTTTGATGCAGATCCGGGATGTGTTTCCTCTGCATCTGAGGCACTATACCCCTCTAACTGTTGTGCATTGTAGTTTGTGCTACATCAAAAAAAAGGCATGGGATGACATGTTCATGCCAGGTGAAACTGAAAGTAGTTTGGGCATGCTCATGAAATCAGGATTGAACTATTTGAAGAAACCGATAAGAGTTTTCACAGGATTGGCCATCTTGTCACCCAGAACTGTGCTCATATAAAAAAAAAATCAAACATTTCTGCCAAAATTGATGGCACATTAAAGCAAGATGATAGACATGCAATTCTAACAGCACCCCTACCCATCCTGTGTATACAGACACACACACACACACATTGGAAATTATTTTTAACGCGGTCACCTTTTCAGGATTTAAGGAAGATTCAGAGAACATTGAAACATGTAGTTTATTGTATTATAAATCTATCTGTTGGTAAATGTGCTAGAATAGATTATTGCACAAACTACATTGAACCATCACTTTAATTAAAAAAAAAAAAAAAAGTTTAAATTCAAAGGGCCATGAGGCCTATAAATAGCCCTATATCTACCTACCTACCTACCAATGTCATTTCAGGATTGAGAGAATGTTTTACTTCCATCCATGGATATTTGTGTGCCTACAGCGGAGGAGGAGATGCTGAACCAGGACACAGTGCTCATCATGATCGGGGGTGGGCATGGTTATGATGGGTGTTTGTTGTGCGCCTACAGCGGAGGAGGAGATGCTGAATGAACCAGCATACTGCTCATCATGATCAGGGGTGGGCATGGTTATGATGGGTGTTTGTTGTGCGCCTACAGCGGAGGAGGAGATGCTGAATGAACCAGCATACTGCTCATCATGATCAGGGGTGGGCATGGTTATGATGGGTGTTTGTTGTGCGCCTACAGCGGAGGAGGAGATGCTGAATGAACCAGCATACTGCTCATCATGATCAGGGGTGGGCATGGTTATGATGGGTGTTTGTTGTGCGCCTACAGCGGAGGAGGAGATGCTGAATGAACCAGCATACTGCTCATCATGATCAGGGGTGGGCATGGTTATGATGGGTGTTTGTTGTGTGCCTACAGCGGAGGAGGAGATGCTGAATGAACCAGGACACTGCTCTTCATGATCAGGGGTGGGCATGGGTATGATGGGATGTTTGTTGTGTGCCTACAGCGGAGGAGGAGATGCTGAACCAGGACATGGTGCTCATCATGATCGGGGTGGGCATGGTCAGGGCTCCCAATCGTCCAGCAAAACAAGGGGTTGCAGGGACTCCTTCACTTACATTATAGGATAGAGGGTCCCATTGGCACATCGAATGCTAAAACAAATTTTTCTAGTGCATCCATGGGACCCACTGCACATTCTTTTAGACGGTCCTGTAGAATTTTAGTGCTTCATAGACCCCCATTTATAGACCCCCAAATGGGGGTCCCTGGGAGCCCTGATGGGTTATGATGGGATGTTTGTTGTGTGCCTACAGCGGAGGAGGAGATGCTGAACCAGGACACGGTGCTCATCATGATCGGGGTGGGCATGGGGGTGGTGCTCTTCCTCATCGTGCTCTACTGCCTGCAGCAGCGCCGCACCCCCTCCACGGACCAGCAAGGTCAGTGCAGACCTGTTTACTCTACTCTTTTCGAGTAGTATTCTTCTCAATTTGGACCTCTACTACTCGTCAAAATTGAAAATAATGCTCTAATTACTCATTTTCAGTGAAGATTATTTGATGGCTTATAGAAGAGGACTACTCATGTTGTCTTTTTACCTTTTAATATCAATGATGTACACACCGAGGCTTGAAAAGTGATCTATAAGACAAACTGTCCTGAGACAAGAGAATCAACAGGACAATGTCCTGGCTCTTGCAAAAATCAATAAGACAAAGTGTGTCAGCGTTAAAAATGTAGTTATACTTTTGTCCCGAGAGGGGAGAGAACAGCATGACATTTTCAATTTTAATAGGTCAAACGCCTATGACCGGGGCCTCGGGACATCACTAATTATAATCGTAATTATTCCCCCCCCCCCACCCAATAAAGCATTGCACGGTGGACGTTTTGTAGACTAGACATAGTGTCTGTCTACACTTTCACCAGCCTGTTTCGCCCATAGTTGGTGACCTCTCTTATCGGAAGCCGTGACCCTTTCAACACCAATGTAGCATGTAGCAC
>CM065695.1:11346823-11419195 GCA_017654935.2 Phymorhynchus buccinoides | reverse complement strand
AGCTTCTCGATTCGCCGTGGACAGCGATCCCACTCCTCAGAGTTCAGCTGTACGGTTCCCTACGACCTCAGGTAAAATAACAGGGCACTGGATGATTATGAGATGGGTTTCTGGAAAAGAGTTTGGGCTCACTATATTATACACTATTTGTATTGTTATACAAATTCGGGACGTTACGGAGTTGACTGCATCGACAGGGCATTCCTCCAGGGTCGTTCCCACCATCTTTAAATATACTAATGTCCCATATGTGTCTCCATCATCACCTCATCAACAAGAAGACCCAATCTTCAGGATACCGTCCATTAAGGGTTCTTAGTAGACCGATTGCGACGCTAATCTATCACCAATTCAGACACAATGTGTCTGTTCCAGACCGGAGGACGTTAAATAGATTTTCATCATTCGTTGGTTTCTCCTCTTTACTTCGTCTCGTCGATCGCTCAGACAGTTTCATCTGTATAGTTAAGGTCAGATTGATCGAGCGCAGGTGCGTATGCTGCCGTTATGCACCCCAACTGAGAATTAGTTAGGGTCGTGCGTGTATGTCCGACAAGAACTAGACGGCTGGAAGAACATCTTTGTAGAAGTTTTTAAGATGAAAAAAAAAAAGGGTGGGTGGGGCAGGAGAAGGGACCAGATAGTACCTAATGCAAAGTGAGGTAATGGATGACAAGTAAGCCAGGGAAAACGCGCAGAGTCAAAGAGAATGAGAGATTAGATGACGTTACAAGAACCTAACTCCAGTCACACGAGCGAATCATGCCTCTGGCGTGAGAAAAAAATCGCACTAAGCCTCTCATTGAATGGCCTAAGATTTGCTGCAAGCTAATCTGCGGCTTGGGACAGGGTGAGCCCAATGGTATAATAATTCTGTTAGCAAAAAAAAGTGTATCCTTACATTGGTTCTGCTGTATTGAGTTAATATTTTCAATCATTATTTCTACGAGTGTTGCATAGTGCAGAAGGTGGAAATTTATTTTAGGACTAATGATGTCAGAAATTTATTTTAAAACATTTTATAATAATAAATAAGGTCCCCTCGCAATGCTGTATTTTATAGAGATGGGAACTTGCGTAAATAATCTCAGCATAGTGTGAGCTTGCTTAACGATTTACCAACTTGGTTGCCTCTCCTTTGAACTCGATTCAATTGTCAACCTAGCTCGCCAATTTGGACAGCCAGGTGGCAACCAACGCAATAGGGGCTTATCTCGTGATATTTTAAGTTGGGGCAGGAAAGAGAGAGAGAGAAGGAGAGAGGGAGGGAGTCCTCTCTCGCTCTCTCTCCTCTCTCTCTCCTCTCTCTCTCTCTCTCTCTCTCTCTTTACCCCAACTAAGAAACATAGAGAGGATTAGCCCACCTCGAGCGTTAGCCACATGGCGGTAAAACAGCCAGCTAAGCCGCTCTTTGCTTGCGACTGCCGCTTTTAAAAAACGGGTTCAAAACTTTGATTACCATAGTCAGTGTGGTTATGTAGAGTTGGGTGAGTCAGTTCAGCACAAACATTACTTTATACTTGGAATTTTGTATTAAAGCGAGTGAGAGTGCCGCGTTGAGAAATAAAAACTTTCAACTTAGGCCTTACATCCATGTGCATATTTAGTTCTGATGTTTTGTCAGACAATCACAGCCTAGCTACAAGTATGTAGGCCAAACCATGTACAAGCCTGTCTTTTTAGCATCACTAGCGCAAACTCACGAGTACCGGTAACGCATAGTAACGGTAACTGCCATAGTACTGGTAACGTGAGTACAGCATAATTGTTGAAGCGATCGGTAAGACACGGCGGAGTTATAAAGCCCCGTTTTCCCATTGGCACGCTGCTATGAGAGTGGACGTCACTCTCCTAGTAACGGAAATGCTAGGTAACGGTAACGCCAAGTACTGGTGACGCTGAGTACAGCCAAATTTGATAGCGATTGCGGTTAAAGAAACGGTGGAGTTATTTGTGAAAAGGTGTGAGATGCAGCGTCTATCGCGTCGCGTTTATGAATCAGGATTCGCCCACCGAGTTTCGGCACACAATAATTTCTTTTCCTGTCACCGTACCCGCCGTCATTACCTTCCAACTTGAAGGCAATCCGTCCAGAAATACAGAGATACGGGCGCCGACGAGGTCCGGTGGATACGCTTTTCACGCATTTGCCAAACCGTGCAACGTGCCAATAATTTTTTTTAGGGAATCATCGCCAAAATTTGTAAAGCCGATTCGGGGCACCGAAAACACGGCGGAGGTTATAAGGACCGTTTTGTGTTTGACCACACACACAAACACACCACACACAGACACACGCTGCCTTTTTATATAGAATTTAGATCACTTGTGTCTTATTGGCGCATTTTGTGTTGTTTAGCATATACAGCAGCTCTTGGATTTAGGACCAATAGAGAGGATAAATAACAATTCATTGTGTTGACAAACTGGGGTTGAATTTGTTTTTGGCAAAATAGAATGTTACTTGTTACTAAGCTAGTGTGAATCATTTTCCGGCATAAAGTGTTTTCTAAATGATTTTTGATAGGAAAATAAAAGGTATTGTTCTTGATTGTGATTTTGTTCAACCCCCTAGACGATTAAATCTAGCCACAGTAATGCACAAAAGGCTTTTAAAAAATAATTCGCTTTTACAGACGAAAATAATAGTTTTTTGTTCTTGATGTGATTTGTGTTCAACCCCATAGATGATGAATCTTGCTCACCATTAATGTGTATTTAGCAGGACATGTTCCAAAACACTGTGGTTAATAGTTTTTGTTTGGATGTCTTAACAATAAATATTATTTACACCCCACCCCGCCCCCCCCCCCCCCCCCCCTTTCTAATGCAACATTTGGTTCTTGATGATTTGTAGTTAAAACACTCCAAATGATTAGTCTTGAAGACAGCGCAACAGAAATGTTGTATTTGCAGGTGTTCCAAACTGCGAACATTCGGTTTCTTGAAGTTGATGCATTCTGTTGTTAAAACTCCTAAATGATTAGTCTGAAGTCACAGCACACACAGTAATGGGTAATTCGGCAGGTGTTCCAAACGTATAATTTGGTTCTGAAGTTGATTTACATGTTGTTGTTAAAATCCCCTAAATGTATTGTGAGTCTTTGAAACAGCCACCGGATATGGTGTATTTCGGCAGGTTGTTCCAAAACTGTATAACATTCGGTTCTTGTGAAGTTGTATGTATATTTGTTTTAACACCTCCCTAAAGTGTATTAGTCTGTTGAAGATCAGCTCACAGTAATGTGTATTTCGGCAGGTGTTCCAAAACTTGTAATCAATGTCGGTTCTTGTATTATGTTTTGTATGATTTGTGTCTAATACTCCTATATATCAGTTAGTCTGTTGTGAAGTCAGGCATTGCTGTTAGTGTGTGTATGTGCGCAGGTTTTCCATAACTGTAACATTCGTGTTCTTGAAGTTGATGCATTTGTTGTTAAAATCCCCAAAGCTAGTCTTGAAGACAGCTACAGTAATGTGTATTCATGGAGTGCAAAACTTTTCATTCGGATTATTTGGAAGTGGAGCGTGTACATTTTTGGGTGAACATCTGCATAAAATTTCGATAAGAGATCTGGATACATTTTTGGTGAGGGGTGGAAGCAGGACGGCGACTTGGGTGAGGGGGGTGGTTTTGGGGGGTTTTGGGGGGCTTGGGGATGTGTGTGTGTAACAATTGGGATATTTATATGACAGTTCATAATGTATGCAAGTCGGTGCTCACAAATGATGCAGAAGCATGCGTGTGCAATATGGGTGCAGATGTATATTGTGCGTGTTAGAGGGTGTGTGTCGTGTATTTGAGGAGAGAGAGCGAGAGAGAGAGAGAGAGAGAGAGAGAGAGAGAGAGAGAGGGAGAGGAGGGAGCGGAGGGAGAGAGAGAGAGAGAGAGAGAGAGAGAGAGGCAGAGAGAGAGAGACGAGAGAGAGAGAGAGTGTCGTGGTCGCATGTATAAAGCTTACTCATAGATCTGTATATCTGTGATATGTTACTTCTCGTGGGGCATGTGTTTTAATGGTGGACAGCAAACCAAAATTTCCTTGTCTTTTTTAATAATCGGGATATATAACTATTGATGATTGATTGTATAGATTAAATGATTATTCTAAGACAGCCACAGTAATGTGTATTTCGGCAGGTTGTTCCGAACTGCAACATTCATAGCAGAACCTAGCTGCCACTGTGGGCCCTACACCACCACCAGACCCCCGCTCACCACCCCCCACCTGCCACACCCCATAGGTGACACAGACAACCACAACTCTGACGTCCTCCTCTTCCACCAGGCGGTCCCGTGACCCGCAGTACCTCGGCCCCTGGACAACGGTCACAGAGGTATATGACGTCATTCAGGTTCTGACCCCCTTACCAACGTCACGAGGGAGCTAGGCCTGCCTTCAGCGCAAGCAGCAGCAAACGGCGCGTGAATCTGAACGACCCTCCCCTGCTTTGGGACGCGAGTATCTGGTGAGATCGTCTCTGCATGATCCGGCGAACGGTGTCAGCGTTCGCCATAACTTCTCCGCTGCGTGAGTACATCAAGCCGGAAGCTGACGTTCTGTGCGAAGGAGAGATTGGAGTTTCGTCGACTTTGCTCGGACAGCAGCAGTTCTGTGGATTAACGGTCACGCTGGAAGGCTCATGCTCCGTCAGGGTGACCGCCCTTGAATGGAGGTATCAGAGAATCCTGCGGGACGGGATCGCCCCCGAAGCGCCCAACGACGTAGAGGACGAGTTTCACCTTGGTGAGACGTTGACAGAAGGACTAGCAATTGACAAGAAGTTGAGGCTGTACGTTGAAGGGCAGGTCTATGCGGCCGAGCATTCGTGCCAGAGATGTGGCGAGAATTAGAGGATGGGGGGTTGACCGGGGGGGGACACCTTTCACGAGGGTCTCTGGCTGTCTGGCATTCACCCGAGGCGCTGAGCCCACGCTGTTCATGACAGAGAGCGACGTACCTGGGCATCAGTGTCAACTGGGCCAACGGACCATCTTTCGAAGGTAATGAAAAGAGAGGCTCAAACAGAGAAATATGTATACATTGGAACCTCCCTTATAAGACCTTTAAAAAAATCATCCAAAATGAGGTCTTAAAACGGGAGGAGTTGTACAAGGGGGGAAATTTTGATACTTACAAAGAAGGGCCCAAAAGTGTCTCAGAGAGAAGTGGTACTTCAAGTGGGAGGAGACGTCGGATGAACGGGGGGACTGGTTAGGGATAGTTCACTGTATCCTGTTTAGAAGCATGAGGAATCTTTGGAGCATTTATGTAACTATTTTTTTTTCCCACGGAGAGGCGTCATAACACCAAGTGTTTACACAATGGCGTTTTTTCAATTTTATTATATTAAACACATTTAGGGGGAAGAAGGATAATAAAGCGCATGGGCGGGTAAGAAGCCACACACAATTATCTCATGAATGAAGCAAATTTCAGTCTCATTTTGCCACATGAGACGAGCGTTAATGTCTAGCATTCGTCGTCATGAGGCAAAATTTGCTTATTTCTATGAGATTAATTGGCGGCGGGGCTTCTTACCCGCCCTATGCGCTATTTTAACCCGTCTTCCCCTATACGTTTCCCACACTTTAGAATATGTTAAAAAAATTTGTTGTTTATCATTCTGTGCTTCACAAGAAAAAGTCTCGATAAGATTATGCTGAAACCTCTCAGTTCTGTGGAGAGGAGGCTTTGATACATGTACCAATCAAGAACATCTTTTGAAACAGGGAGTTAAACATTGCATTTACTTAAATGTAAAAGACATGTTACACTAGTTTTTGTTGTTAGTGAATGATTGTTATGTTAGTAAAATTCGCAACAGTAGCTTTAATAAAAGACTGTACACACACGTGCACAGACCATAGGTCTAGTAAATTAAAATGAAAAATTGTATTTAAAAAGCTAGTAGGGGAAGATTCGGGGTTAAAAAAGCGCATGGGGGTAAGACGCCCACCCCAATTATGTCTCATGAAATAAAGAAAACTGCAGTCAAATTTCCCATGAGACTGAATTGTAGACATTAACGCTCGTCTCATGGGCAAACAGAGACTGAAAATTCAGCTTCATTTTCATGAGATAATTGGGGTGGGGGCTTCTTACCTCGCCTCATGCGCTTGTCTAGCCCGTCTTCCCCTAACACTTCCACCGTAGGTGTTGAAATCGGGTAGAATCTGCGGAGGTAAATGGTGCAAAATCAGCAACAACTCCATGAGAACATAGTCGACGACTTTCTGTTTTTTCAGATATCTCAGTAGTTTTTGTGTACATAAAAAAACAACGGTAGACGGTGGGGGGTTTTCAATTGAAAGTTTACAACACTGTTTATTTTCTGTTTCTGCCTATAGTTTTTCTATTAACTTTTATCTCTAGGGTTTTCAACATAAGTTTTAAGTAAAACCGTAAAATCATCCTGTTTTATATTCCTTTTTAATTCGTCTCAAGTTTTTTCAATGTATGTTTGTGTGTGCTCTTATCACATATATGTGTGTATGCGTGCGCACACGTGTGTAGTGTATGTGGCATGCGTTTAGATATATGCATGGTACGTGCACGGTTTCTGTGCGTTGTGGTGCTTGTGTGCGTTATGTTGTCGATGAACAGATACCTTTATTTTTCTACTTGCCTCAAATTTATGTGGACAATGCCTACTTGTATTAGGCTATTATAAGTAGTAGTTCAGTCATAGTAGTAGTGGTGTGCGGTAGTAGTATGTAGTCACAGGCAGTTGTGGTTCGTGATTGTAATGTGTATTTTTGACTCTTGGTCATTGTATTTTGTTTTATGACTTCATTCCATTTCTGGTAAGCGCCCTGTAGCCTACATAGGATGGGGCGGCTATATACTTTTTTCCCATTTTGTTATGTTTTAATAACCATTTAATATTGTTTTCAACTTTTATTTAAGTTTGCGACACCCGGCTTTGAAAATCTTTTGTTTTTGTGTGGGTGGGTTTTTTAAATGAAAATTAAGCTTTTAAAAACAATTTCAAGTTTCTCTATTACGTTTCTATAGATTCTTGTCTCAGTTGTCAACGTTAGCTTATAGTAATAAACCATACCTCTTTCTGTTTCAGCTTCGATTTTCAGTTTGCGACGTCCAGCCTTGAGCTCCCCAACAGCAGGATTCAGCTTGGTGGGCCGCGATGTTCAACCCCCACAACCACCACCACCCCGCCCCCCCATCCGGCAACATGGAGACCGCATCTACCGTCGATGTGCCGGCGGCTGTCTCAAGACTCAGCACTGTCCGCTCTTTCAGCCATTTTCCAGAAATCTAAGTCCGTCAGTTTTCTTGTCGGCTGTAACGATTTTTGTCCACTTCAGAGATGGGTTGTTGGCGTGGCCAGGAGCGAATTATTACCAGATAGGAGCTTAAAGGACCCAGACGTCACGTTGTCACATTCCCTTCATATACTAGGAAGATTTCTTAAGATTTTCCTTACTAGCGTATAGAGGGGAAAACACGTGATTTTGACCACATGACGTGCGGTGTTCTTTAAAAATTTTCCTGACTAATCGGTTGCCAGTAGCGATTTGTGTCGACTTGCGCCTAATCGGTTGCTAGTAGTCCAATGGCCCAGCGCCCGTCTGTTCCCGCCTCGGTTATCATGGTCATCACATGTTTACCAGTGGAACTTATTGAAAAAAAATCTCGTTTTTCTAGTGCAGTATGAATGAAGTAGCCTGTCTTAGTGTTGGGAAGAGCGTGTTAAGATGAGATAAGCAGCTATTTTTTGTGGGTTAGAAACGACCTCACCCTGTTATAAGAATGAAACAAAAGAATTTGCCGCGAAAGTTTGCAGTGTCTGGAATCTTCCATTGCCATTGACACACCACACACAGCGAGCCATAGAGGCATTACATTAGGACCTATTACCACATGGTGATGTAGAAGCGCGTTCTTCATCACACACACACACCAGACGCATCCCGCTACAGCGACACAAAGGTTTTATTAATAATAGTAAGTAGAAGTAGTGTCTCTCTTTCTTCACACACGACACAACTCACATCCCACTTCACAACAAACACATCTGCTATGTGGTGCAACAAAAACCTATTTTTCCGACGTGTCTTTCGGTTATGTTATTTCAAGTTACAAACTGTGGTGTGATAGTTCCCATAATCTTTGAAATAGATACCAGAGTAAAGTTCAAGTGTGCTCTTCCATCGAGTAATAGCAATATGCGCTTAACTAATTGCGTGTGTAAGTTTTTTTTACAAAAATCGGGCCGTATGTCAACCGGTCTGTAAAGCGTGGCAAAGCAGCCGGTGACGGTACTATCCGTTGTCTCAGCAGGCTTGTGGGAAAGAAATTAAGTACTGCAGATGGCGGCGACACGCTCTCAGGGAGAGCACCCGAATTTCACAGAGATAAGTCTGGGACTAGAATATTAGCCAAAAAACAAACAAACATCCAATACTCTAAATGACAAGGAGGAAGGAGCCGAAAACACATGAAAAAGTCAGTTTCTCTGCAACAACCAGGCACTGCCATTGGACGTAATCTAGCCAACCACAATTGAAGCTTACAGAAATTCAGTCAAGGGAATGCAGTTGTCGCTGCGACTAAACTTTCTTTCGTTGTTCCACTGTGCGCTCAATGAAGAAAGTTGTGGATCGTACCGAACTCATCAATCTGTACGATTCATCTTTCTATCCCTTGTTCTGTATGAAAAGTCGGTTACATAACAGTTAACCCTTCACCGCCAAACGTCACATTTTTGCAACCACAATGATTTTGACACCCAAAAGGCATCAAATCATGGTCTCTTATCAAGACCCATATTCTCTTAATGTTGGGTAGGTAAGGATAAGCCTTACCTTTACATGTGGATGTTGTACAGAGGAATCAGCCCAAATATTACAGACATTATTTTTTGTGGTCTCTACCCAGGAGGTTTAACACTCTTCACTCGATCAATTGAACCGATAATCTATATTGAATACCAAATGATGGGAAGTACTCCGAACGTCACACCAAATATTTTATTTAAAAAATCACCCAAGAATAAACAGGTCTAACTCACACTTATATTTCTGAAAGATGCATATTGAATAGCAATGATGATATTATTATCATTCCACAGTCTATACGCACTGTCACACACAACAAACCATGAATTGGAATTAAACAATCCGTAAAAAAAAAATTTGGGCGCTCCGAGCATCACGCCGCAAGTACAAATACTTGCGTCACGTGACGTGGAAAGAAGAAAGAGTTTTTGAGGTCACCTTCGAAAAATCCGTTCAAAAAGGACTAGTGGGTGCGTTTTCCTTGCGTAGAACAAAAACGGACCACTGAGAGTCCAGGAACAGAAAGAACTTAGTATATTGATTATGTGGTTAGGGCAAAGATGAAACTTACACTAGGACGGGTGTTGAGCCGGGCGCCATATCCGGGGGGCTACGGGAGCAATGGTAAAAGAAAAAAGCGTTGGATATGGCGATGCAGCCGTGAGAGGGCTAATGAATATTTGTTTTGGTGGAAAAATGGATCACCGAATAAAAATCTTTCACAACAATAAAAAAATAAGCAGCTTCAGTTTAAAAGGAAAATAGGGTGGAATCCTAATTTTCAAAGGTAATGAAAAAACACACCCAAAAATTCAAACATTTGTTAAATGTGACCCAGCACCACGAAAGGTACATCAAGTGTCAAACTGACCATTCTCCGAAAATTATACATTTGAAAACTCAAAACAATGCTTTTTCTAATGATACAAAAACCAGTATCTTTTTCCGTTATCAGCATTTAAAGTTAGTAGGGCGAGCGTCGGTCATTTTGAGAAAAGTCTAAAGTTTAGCCTAGCTGTAGAAAATGCATTGGCCTACTCATTTTAAAACACTTATAAGACCATTGTAAAGTAAAGATTATTCTTTATATATAGGAAAGATGTTAGAGAACACAAAAATACCCATAACTCCAAATTGACAAAAAATGATTTTTGACTTTGCAAGCCTGTTGTGAGAAATTAGCCCAGCGACTTGATGTCCCTTTCGTGGTGCTGGGTCACATATGACTAGCAACTTTCCTACTGTTTCAGCCCAAACAGAATCAGACAGTCAGGCATTTCAAGGTGGGAATGTTGCAATAATAATAAAAATGATCATAACAGACAGCACATATATAGCATTTTAGTTTTTTAAAGCGAGTATAAAAAAAAGTTAAAAAACAAAGGTGGGCTCAAAATGGCAAAATGGACCACAAAAGAAGTCCTGCTGAATGAATGGAACAATTTTTGCTAAATACGAACAGCCAAAATTAACGTAGTTCAGAAACTGTCATCAACCAGTCCCTCTCACTGACACAAACTTACTAAGCGTTCAGTTAGTATATCACAAGCAAAGCTTAAAAAAATGTTTTCCTTACTATTTCTCAACCTCAAGCCTTAATTGTGTAGACAATTCCTCCTTCACCTCAAATAGGTATTCCCCCCCCCCCCCCCCCCCCCCCCCCAAAATACACACAAACAAAAGAAATGACTAAAATACATTTCATTTGCCTCGATACTTTCAGAAAACGAAAGCATAAAAATATTGGTAAAGAAAAAAATCATAATATTGCCAAAGATTCAATTTCTTTCAAGCAGTTTTCCCGATATCAATTTGTTAAGCTTATTGGCCACTGCAACGACCACCTTTTGAAAGAGTGAATGCCCTTGGTAGATGCTTGAGTACTGACCAACCAAGGGAATAACTCTCGCCAATTACATTATTTGAGGCCACTGAATGGCTGCCTTTTGCAAGAGTGAATGCCCTTTTGGATACTGACCAACAAGGGCTTAACTCTCGCTGTCAAGGGCGTTACTAACCCTGATTGCAGTGGCCAATAGCACCCGCATGCACCCTCCTTTCGCCCATCCTTGGAATACACACCATCAACCATCATAGTGTTCAATTTACACAGTATTACAGCAGCGTAGCAACACAAACTTTCATACTTCTCAGCTAATAAGAGTTGTACCAATAATGTTTTCAAAGTACACTTTAAATGCGAAAGAGATCAGGAATATTGTTTCTCAAAGTGAACAGGAATATGTCTACTCTCATAAACTGATAAAGTCACCCATTCAGAAACTCCGCAAGTCTTATTCTTTTGTAAACATTCAGCTTAACCCTTTCACCGCCTATGTCGCATTTTTGCACCACAATGTCATTAAAACCCTTAAAATCAGGGTCTATTATTCAATGACATTGTGTTCCTAAATTTGAGCAATAAGAATTGACCCTATTCCAAATGTGTCACAAAGAAATCCCACAATAGTGCAGATGAAATCTTTTCTGCAGCCAAGGAAGTTTAATGGACATTTTTGGCTCAAAGATGGCTGGCGGTGAAAGGGTTAATCTGCTACATCCACGAGGAATATCATTTTCTTACAGTTTTAATAAGCACAGCCACACGGAATAGTCAACCCCCGCCCAACGGGCACCTCAGTATCGTGGACATCCCAGTGATCTGGACAGTTTTACTACTTCTTCTTCGATCGCTGTTTCCTGTCAATTATGAGCGCAGATGTGTCATGCTGCCGTTATGCGCCTAACTAAGAAATAGGCCCAGCAAGTCCGACTTCGGCTGGAGGAAATGTTTTTGAAAGCGTTTCGTGAAAAAAGGCAGGAGAATGGACCGGTAAGGCAGAAAGATAGTAGATGACGGTAAGCAAAGGGAAAAGGCAGGGTCAAAGAGAGTGACAGATTAGAGGAAATTACAAGCACAGAACTTCCAGAAGGTGGGGGAACTATTTATACAAAAGAGCCCCCCCCCCCCCCCCCCTCCCCCCCCCCCCCCCCCCCCCCCCCCCCCCCCCCCCCCCCCCCCCCCCCCCCCCCCCCCCCCCCCCCCCCCCCCCCCCCCCCCCCCCCCCCCCCCCCCCATGTGATTTTTGTCTGACTGAGGAAAGGGGGTGGTGGTAAATTTTGACCAAATGACAACTTTTTCGTTGCCATTGGGTGCTAAGTGCATGGGCACACGGTTTATCGTCTCATCCGAAAGACTCCACGTTCAGACCGTAAGGCCTAGTGTAAAGTGAAAGGAAAAATCCCCTGTACCCAGGTTCGAACTCGGGTTTACTCGACACGAGGCGAACGTGATACCACTGTGCACTAAAGTGATCGAAGAAGAACTTCCTATTTATTACTAAAAGAGTCCAGTATAGCGACCACCTCACAATTAGGGACAGTTTGGGCCAGTCTGTAGGGTGGTCGCAATTTGACTGCAAGTCAAATGCTTTCATTCAACAATTTTGTCTATTTTCCCGTGGTCTGATTTTTGTCATGGCTTGTGCTTTAGTCTTTTATGCTTAGGCCTCCAGTTTCAAACAGCATTTCCAGGAAAACATTTAAAAACTATTATGCGTACATTCATTCACCTCACCCGAAGACGTAGTTTGGCTGCTCACGTGGCGAGGTAATCAAAAAACGGTCACACGCGTAATGTTCTCATCCCTAGCTGATGCATTTGTACCATAGTGTTCAAGTGCTTCAGCTGTTGGGATGATCCCTGGAGTCTTTTAGCCAGGGTACATCAACAACATTCATTCACTGCTCTCATATGTATCTCTTCATACACATTTAAAAGTATAAAAAAATATATAACCAACAATGCATAAGACAGTAAACAATGCTTTCAACTCCTTTTTATGTATAAACATATTAAAAATACACATAAAAATTGAAGTTATGGGGGATTTAAAAAAACTTAACAATAATACATGATCCTAAAAAATTGCTGTATAAATTAAAGTTCACTTTCAGCAGGCAGATTATATATTATATGCTGCTCAATACTTGTTTTTCTTCAAGTTGTTACCTGGATTTGTTTTCAAGTTGAAAAATACTATTTTATTATTAAGCACAGCTTATGCACAGCAGTGTTTTCATACTTAATAAACATGGGGGAAAACATAACCAAAACTCGAGTGAAGCATCAACCGCTAGTTCCAATAAACAAAAAAATCTCATCATTTTAACGCTACAAAAGACTAGCATTGCAATCGAAATAAACATGTCTGCTGTCCATCGCAGAAGAACACGCACACAAAATCACGGATATTAAGATTAAAAATAAAATACAAAGAGTAATCTTTGCAAAAGCATCATTGTTGTGTGGAAGCTCTTACGTTTGTGTATCTTTGCAGCTGTCTTTGCTAAGCATTCTTGTGCTCTATTATTTTGTACAAGTTACAAACTAAAATAGTCCTTCCAAAAAATAACGAACCTGGTAAGAATTCCTGAACCTGATTAGTAAACCAGATTCAAAACTACTAGCTAAGGGCAATTAGCTAAAACGCTCAACGAAATGTATTAAAATCCATTCCCAAACTTTAAAAAAATATATAATAAAGCTAAGCAACACCACTGACCAGCAAGAACAATGCAGCTTCTCAGACAAAGTAAAGACAACCGGCATCCCCCGAAACCCACATGATTCAATAAAAACAGTAACATGACGACAAAAAACCCACACCAACAACCCCAAACCCTCATACAAGAATAAAATGAACTGTTTGATGATGAAGAAGAAGATGACATACAAAGTTTTTATGTTACGAGATTTTCCTAATGATTATCCAAGAATAACTTGGACTGTGGCACAGTAGCTTACCCTTCGTGAGGTTTTGAAATTACTCAGAGTACATGAACAGTTCCAGTACTACTATTCCTACAGAGCATGGCTCCCAATCGTCCCGCAAAACAAGGTGTCCCAGGGACTCCTCCACTTACAACATAGAGGGTCCCAGTGGCGGGACAGAGGGTCCCAGTGGCATTGCAAATGCTAAAAAGACTTTTTCTAGTGCATCCCTAGGACCTCCTGCGCATTCTTTTAGAGGGTCCTTGAGAATGTTAGTGCTTCATAGACCCCCAAATGGGGGGCCCTGCAGAGTATAAAAATGTATTACTGCATAAGATGAAATAATTTGAAACAATTATTCAGATATTCATAAACATGATTTGGGAGTGGTAAAGGTCAAGATGTGCCACCCCCCCTACCTATCTCCGTTAATTGTATTTTTCCGTTATTGCCTTTCTTACCATACATAAAGCTGTATTTTAGGAACATTTTTAGCTAATAACCTTTTTGGAATACTAACCCTAACCCTACCCCCCACCGTATAAGAGGGAAAAACGCAACGAACCACAACTATGACAAATCGCGGTGTACTGCAGTACATAGTGGGGGGTAGGGTTAGGTTTAGGGGTAGGGTTAGGGTTAGTATTCCAAAAAGGTAATTAGCTAAAAATGTTCCTAAAATACAGCTTTATGTATGGTAAGAAAGGCAAAAACGGAAAAATACAATTAACCGAGAAATGCATGGGGGGTGGCACATCTTTACCTTTACCGTGGGAGTTTTCCAACTCCGTTGTGATATATGAAAGCCGGCCGTGGAATGTTCCCTATGAAGCCATTCTCACAACTACACTGTACACACAATCAAACCTAGCCGACTACTAAACCAGTCAGTCGACTCCAGAAGAACCCTGTATGGTCCCAACATATTTCTACCATAAAAAAAGCTTCATTTAACCCTTCCACCGCCACATTGCCTTTTGGTATCAAACCGATTTAACACCCATGTCGAGGCCATGAATTGACAGTCTGTTATCCAATGACCTTTGTTCCTAAAATTGGGAGACAAGGATTGGCCTTATTTCATTGTGTTACAGGGAAATCCCCAGTATTGCAGAAGCCATCTGTTCTATACCCAGGCAAGTTTGACAGAAATATTTGGCTGTAAAAGAGCAGCGGTGGAAAGGTTAACGTAATAAATTTAATGATTAACCCTTTCGCTGCCGATATCACATTCCTGCACCACCCATGCCACAAAAGTCATGAAATCAAGATCCGTTATCCAATGAGCTTACTTCGTTACTTTTGCGAGATAAAGGCCTTATTTGATACCCCCCAAAAAAAAAAAAATCATAAGATTCACGGTATTGCAGACGCTGACTTTTCTTTACCCAGGTAAGTTTTATATAAAAAGTTTTGCTGACAAATGGTTGGCGGCGAAAGAGCTAACCATATTTTCACCTTCTAATTGTTTTACTACAACACACCTGTACAAATAAATAAGAGTTAATCATCTTTTTTACACAATGCAGAGAAGCAGAACCTGAAAGACCCGGAAGATGAAGTTAGGCAGATGAAGTTAGGCTGACTAAAAGATGGAAAAGGAATCCAGATTGAGATAGCAGCGCACAGTGACGACACCCACCCACGCCCACACACACATAATGCTGGTCTTTTTTCCCCTTCAACTCTTTCACTCTTCTCTCGCGCCCGAGGACCGCTTGCTTCGCCTTTGTCTCGGAGACTGCTTCGGACTTCTGCGTGGAGACCGGTCTGCAAATGGAAAAGTTACAACCATGAGAACTCTTGAATGATGCAACACGGTACAAAAACAACACAGGCTCAAACAAAGAGAACTTTAACCTTTCATCGCCACCTCTTGGCACCACAATGATTTGATACCCATGTCACTAAAAGGCATCAAATGAGGGTCTGTTACCCAATTAGTGGAACCTCCCTTACAAGACCTTCTTCAAAAATCATCCAAAATGAGGTCTTATAAGGGAGGGGTCTCATAAGGGAGGTAATTTTAAAACAAAAAAGGGCAATGTCTCAGAGAAGTAGGTCTTATATGGGAGGGAGTCTTAATTTTGGGAGGGAAGGATAAGCCCTATTTTATGCATGTCAGAGGAATCCCCAGGATTGCAGACAAAATCTTTTCTGTATCCAGGTAATTTTGGCTGAAAAATGGCTGGCGTTGAAAGGGTTAAAGCAATAATTATCATTTGTATCGTGAAGAGAGAAGTGTTTTTGGGCGGCTTGGTATGTCATATTGTTGATGAAGGCAAATCTGCTGAGGATTTCCGATTGTTTTGTTTGTATGAAGTGAATAAGGTAACGTCACTTTACACTTGTGTACTTGTTTGTATGGCGTCTTTACAATACAACTGCACATCTACAAATTTAAAATATCAATAATTTTCACAAGAAATCATTCAGCATTAAAAGAACACAAATGATCCATGCCAGAAAGAAAACGCAATCTAGACGATTAGTTTGTAAAATAATGTCACATAGAAAAAAAAAAAGAACATGCAAATAAAATTTAAAAAGTCTCATTTAAACCCCGGACTCTTAGGCAAATGCCTCAGAATTAGTGGAATCCAACGCTGAGAGAAAACTCCCAATCAACTGAAAGACTGCACAGGACTGAGGGCCATGAAAATTTTTTTGCTGATGGCCTACGTCCCAGATAAGGCATAACTAACTATAAAGTTAGCAGGGTTCCCAGGGCTTTTAGCTATCCCCAAGTAAGGACCTTGTAAGGACCTGTAGGCCTAAGGATAATCTCCATCTTTTACTTTAGCCAACGATCTTGAAAGGAACACTTTCCCAGCATTGTGAACAATGTCTAAGCCGATAGAAAAACTATGGCTGACACAGATATACGAGTTTTCTCGCAAAACGACACCAGGATAAAGAACGAGATTTCAGTCCAATTTCTCTTGACAACTCGCGGTGCATCGTTCGTCTGCTAAGCGGTCAGTTGAAACGGGAAGGTGGGGGAGGGGGGTAAGGTGAAGTAGGTGCTGAGCGATGTTTCTCAAGTGTAAAAGTGCTGCTTCTGTGATCTATTTTGAGTATGGTTTTGCTGCTCAGGGCAGTTTTTGGCAGCTGTCAGGACTTGTAAGGACCTTGAAGTGAATGTAAGCACTTGTAAGGCCTTACTTGGAGATTTCAATTGGTCAAGACTTATAAGGACTGGTAAGGCCCCTATGAACCCTGGTTAGGGATATATATCCTAACCTGTATCCACTGGGATACAAAGCGCATAACTGACCAACACAGCTACTCTAATCTTGTGAAATTAAAGGGGCACCCTGATGGATGAGTTTCTGCAAGAAACGCGTCAAGATCACCAGGAAGACACCCTTTACAGAGATCGCAACACTCACTTTGCTCTGGTTTCCTAGAAATCAAACAGTCAAATCGGCGGTTCCTCCTTGGCAGAGGTGCCGGAAGGCATATTCTTTCAATGAAAGAGAAGACATGTCTCTTTTCTAATGGCCGCCTGAGTCGCTTAGACCAAATCACAAAATTTCCACAATACAAGACTTTTTATTTACAGCTTACCAAAACGAGTTTCGCTCACAACAAAGAAAATAGCTCCAATCTCTTTTTACTGCACTACAAAGAAGAAAAAACTTAAACCACTCGAGTAGCCTCCACCCACCCCGTCCAAAATGGTTTCTTTCTCCGGCAACTCCGCCATGGAGGAATCGCCGTTTTGACTTCTAGAAAACCAGAACAAAGTGAGTGTTCCGATACTTGAAAAGGCTGTCTTTCTGGTGATCTCGACATGTTTCTTGCAAAAACTCATCCGTCAGGGTGTCCCTTTAAAGCCCTCTTTTCTGCCTGTTTCGCTCGCTGCTCTACTTACTCATCTCCTTGATGGTTTCTTTGGGGATCCAGTCGTAGTCAATGTCGGCATTCTGGGTGCCCATTTCCACCACTGGCCGAGCCTTCGATCGGTGTTTCTTCTGGAGAAAAAGGAAGAAAAGATGATAATAAAACTACTGCTCAGCCACATATTAATTATTACTGTAATTCACGTAATATAAGCCGCTTCGTAATATAAGCCGCACCACCTACTTTACAAAATATTCTCTGAAAAATGCAACGCATAAGCCGCGCCGAAGCATAAGCCGCGGAAGCGTGGCGATGCACACTTCCGGTTGAGTGTAGAGTTGATCGCGGGCGTGTCGGACCGCGAAACATCGTTATTTTGTGGAAAAATATACCGAAATCAAGGTGATTTTTTTTGTCATCAACCGTGAACAAGGCCACAGATCAAAGGTCCGAATTAAGGATGCCACTGAGTTGAGTTTACTTTCGGAAATGGTTAAGCCGCGGCACTGTACCTGAGGGGGGTGGGTGGAGGAGGAGAGAGATGCGGCTAATAGTCTGCGAAATACGATATCTCACAGAGACACAAAGAATGTGGAGGCATTCCAATATCACTAGTGTGCATTGCTGGAAGCTTCTGCAACATCCTCGACTCAAGAAAAGCAACTAAAAGTAGAGTGGAACGCCGCCTAACGGGCACCTCAATATTGCCTACACTCTGGTAATCTGGACAGGGATTTTTTTGTATTCAACATTTTATTCCTTTTTTTCATTCATTCCACAATTCCTGCTTTCACTCTCTTTCATACCATCAACATATATATATAACTGGACTCAAATTATGGCAAACATAAGAAGAAGAAGAAAGAAGAAAAACATCAAGAGCTCATCATAGGTACTCTAATGAAAAGGTACAAAAAAGTTAGTTTCTGAAACTTAATATCATCTATTAATTATTTTTAATATTGCACAACCACTGATTATCCAAAGAGAAGGTTTTTTGTTCATTACAAAACAGCAATGACATCAACAACCATACAACAAACAATAATAAAGATCAAAGTAATAATGGTAATCATTCATATTAAAAAGAAGGGTAACAATAATACAATAAGCTTGAGGAAATGGGAGTAAGAACACAAGATCAAAATGTAGTATTTACAAAAAAGGAGGTCACACACACTCAGACACATACACACATGGGTGACCACACCCGCAGTTTGACACACACACACATACCCCCAGTGTAGACACCAGCTGGGTTTCAACCAGCAGTAAAATGCCACAGTTTTACAACACATACTGACCACACCCACAGTTTGACACACACTTACCTGGGCTCCAACCAGCAGTAAAATGCCACAGTTTAACCACACACACTGACCACACCCGCAGTTTGACACACACACACACTCACAGTAGACACCAGCTGGGATCCAACCAGCAGTAAAATGCCACAGTTTAACCACACACACTGACCACACCCGCAGTTTGACACACACACACTCACAGTAGACACCAGCTGGGATCCAACCAGCAGTAAAATGCCACAGTTTTACAACACATACTGACCACACCCGCAGTTTGACACACACACACTTACCTGGGCTCCAACCAGCAGTCAAATGCCACAGTTTTACAACACATACTGACCACACCCGCAGTTTGACAACCACACACACTTACCTGGGCTCCAACCAGCAGTAAAATGCCACAGTTTTACAACACATACTGACCACACCCGCAGTTTGACACACACACTTACCTGGGCTCCAACCAGCAGTAAAATGCCACAGTTTTACAACACATACTGACCACACCCACAGTTTGACACACACACACTTACTCCAAGTGTAGACACCAGCTGCTGGGCTCCAACCAGCAGTCAAATGCCAGTTTTACAACACATACTGACCACACCCACAGTTTGACACACACTTACCTGGGCTCCAACCAGCAGTAAAATGCCAGTTTTACAACACATACTGACCACACCCACAGTTTGACACACACACACACTTACTCCAAGTGTAGACACCAGCTGCTGGGCTCCAACCAGCAGTAAAATGTCACGGTTTTACAACACATACTGACCACACCCACACACACACTTACTCCAAGTGTAGACACCAGCTGCTGGGCTCCAACCAGCAGTAAAATGCCAATGGCTGCCAGGAACACGTACAGGAAAAAACTGCACAAGAAAGAAAAAAAGGGACCAAAATTCTAGAACAAAAATACATACAGTGGACTCAACTGAGCCAGGATGGACCCTGTAATAGCATCGACTTAACCCCTTGACTGCCACCAAAGTATCATGTACTGACCTGATGACATCACTGATGACATCATCAGATGATGAGGAATAACCCTGATATGCTGGCTTTTGCTCTAACAGTCAAGAGAGTTATATCCCTAGACCATTTTGCCAGATTGGCTCTATCAGTTGTCTTTTTCATGGCATGATTTGTCCAGTGATTTTTTCTTTAATTTTCTCTGGCAGTCAAGGGGTTAACAGAGGAAAATTCTTTCAATGTCAGAAGCTTTGCTGATCAATGCTAATTAAGCTAACCCTCAATACATAATTGCACTTTCCACCAAATATGCCAGCTACTCAAACTTTCATTGCTTTATTTTTCTCCCTTTGACGATTCTTCAAATTACCAGTTATCTGTATTTTTATGGACTATAAGGCGATACATTATTTTTTCTAGACAGACTCCTCTGCCTTATTATGTGACTAATAATATAGTAATAAACGGATACAATTTGCGGGGAGCACACCTTATGAGATGCGTCCGTTAAATACAGTTCGTAGAAGAATCGCAGTTAATTGAAAATTCTGTAGAATTAAGAAAATTAATAGCATAAATGAAAATGTCTGAGACGTCCATCCTCCGACCCGACTGAAGCGGAGAGCCGGAGGTCAAACCTGTCTCAGATGCTGTCACAGCCACGCAGGACGTGTGCTAACAACAACCCATGTTACACACAGAAGGCGCTAGGCTGTGCATTAGTGTCACTACATTTTGCATGCTTTTACTTCTGTCCATTCCTGAAGTGGTTGCTGCGGTGGTGGATTGTGTGTCTGTGTATGTGGGTGGTGGTGGTTAATACTGCTTGCTTATTGCCATATTTCTGCCATCAATGTCAGCACACAACACTTGATATTTTAATACTGTTGTTCCGGATGACAACAGGGCCAATCCTGAAGACTCTATAAGCTTTTCATTCCTGATTTTAGGAGCATTCCGGAACAACTTGCACCCATGCTCAGTATGAAGCAAACAATAGCATAAATAAAAAGGTCTGAGACATACATTACCATTTATCTGCATACTGTATTTTTATGGACTATAAGGCGATACATTATTTTTTCAAGACAGACTCCTCTGCTTTATTATGTGACTAATAATATAGCAATAAACTATTGTAACAAAATCAGAATTTTGCATAAAATTTACAGATGCGTCCGTAAAATACAGTTCGTAGAAGAATCGCAGCTAATTGAAAATTCTGTAGAATTAAGCAAAATTAATAGCATAAATAAAAATGTCTGAGACATCCATCCTCCGACCCGACTGAAGCGGAGAGCCGGAGGTCAAACCTGTCTCAGATGCTGTCACAGCCATGCAGGACGTGTGTCAACAACAACCCATGTTACACACAGAAGGCGCTAGGCTGTGCATTAGTGTCACTACATTTCGCATGCTTTTATTTCTGTCCATTCCTGAAGTGGTTGCTGCGTGTGTGGATTGTGTGTCTGTGTATGTGGGGAGGGGTGGTTAACATTATGTGTTTATCACCATATTTCTGTCTGTCATCAATGTCAGCACAGAACACTTTTGATATTTGAATACCGTTGTTCCGGATGACAACATGGCCAATCCTGAAGACTATCAGCTTTTCATTCCCGTTTTTCAGGAGCATTCCTGAGCTACTTTCACACACGCTCAGTATGAAGCAAATAATAGCATAAATGAAAATGTCTGAGACGTCCATCCTCCGACCCAACTGAAGCGGAGAGCCGGAGGTCAAACCTGTCTCAGATGCTGTCACAGCCATGCAGGACGTGTGCTAACAACCCATGTTACACACAGCAAGTGCTAGACTGTGCATTAGTGCCACTACATTTCGCATTCGACGCTCGCCCTGCTAAACTTTACGTGCTGATAACTCTGGAATGGAAAGATACAAGAATCTTGTATTATTAGAAAGAGAATTGTCTGAAGTTTTCAAATGTACAATTTTCTCAGAAGTCAGTTGACACTTAATGTCCCTTTCGTGGTGCTGGGTCACATATATCACTTCTTCGTACAGTGGAACCTCCCTTATAAGACCTTCAAAAATCATCCAAAATGAGGCCAAAAGGGAGGGTCTCATAATGGAGGTAATTTTAATACTTACAAAGGGCAATGTCTTAGACAAGTAGGTCTTATGTGGGAGTCTTATAATGGGAGGTCTTAAAGGGAGGTTCCAGTGTATTACCATACTGCTTCTGAGCAAAGAGGAATCAATCAAAGGGTTAAAATAATACTAGAAAAGCTTTCCTAAGATGAAACCATATAATATTCAGCTATATATCAACAGACAACTTGTTGGGGGCTATCTACAACACTTGCTGCTCAAGCTTCTAGGATTAGGAAACAGATCATCTTCAAACCAACTCAACATTTAATGCATAAGATTTAAACTTCAATGAAGATTTAAACTTCAATGATAAAAAAACCCCACCTCTATGTTCATTGTAAAAGGACAAACCCCAGCAACAACGATCTTTGAAAAGAAACAGAACAAAAACTTACGTTTCTCCATCTAATCCTTCATCTGGTTCTACCACCTGGATGGTCTCGTTGAAAACCGCATTCTGGAAAGGGTTTCCTTGCTGCAAAACAACATAAAATAGTTATTGGGGTCACATTCAAAGGATTGCCTTGCTGTGAAACAAAAAACATAAAACAGTTCTTAAAGTCACATTTGCCTTGCTGAAACGCATCTACATAAGATATCTTGAAGTCACGTTGAAAGGATTGCCTAGGTGAAAAGCATCTTCTTCTTCTGCGTTCCCAGACCATAATGGGTACGTATGTGTCCATTTTCTACTGGTCTCCTCACTGCATTCAGCCGACACATTCCGACTTCGGAGGAGCTAAAAAGGAGAAAACTATATGGAAGATTTTTTGGGGCCAAAAAGTCAAAGATAGATGACACAAAGCAAGGAAAAAAGAGAGTCAAAGAGAGAGACAGATTAGAGGAAGTTACAAGCACAGAACTTCAGAAATTGGGGAAACTATTTGTACAGAAGACCCCCCCCCTATGCCCAGGGATGGGGTGGGTGGGTGAAAACATCAACATAAAACAGTTCTTGAAGTGATGTTGAAAAGATTGCCATGCTGAAAAGCATCAACATAAAACAATTGAATATCATGTTCAACAGTTCTGTTGAAAGGATTGCCTAGCTGAAAAGCATCAACATATAAGGTCTTAAAGTCACGTTGAAAGGATTACCATGCTGAAAAGCATCAACATAAAACAGTTCTAGAAGTCACGTTGAAAGGATTGCCTTACATCACATCAACATTAAACAGTTCTTAAACTCACATTGAAAATAGTTCTTAAAAAGTCACATTGAAAGGATTGCCTTGCCAAAAAGCATCAACATAAAACAGTTCAAAAACGTCTGTAAACAGTAGTAGTAAACATTTCATCACTCACAATCATGACATACTTTCAACAAACTAGGAGCCAGAGTAATCAACAAACTGATCATGGGCCCTCCAGAGAAGAAGAACAAGAAGTTGTATAATCTAAAGGATGAACAGATTATTGTTGTTAGTCAAGTGTTCAAGTTCAAGTATACTTTAATAACTCCAGTAGAGAAATTCGGGTGTCAGAACATTTCTACACACAGCCCTACACAGACAGCTGTGGGCCATGCTCTAACGGTTCTGTTAGTGTGGCAGACTGTTCAAAGGCAAGGACCACTACGTTCTGCCCTCCCTAAGCGCTTGTAGTCTGCAACAAACCCTACTGTACCAGAATAGCTTGCACTTCACAGTTCCTTGGGTGCTCCTGGGAAATTTCAAAAATCCTGCAAGGGGGCGGCCCCGGTGGAGTGCAGGGGCAGCGCGCACACACACACATTTACTGCTCTTTTTTCACCCCTCTACACTAGTACAAGTGCTACATTCCTTTTTAAGAATATAGCAAATGCTTATATAGGCCCTTTTTATTGTACAAGTGTGTGTGTGTGTGTAAGAAAATCTTTGCTTCTCAAATTCTCATAATCCGGCGACGCCGGCTCTAGGCAATTTAAAAATCCTGCAATTCAGGACATCCTGCAAGGAGCATCCATGCAGTTCAAGCAACAGACAAGGCTACAGAGTGAAACTTAGATGTTGATAGACACAGGCCCTTCCTCCCTCCTTCTTCAACATTGAAGAGTTACTTATCGCCAGAAACTTTCTTTTGGTCACTATGGCTGCAGATTTCATCAACATTTTGACTACAGAAGCTCAAACTTTCTCTAAAAATAAATGAACAGATGAAAAAACGTGTACATACAAAATGCTACTCATTGACAATTGAATTTTAAAGAAAGTAATTTGTTGTAGCATCTTATATTAAATCATGTCCTGTTTCTCATATCAAAATTATTACCTCATACAGGCACAGGCCATTATTTCACCGAACACTAAAAAAAAAGAAAAAAAAAGAACCAACAACCCTACAAGTCCAAACTTAGAAACATCATGAACATATATCCATTGGAGAATTAAAATTTGACAACACTAAAAACAACATTACATAGCTTAGAAACATCAACCAACAGATCCATCATAGAAACTTCAAAGGACAAAGATGGTGTGAGAGCCTTCCTACACACAGCCCCACACACAGTGGCACCATGCTCTAGCGGCTCTGTTGCTGTGGCGAGCTCTTCAAGGGTCTCAGACAATGCATCATCTGTCCTACCCAAGCGCTGAGCTCGCCTTGGTGCAAAAAATCATCTATAGTCAATTTTTTTTGAACTATAAAACCTGGAAGTCTGCAACACGCCGAGAAAAAAGCAGCCCTACATTGGGAACTGAACCATACTACTAAATTCAAAGGATGCCACATTTTCAGGCACTCCAAAACCAAGACCAGAAGCAGGAATACAATAAAACAGACCCACATCTGAACCATAATTATTGAATTTTACGAATAAATTTCAAAGAACAAAGATGGTGTGAGAGCCTTCCTACACACAGCCCCACACACAGTGGCACCATGCTCTAGCGGCTCTGTTGCTGTGGCGAGCTCTTCAAGGGCCCCGGACAATGCATCACCTGTCCTACCCAAGCGCTGAGCTCGCCTTGGTGTAAAAATCGTCTATAGTCAATTTTACTCACTTACTTACACATGTACACACAGACATCTAGGGGGAGAAGGGGATCTACAGCACTTTTACGTCAATGATCTCCCAAGCTGAACTGACTATAAATTTCACTTCTACTGTTTACTTTCACAGTCCCCCCCTCACCTTCCAAGTCTCTCATCTGGAATTTATGCTGTGCTTTTCCTTGCCTCAAAATACTCCAGAAACTGGGAGCCACATTTTTGGGAATCACACACACAAAAAAGTCAATGTTTTGGGGTACACAAAACCGAGAAATCTAGGTATGATCCACATCTGAACCATACCATTAAATCTTTAGGAATAATTTCAAAGGACAAAGATGGTGTGAGAGCCTTCCTACACACAGCCCCACACACAGTGGCACCATGCTCTAGCGGCTCTGTTGCTGTGGCGAGCTCTTCAAGGGTCTCGGACAATGCATCACCTGTCCTACCCAAGCGCTGAGCTCGCCTTGGTGTAAAAATCATAGCCAGTTTTACTTCAGACACTCACACACACAGTTTTACATCAAACATTGCAAAGCTTCGCAATCTATATTTATGTCAGTGGTTTCAACACATGCCAACTTTGCAACAAACTTGTGTTGTGATTTCCAAACTCCCCAAGCTCAGATGACTACAAATTTCACACTTATACTTTACGTGCACAATCACCGTCTCTCATCCAAAATTTACGCTGGATTATTCATCCCCAAATGCTCCTAAAAACCTGGAAGCCACATTTTTGGGCACTTCAAAAACTGGAAGCCACGTTTTTTTGCACTATAAAACCTGGAAGTCCTCAACACTCAGAGAAATAAACAGCCCTACATTGGCCACTGAACCATACCACTAAATTTAAAGGATGCCACATTTTCAGACACCCCAAAACCCAGAAGCAGGAAAACATTAAAACAGACCTACATCTGAACCATAATTATTGAATTTAAAGGATTAATTTCAAAGGACAAAGATGGTGTGAGAGCCTTCCTACACACAGCCCCACACACAGTGGCACCATGCTCTAGCGGCTCTGTTGCTGTGGCAAGCTCTTCAAGGGCCTCGGACAATGCATCATCTGTCCTACCCAAGCGCTGAGCTTGCCTTGGTGTAAAAATCATCTATAGTAAATTTTACTCACTTACTTACACATGTACACACAGACATCTAGGGGGAGAAGGGGATTTACAGCACTTTTACGTCAATGATTTCCCAAGCTGAACTGACTACAAATTTCACTTCTACTGTTTACTTTCACAGTCCCCCCCTCACCTTCCAAGTCTCTCATCTGGAATTTATGCTGTGCTTTTCCTTGCCTCAAAATACTCCAGAAACTGGGAGCCACATTTTTGGGAATTCCACACACCAAAAAGTCAATGTTTTGGGGTACACAAAACCCAGAAGTCTAGGTATGATCCACATCTGAACCATACCATTAAATCTTTAAGGAATAATTTCAAATGACAAAGATGGTGTGAGAGCCTTCCTACACACAGCCCCACACACAGTGGCACCATGCTCTAGCGGCTCTGTTGCTGTGGCGAGCTCTTCAAGGGCCTCGGACAATGCATCATCTGTCCTACCCAAGCGCTGAGCTCGCCTTGGTGTAAAAAAACAATCATCATAGTTTTACTTTAACTCATGCACACAACACACACACACCTGAAAAAAAAGGGGGCCTATGAATGATCTTCCCAGTCTGAAACGCAAAACCCCAAACACTATCAGGCCTGGAAACACATCAGCGTCAGGTAACACAACATTGCACAAAATTTGAAGCGACTTTGTGCAGTAGTTCACAAGACACTGGACAGATAGGCAAAAAAAGAAAAGAAAAAAGAAAGGAAAACACAAACGCATTCAAGAAGCGAAAGCAAGGGACAACCAGAAGATAAATGGGCCAGGCATCAGCATTGTCTCAAGCTGAAGGCCTCACAAACCACTGACCTGGTCTTTGTAGGAGAGCAGCACGGTCAGTCCAAAGGGGCGGGCGCTGAAGGCCTCGTTGGGCACAAACCCGTATTCGAAGGTCGCCTGACGTTTCGACTCCACCACACGGTTCAGCTGCACTGCCGTGAACTGTACAAAAACAGTATCTGATTGTTTTAGAAATAAACATGTCAATAGTTGATTTGTATTTTTTCAACAACAAAAAAGGGGCAACCTTATTCGGAATATTCCCAATGTAAGGCTGGCTCCCTTTCACCTTTTCCACCCCTCTATCCCCAAAACACTTTTAAATTAAAAAACCCCACACTAACAAACACACATATATACAAAAATGAAACCACACCTACAGACCTGTTTACTCTACTCTTTTCAAGTAGTATTCTACTCAATTTGGACCTCTACTACTCTTCAAAATTGAAAATAATGCTCTAATTACTCATTTTCAGTGAACATTGTTTGATGGTTTAATGAATAAAACTACACATTTTAAGTCAAAATTATTCATTTCAGATATCCAGACTACTCGAGACTTGTGTAGGGGGCAATCGTCCTTGCAATTAATATTGGATCATTGGTTTTCTTCTTCTTCAGCTGTCGATGTAAGTGGCGGCGTCAGACTTTTAAATTAATCACTATGATCATTGATGAAGTCCACTGTCTTCTCAGGGTCGGTGCAGCTGCCCAGAGCTGTGCTTGTAGCTCCATTCCCCCTGGCCAGATTTGGCGCTGTAGCGCGTCATGGATCACTGGTCAAATTTACATAACAGATATCAACGTAGCGAGTAGGGATACGGAAACAAAACAACTCACACACTGACACAAAGAGAAAAAAGCAAAGGGCAAAACCAAACACACACAGACTTCTTCTTCCATCGCTCTGACAAGTTTCCTGTCATTATGAGAGCAGACGCCTAGTTAGGCCCAGCATGTCCGTCTTCGGCTGCAGAAAATCTGTTAAAGTATTTTAGTGTAGCCTTTGTGTGTAACTTAAGTGGTGCTTATTTATGTATCTTATTTTAATCATTTGTAAAGCGCAGAGCTCCAGTTTCACTGAGAGGTGTTGCGCTATATAAAAAATTCATTATTATTATTATTATTGGAAAAAAAGACAGGCGAGTGGACCAGTAAACCAGAAAGATAAACGACAGTAAGCCAAGGGGAAAGGCAGAGCAGAGCTCCCAATAGTCCTACAAAACAAGGGGTCACAGGGACTCCTTCACTTACAGTATAGAGGGTCCTAGAGGCGGGATAGAGGGTCCCAGTGGCATTGCGAATGCTAAAAATAATTTTTCTAGTGCATCCCTGGGACCCCCTGCACATTCTTTTAGTGTCCTTTAGAATTTTAGTACTTCATAGACTCCCAAATGGGGGTCCCTGTGAGCCCTGCAGAGTCAAAGAGTGACAGATTAGAGGAAGTTACAAGCACAGAACTTCCAGAAGGTGGGGGGGAACTATTTTTTGCAAAAGACCCCCCTGGTATCCCCACATGGGGAACACACATACACACAAACAGATACAAAGCACTGACGTTTTGCAGGAAGAAGCTGTAGTCCTGGGGGTAGCGGAAGGAGGCCTCCAGGCTGTCCACCACGAACTCCCCATAGCCCTTGTTGGTGAAGCCAACCAGCAGGCGCACGTTTTTACCCGCAGGAAGTTCTGTAGACATACCACCAGGTAGTTATAATGTTGGTTTTTTTTGCTGTCCCATCTTCTGGGCAGTACAGTGGCATTGCTCCCAGGCCGCTTATCCCGAATCCCAATTCGCAGCCACACCCCGGCTTTTTCAGGTAGCAGAATCCGAGCCCAGCAGTTCAAGGGGAGTGAATCTATGTTAGGCCGTCAGGAGGCAGCCAACCGAGGAGACACTGCACTGCTGCTGAGTCACTTTGGTGGAGTTCAGTGGAGCCTATTCAGGACACCACCTACTAAGCCCCCTACTGACGACACTATTCTCTTAGTCGCGGAGCCAGCGTGAGCGAGGTCCTCCTCCGAGGGCGCCACCACGACCGTCCACCAACAGCTCCCCAGAACACACTGATCCCCATGACTTTGACCCGAACGCACCAGGGCAGACTGGATTGGAAACCGAAACTGAGGTCACCATGAGAGCAGGGCATGCAAAGCCACAGAATTTGATACATTTTCCTTTTTAATGCTTGATGGAAATGAGGCGGATGACTAATGATGCTATGGGTAGTTATAATGTTAACCTTGACGCACATAGTTATGTGCATCTCCGATGTTCAAAACTGCCATCTGGGTTTTAGACAAGTAACTTAGTAAGTTACCAAATGTTGCAAATTTTCAACTGACGCAGTTTATAAAAAAAATGTTAAAGAGAGACCTCCTAAAAATCTGGAGACATACTGTTGCCCACCGACTCTGACTTTGAAGATAAAACTTAACACTGACTATCAGTTTACTTCTTATTCTGTACGTGTTTGTCACTCTGTGTGTGTGTGTGTGAGTGTGCAAAGTGTGTGTGTGTTGTTTTCAATAGGACACATTTTTGGGGTAGGATGGGAAGGGCTAAGCTATTTCACATTAATTCATTGATCATCTTGATCTCGCAACCCTATGTAAGGTGGTTCAGAAAACACCGATAACTTTCTGACTATAGCGATAACTTTCTGACTATAGACTTTCTGTGTGGTTGCGAGGACCACTCCTCCATGATTCTCTAGCCAAAAAACGAGACAACATTGTGTATGCTTAACGTGACTTAAAACAAGCTGCAACATATCCAGATCATCACTGACTCTCACTAAACCATAATTTTTTTCATTACTGAAGTTGGGGGGGGGAAGATACACATAACGATAACATCTCATTGCCAAAAAGCTTGACACCCGTTAGCTAAAACCATCGTCTTAGAAAACGTTTCAATGTTTGTCAATAGAGTTGCACATCTGCCAGGCCTAGTGTGCTGAACCGCCATACGTACCATGACCGCTGCCGGTGGGTTTGGTAAAGAGGATGAAGGTGTCAGCGTCTTCAGAAGGCTTCAACGTTGAATCTTCCTCCTCCTCTTCCTCCTGAAAAACATGATAAATTCCTTCATTAAGTTAGTGCGAAATTCCTTCATAAGTTAGTGCTAAATTCCTTCAAAAGTTAGTGCGAAATTCCTTTATTTCTTCTTATCATTCAGGCAAGACCCAAAATGCTATACCTGAAAAAACAAAGGGGGGAAAAACTCAGTGACCATACACATGCACGCCCTTGTGCATGTCATTCGAACCCTTTCTCAGAAAATTTTATATGAATACTGGAGGAAAAAACAACAACTGAAAATTGTAGTATAACAAAACATAAAAAGATACCTTAAAACAAGGGATTAATGTTTCAGAATACTACTTTCATTTCCTAAACCTCCAACCGGCAACCCCCTCCCTTCTACCTCGACTTATTATTTACTACTCAGTCAAGTATTTGTATACAAACTACAACTGAAACTTGAAATATCAATGCTAACTACAAGACATTCCACATTTTCTTTAACATCTCCCTGCCACACAACTTGAGTTGTCAGCAGCACATATAAACAAACTACCAATACCATTGAAAGAAAACAGCTGAAAATTTTAAATTATGAAAAACTAAAGAATAGAAAACAGATGAAGTAATAGTGAATCTAATGCAACTTTGATTCTTAATTTTTGCCGATAGAAGAGTAGAGACATAAACCTGTACCGTATTTTATGGACTATAAGGCGATACTTTTCCCCCAGCCTGAGACCCCTGCACCTTATAAAGTGACTGATAATATAGTAAGGAAATGGAATAACAGAATCTGAAATTTGTGAGGTGCGCCTTATAATCAGGTGCGCCTTATAGTCCGTAAATACGGTACACATAAATAAATAAATTTTACATTACTTTCCCCACTGTTCTTTATTTTCTGTGCATATTACCTGCTCTGTCACTCCTCCCGTGTCTGGCTCTTCCACAGTCTCTTCCTCCGAACCCTCTGGTCCTTCGTCTGTCTCCACTGTCGCCTCTTCCTCCTCTCCTTCCATCGAGTCCTCAGCAAAAGCCACATTCGCAGAGGCTGCAGGAAAAAAGTATGGAATCATTGCTTGCTCAAAAACTCAAGTCTGATTAAAACATCAGTTAGAAACTAAAATCGAAAGCAACCAGCCACCATGGCGCAGTGGTAACGTCGTGGACTACAGACTGGGAGGTCTCAGGTTCGAATCTGATAAGAGGTGAGGGTTTTATATTCGATCCGAGACTCCTACCCAGAGTGAGTGGCTATGGGCTCAAAGGGAAGACTGAAACCATCCACGTCGAGCTTCATCAGCTTAACGGATGCGAGTCAGAGTGTTGCTCTAACCTCAAGACCAACACTGCAGGTATCTGTAGTTCTCGGGCCTGGTTAACGCTGGGATATCATTATGAAAGGAAGCGTAGAGAACAGCCCTGCCACGTAGTCTCAGACTGATACTATAGTGATACAGAATTCCATATCATCATCCGCCTCATTCCCATCAATTGATCATCAAAAAGAAAAAATGTCTCAGATTCTGTGGCCTTGCATGCTCTGCTCTCATGGTGACCGCAGTTTCAATTTCCAATCCAGTCTATATCCTTGGTGCATTCGGGTCAGTCACAAGGATCAGTATGTTCTAGGGAGCTGTCGCAGTGGTGCTCTTGGAGGAGGACCTCAGTCAGTCAGTGACCATGCTGACTCCGCGACTAAGACATTATTGTCGTCAAGTAGGGGGCTTAGTAAGTGGGTGGTGTCCTGCGTATGTTAGCTCAAAACAGGGTCCCCTGAACTCCACCGAAGTGACTCCGCAGCAGTGCAGTGTCTCCTCAGTTGGTTGCCTCATGACAGCGTAACATAGAATCGCTCCTCTTGGACTGCTGGATTCTGTGACCTGACAAGCCAGGGGGTGGCTGAAGGTTGGGAATCGGAATGAGCAGTGCGGGTGGGTGCAAGGTCAATGTACAAATGGGGCAGTACAAAGAAAAAACGATTAACAAGTTTTGTTTGTCCCCCCTCTATATTTTCACTGCATCCATAATACTCTAAAGTAGGAGAAAGCGCTAATTGCCTAAACGCACTATTATCCTTCTTGATTTGGCTTGTGATAGTACGTTCAGGCAGCCAATTGTGCCAAGTATTATGTCCAAGATCTCCGTTCAAACTACAGTTTTTCACCGTGATACTTAGCTCCCGTTACTGGCAAACGTCCTCTCATCTGGTCATTTCATGTTTCGTGGATTTACATGGCAATATTGTCGAGAAATTCAGTTATGAACATCAGGCATTAGTCAGTCACATAGTCTGCCTAAATTACTTTCATTTTTTTCCATCAAAAAACCCTTTAGGCTAGGGTCGGCGGAAAGAAACTAGGGTCGGTCGGGAAACCGGAAACAAACTTTTTTTTTGTGGCCTTAGTAACGCCCTTAGTCTTTCGTGTCTAAAGCCAAAAGGTAAAGATTATGACTCTAACTAGGGTGGCATTTGCACCGGCTCTGGTGCTGCAGCCACTGGGATTGGTTGGCCTTTGGGGACCTTCCCCAATGCAAACTCTTGTCCTCAACAAATCCCTTTGGTCGAGAGTGGGGATGTACCTGGGCAAGGCTTCTCCACTATAAACAAATTATACGTCATAGCCCAGCCCGCTAGAATAAGCAGCTGCCCCCTCAGACTGGAAAGTCTTCTTCTTCTTCTTTGCAGTACGTAGCCACAATCAACACACTGATTATTAATATTATGCCACACTCCAGTTCTAATCTTCTATACACATCAGAATCTTCAGCAAGCTGAAGGAGAAAGGAAAGAAAGGTCTTTCAAACTCGAATCAAAGAAAAGGTTTCAACACTAAAAAACTTTATTTAACAATAAATAATTTGCCACAAAAGTGGCCCTTTTGACTATTACACAGAAACAAACAATGTGGCTGGCCAGGTCAGGTCATACTAGATTACAACGTGCTATCCCCAAGTTCGTTGATTATTATCATAATTATGCCACGGTGTGGCCCTATCAAATTATATACAGATGCATATTTTATTTTAATGTAATAAGAATGGGGCATGTTTGCTTGTCAACTAAACATCTGCCAGGGGTCGTCTGCCAGCGCCACGTAAATTCAAACAAGCCATTCTTTATATAAACTTACGTCGTCCAACATAAAGAAGGGTCGTCGGAAGTAGCAAAAATAGAAGGAGGAGATATCGCCCCATTAATTTTGCCATCTTAATTAAAATCAGGGTATTTCAAATAAATAGATGCAGCCCGATTCTTTTCGGGCACCTTCAAATTCTAGCGATGCAGACCGACTTCACCGGAAATGGATTGCTAGCGGAAGTTAAACTCAAACACAAAGTAAGAATGTTATCTTCATTTTGTTTGGCTAATTGTGCATGTCTACTCCAATCAAAAATGTCCTTTCTTTTTGTTTGGACTTCCGCTGTAAAACTTGGACTTGAGAAAAAACCACAAGAAGCAGACGAAAGTTTGGCAAGTTTAGTAAACTTAACCCAGGGTAAGCAGTAGGTCTTTCTCCTTCTATGTTTTCTATTAGGTTCATGCGCCCTCCAAGTTCCGTCGCGAGTTATCGTCAGAAGTGGCGTCTGCGACGTATCCAAACAGAAACAGAAACAGAAACTTATATATTATATGTTGTGTACATACTTTGCCTAACACCTGGCCGGCTGTATGTTAAAATACTGACCTCTACTCAGGCTCTAGTAAGAGTGTCACATACTAGGTAGCTCAAGTCTTGATTTTCATTTAGTGGAAAGGACTAAATTACCTAGAACAGTCAAAATTAGACTAAACATTTCAAATGTCATCTGCCTACTTAGAACTAGAAGACAAAGTCACTCCCAGTCCCATGTTCAAAATGCCACACTGGCCATTCTGACATAGTTGTGTGACTAAGTGTCAAAACACTTGTCAAGCTGTTGAGCCACTTGGCCTGTTCATGTCGTTTGACAAGGCTGTAATATGTTGCCTCGGAAGTCGTTTGGTCTCAGAAAAAAGACATCCCCACACAAACACAGTGCAATACACTTGCACGTGTACACAAAGTGTGCTGTATACACACACACACCACACACACACACACACACACACACTTTTTTTGCTAAAAAGCTTGACGGCTTGATTAGTCCTTATTCTACTACTAGTACTACTAAGTACTACTTCTACTACTACTAAGTACTACTAGTTCTACAGTATGTTTGTACTACTAGTAGTACTACTACACACACACGCAAGCACAGAGATTGTGAGAGAGAGAGAGTTAACATTGTCATACTCATAGCCACACACATGTGTACAACAACAAATGTTGAGTTTGTGGTTTTAAATTGTGTTTTGAATAATTTGATACTGGAGTGTGTGGAATTTGTACTAACATTGTAAAATGACATCTCCAGTCTTGTTTGTGGTTAACTAGTTTACATGCCAGTAGCTAACACATGAGGCTCTTGATTTTGACAGTCAGAACATTGTGAAAATTAGGTGTATATTGCACGACAGATTTTTTTATCTTCTGGGAATGAACATTGGTTGTGAGTCCATCCCTGGTTATGTCTTTCAAGTCAGTAATATGCTGTTTGTAAAACACACAACTTTTATCAATTTTATTCCATGTTAGATTAGAAAAGTTAAAAAGCTGCCTTTCGAATTGAACATACACAAGTTTACAATGCATACCTAATGACGAGTGTTGCGAATATCCCGTAAAGGTTAGTTTTGATCAATGAATTAGACGCATAAGTTCCATACAGAAACCCCTCAGTAAGTAACACAAAGAAGGGTAAAAATTTGCGGGGAAATACGGACATGTGCGCAAATCTTTTCCCTTCTTTCTTTTACGGATTGCGCACGGGTTTCTGCACGGAATCTCCACATGTATGTGTATACATGTACCCTAAAACTGTCCCTATATGCAGATATCTTAATTGAATTAAAATGAGTGAACATTCGAGCACCAGTTGGAAAAAGATTATATGAAAACTTGTGTAGAGCTTAAAGGTGAAGTGCTATATACATTTTCTTAAATGAATAAATGTAACTGGCATTTTCAATATACATACATGTATGTATCATGTATCATTTTTGTATGTGAGCTTTTTCTCTTTCTCAGGGTGCGGGTTTTCAACTCTGATTCATGAACTCTATCCTGCTTTGTTATGGGGAAAACCCTACAGGCATATGAGTGTGCTAACAAAGAAAAAAAGAGACAGTGAAGAAGTCGTTCCCATTTTGAATCGCTGACTTGTACTGGAACTGTGGAAGTTCCCTCAGCTTCTTAAACAGTTATTTAAGGAAGATGGCGAGGTTGAAGACTACAACAGTCATGCAGGAGATGACCACCTGGAGATACCCAACCATGTGCAACCCCCAGAAACAGCGACAGTGCATGGACGGATCCTGCGTGTCGCGCCTCGACCTCTGTCGTAAGTCTGCACGAAAAAGGCTTGTCTCGCTGCATGTACTTAATAATAATAATGATAATAATGATCATTTCTATAGTGTCTAATCTCCCGTGGGGGCTCCAGGTGCTTCACAAAAATAATATATCTTACATGAACGGGACATTACAACAAAAACAACAACAATGACAACACACACGCGCACACGCACACACACACACACACACACACACACACAGGCACACGCGCACACACACACACAGACACACGCATGCACACCCACACCCACGCACGTGCACACTCATTCCTCCGCTAATGCAAAAAAACCGTGTTGACCATAATTGATTAACTATGATGAATAGTTGTTCAAGACATTGCGAGTTTAGTCCTGCATTTCGTTAAAATTACTTTAAAAATGTTTCTTTTAGACTTGAAAAGAACGAAGATACAAGGTTTTTGTCCTTAACTAGATCTGAATTTGGGACTTGAGTTTTTCGTCTATTTTCACAACCTCATTTACCCCATATAGAAAGTCATTAGAGATACGAGCTTTTGGTGGAAGGTGGTGGGAAAAATTAGAGAGCTGACTATGTATCTAACTCAACCCCCCCCCCCCCCCCCCCCCCCCCAATCTAGATACAAAGTTTTTTGAATTTCACCGACGATATCCTTATGCAGAAGAAGATATACTTTTCTAGTTACAGGAACTAAATCTCTGTGAAATCTGGGCTGCCCCCACCTGGAAAACATGTCGCTGCTTGCTTGTGCAGCGACACCTTATTTATTAATTTATTGGTGTTTTGTGTGTGTGTGGGTGTGACTGAAGGGTAAGGGGGGAAAGGGGTAAGTTTTGACGAGTTGACAATTCCTTTGTTGCCACTACCGTAGGTTCTTTAACTCATTCGCATCGCAACGATTTTGAATTATAGAAAAAAACCCTCACAAATCACTCCAGCCATACACGCAAACAAAACATACATGTATGTATAAACAAAAGGAGAAATGAAAGAAGATTACAGGTTTTTACTTCAGGTTTAGACATAGGGAAGTGGTAGATCTATCAGACTTCTCTTATATATAGACTTTATATAGAAAACCTCTCTACACCGATTGGTTCCCCCACAACAAAAGCAAAAAGTCAGAGGCAAAATTGTGGTCTAAGGGAGTAAAGCGAGTTTAGAAGTGACCAAGGTATGGTGTGCACACAGATTTACTTCCCTTGAAGCAAATGCATCAATTTGACAGCTATCTATTCATTCCGGACATATATGGTCGGAACGACTTGAATGAGTTAACGTGCGCATTTAGTGCATGAGCACATTGGACCTCAGTTTTTGTCGTCTCATCATAAAGACTTGACGTTCAGATCATAAGGTCTTGTAGAGTTCTAAGAGAGTCAGCAGGAACACTTTCTGCTGCAACAGGAAACGAACCAGGGTTTGTTGCTTTTTGATGCAGATCCGGGATGTGTTTCCTCTGCATCTGAGGCACTATACCCCTCTAACTGTTGTGCATTGTAGTTTGTGCTACATCAAAAAAAAGGCATGGGATGACATGTTCATGCCAGGTGAAACTGAAAGTAGTTTGGGCATGCTCATGAAATCAGGATTGAACTATTTGAAGAAACCGATAAGAGTTTTCACAGGATTGGCCATCTTGTCACCCAGAACTGTGCTCATATAAAAAAAAAATCAAACATTTCTGCCAAAATTGATGGCACATTAAAGCAAGATGATAGACATGCAATTCTAACAGCACCCCTACCCATCCTGTGTATACAGACACACACACACACACATTGGAAATTATTTTTAACGCGGTCACCTTTTCAGGATTTAAGGAAGATTCAGAGAACATTGAAACATGTAGTTTATTGTATTATAAATCTATCTGTTGGTAAATGTGCTAGAATAGATTATTGCACAAACTACATTGAACCATCACTTTAATTAAAAAAAAAAAAAGAAGTTTAAATTCAAAGGGCCATGAGGCCTATACATAGCCCTATATCTACCTACCTACCTACCAATGTCATTTCAGGATTGAGAGAATGTTTTACTTCCATCCATGGATATTTGTGTGCCTACAGCGGAGGAGGAGATGCTGAACCAGGACACAGTGCTCATCATGATCGGGGGTGGGCATGGTTATGATGGGTGTTTGTTGTGCGCCTACAGCGGAGGAGGAGATGCTGAATGAACCAGCATACTGCTCATCATGATCAGGGGTGGGCATGGTTATGATGGGTGTTTGTTGTGCGCCTACAGCGGAGGAGGAGATGCTGAATGAACCAGCATACTGCTCATCATGATCAGGGGTGGGCATGGTTATGATGGGTGTTTGTTGTGCGCCTACAGCGGAGGAGGAGATGCTGAATGAACCAGCATACTGCTCATCATGATCAGGGGTGGGCATGGTTATGATGGGTGTTTGTTGTGCGCCTACAGCGGAGGAGGAGATGCTGAATGAACCAGCATACTGCTCATCATGATCAGGGGTGGGCATGGTTATGATGGGTGTTTGTTGTGTGCCTACAGCGGAGGAGGAGATGCTGAATGAACCAGGACACTGCTCTTCATGATCAGGGGTGGGCATGGGTATGATGGGATGTTTGTTGTGTGCCTACAGCGGAGGAGGAGATGCTGAACCAGGACATGGTGCTCATCATGATCGGGGTGGGCATGGTCAGGGCTCCCAATCGTCCAGCAAAACAAGGGGTTGCAGGGACTCCTTCACTTACATTATAGGATAGAGGGTCCCATTGGCACATCGAATGCTAAAACAAATTTTTCTAGTGCATCCATGGGACCCACTGCACATTCTTTTAGACGGTCCTGTAGAATTTTAGTGCTTCATAGACCCCCATTTATAGACCCCCAAATGGGGGTCCCTGGGAGCCCTGATGGGTATGATGGGATGTTTGTTGTGTGCCTACAGCGGAGGAGGAGATGCTGAACCAGGACACGGTGCTCATCATGATCGGGGTGGGCATGGGGGTGGTGCTCTTCCTCATCGTGCTCTACTGCCTGCAGCAGCGCCGCACCCCCTCCACGGACCAGCAAGGTCAGTGCAGACCTGTTTACTCTACTCTTTTCGAGTAGTATTCTACTCAATTTGGACCTCTACTACTCGTCAAAATTGAAAATAATGCTCTAATTACTCATTTTCAGTGAACATTATTTGATGGTTTAATGAAGAGGACTACTCATTTCACACCAACACTACTCATTTCAGCTATCCAGACTAAAGACTTGTGTAAACAGGTCTGTCAGTGTCTTTTTACCTTTTAGTATCAATGATGTACACACCGAGGCTTGAAAAGTGATCTATAAGACAAACTGTCCTGAGACAAGAGAAATCAACAGGACAATGTCCTGGCTCTTGCACAAATCAATAAGACAAAGTGTGTCAGCGTTAAAAATGTAGTTATACTTTTGTCCCGAGAGGGGAGAGAACAGCATGACATTTTCAATTTTAATAGGTCAATGTCCTATGACCTAGGCCTCGGGACATCACTAATTAATAATCGTAATTATTGCTGTTTTTATCAACTCCCCCCCCCCCCCCCCCCCAATAAGGCATTGCCACGGTGGACGTTTTGTAGACTAGACATAGTGTCTGTCTACACTTTCACCCGCCTGTTTCGCCCATAGTTGTGTGACCTCTCTTATTCGAAGCCTTTAACCCTTTCACCACCAATGTCGCATTTTAGCACCACAATGGTTTAACACCCATGTCACTAAAAGGCATCAAACCAGGGCCTGTTATCCAAAGACCATATTTTCTTCATTTTAGGAGGTAAGGACAGGCCTAATGTTATATATGTCACAGAGGAAATCGCAATATTGCAGATGTTTTATTTTCTCTACCCAGTTAAGTTTAATGGTATTTTTCGGCTGAAAAATGGCTGGCGGTGAAAGGGTTAATTGAAAATCAGGGTCGCTGTTCCGCGGCAAATGGTCTATTCCTTTCCCATGTTTGTCGCCTCTGCTTTTCATGTGACTCTTCTTCAACAAGGTTCAGTCGACACCAGAGAAAGAGAGAGAGAGAGAGAGAGACTTGAAAATGGTTTAATTGATCTGGGCCATATGCCCATGTCAAAAGGTTGGGCAAAAAATAAATGAATAAATAAATAAGAGCATATTGGCATAAAAGAGAATATGGAAACAAACCAAAAATCGATTAATCAATGATACAAAGCACTGATAATAGAGAAACATTGACAAGAGAGAGAGAGAAAGTGATTCAGACTGACAGGGGCAGTCGGAGACGGACAGTAACAGAGAGATAATAATAAATTAACGAGGTCAGTGTGGGGATCAGTGAGCTATTTAAGTGGAGTTCTCGTACCATTGGCTACTGCAAAGAACACCTTTTGCAAGAGTGAATACCCTTGGTGAGTGGGGGAAGATGGTTGAGTGCTGACCAAATTAGGGAATAACTCTCGCCAATAACCCTATTTGAGGCCACTGAATGGCTGCCTTTTGCAAGAGTGAATGCCCTTTTGGATACTGATCAACAAGCGCTTAACTCTTGCCATCAAGGGCATGAATAACCTTAGTTGCAGTGGCCAATTATATATAGTCCTTAGCCCTTGACACCAGATGGTGGTGGTCCATTTGAAGGTAGTTTATCAGTGACGGCAAACTCATTCTCGTTTTCTCTGTTTCACTCTCTTTCAACGACTCTGGTCCCCCATGGAGATACTGGGGGATCTTTCAGCACAAATAGTTTCCCCGCCTTCTGGAAGTTCTGTGCTAGCAACTTCCTCCAATCTATGACTCTCTTTGACTCTGCCATTTCCTTTTCTTACTATACATTGTTCTGACTTATTGGCCCATTCTCCTGCCTTTTTTCTCTCCTCCAAAACATCTTCCAAACAATGTTCTCCTTTGAGGTCCTCTGAAATCGGAATGTGTCGGCTGAATGCAGCAGGGAGACCAGTGAAAACAAAAACAGACACATACGTGCCTCACCTATTATGGTCATGTGAACGCAGAAGAAGAAGAAATACCGTATTTTTCGGACTATGAGGCATACTTTTGAATAAGCCCCCCCCCCCCCCGGTTTTACCCAAATTTCAGATTTTGTTACTGTATTTTAGCAATATAAGGCGCAGGGGTCTGAGTCTTGGGAAAAAAAAAGTATCGCCTTATAGTCTGAAAAATACGGTAATTACAGAGCTTGAAGCGGTAAATGTTGAGTGGCATTTTGATAGATTCTGGCGATTCAGAGTGCGGCATTCAGGTGAGACGATAAACCGAGGTCCCGTGTGCCCATGCACTTAGCATATGTTAAACCCAGTGGCAACGAAAAAGTTGTCATTTGGTTAAAATTTACCACCACCCCTTTCTTTCCTCATCAGTCACACAAAAATCGCATGCAAATTTGTTATTTAAAAATAAATTGCCCATGCACTTAGCACATGTTAAGCCCAGTGGTAACGAATAAGTTGTCATTTGGTCCAAATTTACCACTTGCATGCAAAAATTAAAAGAAAAAAATGTGCCCATGCACTTAGAACATGTTAAACCCAGTGGCAACGAAAAAGTTGTCATTTGGTTAAAATTTACCACCACCCCTTTCCTTCCTCATCAGTCACACCAAAATCGCATGCCCAATTTAAATTTTTTTTTTTTTTAAGCCTCTGGCTGCAACGGGCTCTCCAGGTGGGAGCAACCCGAATTTCACAGAGACGCCTTTGTGACTATAAAGTACCTAATAATAATAATAATAATAATAATAATTGTGTGCGACAGGTGTGACTGGCGCGTCAGAAGACATGGACCACCCAGAGTTGCTGATGCCCCCTCCGTCTTACAGGGAGGCCGTCAATGTCTGTCTCTACCCTCCCACCCCTCAGACCTACAGGAACGTGAGTGCACTTTGATGCGTGTTGACTTATCCAGACCTGTTTACCTTTACGATTTTGCTGTAATTTTTACGAAACAAAACTCAAATTACGATAATTACGGCTGGGAAAAAAATACGGAAAAAAATCATTAAAAAAACCAACACCACTACAGTTGCGTTGGCAAGCGATGCTTTTGAAACAATGCGGTCAAAAGTCATTCCGGTTCCCAGTCATTCTGTTTCAAGATGGCGTCAAAGCGACCGCGTGGTGAGATCACAAGCAGTTTGAACAGGTAAATAAGCTGAGTTTGAAAGAGGAAAGGCCAATACATGGTTTAATTTTTTTTAAAGGTCTCCCAGTGCACTATTGCTTGCTTATAATTGGGTTATGTGAAGAAAAAGAATCGGCCGCGCGTTGGATTACGTTTTTTTTTTTTTTTTTCAAAATTACTATTTTTTGTTTCAGAAGTTACGAATTTGCAAAGTAGGGAAAAAAACAGGTCTGCATATTGTTGGTGAAATTCAAAAACCTCGTATCTCGATTTTGTTTTGTTTTGAGTTTGATACATAGTCATCTCTCTCATTTTTCCCGCCACCTTCCACCAAAAGTTCGTATCTCTAACGACTTTCTATCTGGGGTAAATGAGGTTGTGAAAATAGAAGAAAAACTTGCAAGTCCCAAATTCAGATCTAGTTAATGACAAGAACCTCGTATATCTTCGTTCTTTTCAAGTCTAAAATTTTTGTAAAGAAGTAATTTTAATGAAATGCAGGACTAAATTCACAATGTCTTGAACAACATATTCATCATAGTTAATCAATTGTGGTCATCGCAGTTAATTTTGTTCATTTTTTTTCATTTTTCTCAAAACTACCAAAATTGAGATACAATGTTTTTGAATTTCCCCGACGATATGCTTGAAACGCCTACTTTAACTCGTTCAAGTCGTCCCGGCCATATATGTCCGGAATTAATAGATAGAGCACTGTCAATTTGATGCACTTGCTTCAAGGGAAGTAAATCTGTGCACACCATACCTTGGTCTCTTCTAAACTAACATTTGCTCCCTTAGACCACAATTTTGCCTCTGACTTTGCTTTTGTAGTGGTTTGTTGTGGGGAAACCAATCGGTGTAGAGAGATTTTTAAAATCTCTATATAAAAAAGTCTGATCTACCACTTCCCTATGTCTAAACCTGAAGTAAAAACCTGTACAGTACTCTTCTTTCATTTCTCTCGGAATGAGCGACCCAGAAGATGGGACAGCAAAAACACACCAAAAAAGCAACAACATAATAATAATAATAATAATGGGAATTTATATAGCGCTCTTTCTTACATGAGCTCAGTGCGCTTTACATTGATAACAAGAACATTAAAGGCAAACAAATAATTAATCATTAGAAAGTAAAATAAGCACGATGCTTACACACAACGTTCTCTTACACACACACACATACACACACACACACGCACACATACACACACATGCATGCGCACACACACACTCACACACAATTAATTATACAAGAGTAAAATAGTTACAATATGAACATTCTAAGAAGAAACATAGAGACCACATTCACATTCCCAATCAAGATTGAATACAATACTGCAACTTGAAATAAAATCATACTGCCATCGACATACCAATTACATGACTAATTATAATAGACAAATTTTGCACACACGAAAAAGTACCCTTCTACCTCATATACAAGCATTTAAAGTTTACAAGACGTAGACATTCTACATACAAAATACGAATTATAAAATAATTGTAAATACATTTTTTACAAGATTTCTGCAATAAAACGGACCCCCCCCACCTCACACACAAACGATACGATACCTGCCTCTGCATAATATCCAATGATCAGTTCAGCGGACACTGTTCTCCATCGTGATATCATCACGGTCCTTGCCTTGGCGCACAGTCCATGCTCAACTCGAGCAAGAGAGACGAACAACTAGTTCTCACTTTGATTACTTGCCCTTTCATAATGGAATTCAGGGCTCCTAATCGTCCCGCAAAACAAGGGGTCCCAGGGACTCCTTCACTTATGGTAAAGAGGGTCCTAGAGGCGGGATAGAGGGTCCCAATGACATTGTGAATACTAAAAATAATTTTTATAGTGCATCCCTTGGACCCCCTGCACATTCTTTTAGAGGGTCCCTTAGAATTCTAGTACTTCATAGACCCCCAAATGGGGGTCCCTGGGAGCCCTGGGAATTATTTTTGTTTTATGTCCTGTCGACAGAGACGAATGCCTTCAATAGAGGAGCCCATCACCCCGCCCCCAAACTACGACGCAGCCCTGAACATCTTGGCCCAGAGCCACGAGAGTGTCCTGATCAGCAAAGATGGCGCCACCCCATCGTCTCCCCCTGGCACGACCTCCGTCCTGCGTCGGACCTTGTCCGTGGAGCATGTTGGGATTTCCCGGGGCCGACCGATGACATTTTCCTCCTTTGGCGCCAACGCTAAGAGTTTCACACACACTCCAAGGCAGGAAGGGACCTAGCAATATATATGTGTATGTGTGTGTGTTTGAGTGGGTTTTTTTGTGTGTGTGTGTGCGCGCAAGCGTGCATGCAGATTATGCGCTCTTGTTTACAACAAAAAACGCTCCTTGTTAATGCTTGCGCAAGAATTAGAATGACTTTTTCTTCTTCTTCGATCGCTCAGACAGTTCCCTGTCAATGATGAGTGCAGATGTGTCATGCTGCCATCATGCGCCTAACTAAGAAATAGGTAGGCCCAGCAAATCCGACTTCGGCTGGAAGAAATCGTTTTGAAAGTGTTTCTTGAGAAAAAGGCAGGAGAATGGACAGAAAGATAGCAGATGACAGTAAGCAAGGAGAAAAGGCAGAGTCAAAGAGAGTGACAGTTTAGAGGAAGTTACAAGCACAGAACTTCCAGAAGGTAGGGGAACTATTTATGCAAAGACCCCCCTGGGATCCCCACGAGGTGGGGGGGGGATGACTTTTTGAAAATGAAAATATTGGGAAATATTTATTTTTATTGTGAAACTGAAGGCAATTAAGTTTTATGTAGGAGGCTCACGCAATCCAGTATGCAAGTCAGGGGGCAGAGAATGTTCAGTATAGAGCATCATTCCCCACTGGTGTGCATTTGTAGCTTATTGCCAGGGTAAAACAACAAGATTCTGGGTAAAGGTCCAGATGTGCCACCCCCGCCTACATTTCTCGCCTCTCCCCGCATTTCCACACTTGCCTTTCTTACCAAACATTAAGCTGTATTTTATTAACCTTTTCAGCTAATTTATCTTTAACAGCTAATCGCAGTCATGATAAAGGCCATTATCTAATAGGACCCCCCCCCCCTCATGTAGTGCAGTACACACAACAGCCACGGAGCATTTGTCACAGTCCTGGTTCATTGCGTTTTTCCTACTTGACTTTATCTTCTACTAAATGCATGTGTTTAATTATGTAAATGGATGACAATTAGTGTTAAATATAGGAAACGATAGAGGATGAAGTACTCAATCTGCAGTAAGAAAGGCAAGACTGAAAAAGTGGAAACAACCGAGAAATGGAGGAGGGGGGCGCATCTTTACCTTTACAAGTTTCTGAACCATAATCAACCCCAAGATAAAACGGTTTTAAAATGTTATAGAAACAAGTCATGTTCCCTGTACCATTAAATTGTCAGTCTGATTTAACTCTTTCCGTGCTAACCTGCGACGAGATCGCAGGACATGCGCACAACGCTTTGTTACTACGGTAACGGGATATCGCAGATGAACTTAAAAAATTCATAGTTCATAGGTCAACAGTCATGTGCGGTTCAAAGTGGTATAAAAGTGTTCCTCTACTGTCCCTTAATAGTTTTCAACCAATGAAATGACTTCTAGTCTATTTTAAGAACGGCAATGAATGAAAGCGAGTCACTACCCCCCTCTTTGTCTTCTTTGTCATGATTTTTTTAAAAACGTCATTAATCGGCCAGTAATGAAATTTTTTACTTTGGAACTTTAACAGACGTTAACTTTTATTATTATAAATAATACCACAAATTTTCAAAACTGTACCGTTAAGCATTCTGTTAAAAATAATTTGGATGTAATGAATGTAAACCCGGCTAGTGTTGAGCGGTTGTGAAGGGAAACATTCGGCCAGCGTAGAGTGAGTTAAAACAAATTAATTCATACTACTTGTGGCGGTGCCATAGCCGATGAGGTTTAACCGAGGCGTGGCACCACTACAGCTATCTGTATTAATAAAAAAAATCGGGACTTTACTGGTTTCGTACTGCCTCCGGGCATTGCCTCCAGTATTGTTCCCACCATATTTGTATTTACAAATGTCCCATATGTGTCTGATTCAGACCAAGAGGACGTAAAACTCCATTTTCGTTGAGTGAGTTAAAACTGTCTTTTTACGAGACGGAGCAAAGATTCTCAATCAACACACAGAAAACAGAATTGAGTTGTCTGGTTTAGTTTGGATTTTATAACCATTCGAGATAGATCATTTGCAGAACTTGGACATGAAAGGCAGAGTTTTGCCTTTTTGTTTCTATTAATTTGATTTGAAAAACAATGAAATAAACAAAGAATTCATACAAAATTGTCTTTCATGTTGTGGATACTACATAAAAATAAACATAAATATGCCTAAATTGAAATTTGGTATTTTTTTTTTGGGGGGGGGGGGGGGGGGGGGGGGTTGATTATTTTAGGCTTTTGCTCAAAACATTCTGAGCGACTTATGTCTGTTTTCCCCTGGCACCGTCACATATGTGTATTCAGGCTAAAGATCTAATGATCATAATATTTTTATAAGCCTTTTACTGATTTAGGACAAATGCAACAAGGAATCAAAGATGTAAGTGGGTAATTCTGTAATGAGCTCAGGTTCTAGTTTCTCTAGATAACGGTCGCCGCGCGAATAACGCTTACGCCAAACGGGGCCTAAGAAACACTTTAGAAAACGTTTGCGGAAGAATATTACAAGCTCTTGTCTGATTGGTCAATTTTTTATTATTATTTTAACCAAACTTTAATGGACCAATCAACAACAAGAAATGTATTCGCCCCATGTTAGTCACGTAATAGTTCGCCACGAGATACTTTAGGAGTAGCCACAAAACGTTTTTGGCAAACGTCGGTGATAGAGGTGTTTCTTAGTACTGTTTTTGCCGATTTGCGCTCACGCTACGCAACGTTAGCCCTTGTGAAACGGCCCCCTGATGTGACCAATATAATTTTGTTTGATCCTCCACTGAACTCCACGGAAGTAACTCAGCAACAGTGCAGTGTCTCCTCTGGTGGTTGCCTCCTGAAGAACTTACACATAGATTTGCTCCCCTTGGACTGCTGAATTTCCTGACAAACCAGGGTGTGGCTGTGAGTTGGGATATTGGGAATGAGCGGTGTGTGATGAACACTGTACAGCCCCAAAAGATAGGACAGCAACATTATTTTTTTTTAAATTCCCCATCTTTTACCCCCTCAAAAATGTTTTATAGTTGTTGGTGGCTGTCTTGCTGAGAAAGTTTATATATTGTGTTACGTTATGAATATATATACAATATTTTTGCCATGTTGAATTTTTTTTATTATCACTGTAAATTATGTCTTTTGGTGTGTGTTTAAAAACATATTTTTGGAGGTTGAAGAAAGTGTTGCCAGTGGGATGTGTTTTGCATCACTTGTTTATAAATCTACCTTGATTTTACGAACACGATCTGAAGAGATTACTCTGTACCTCTCTTTACAACTTTTTTGTACTCCCGCACCCCTCCCACCCACTCTCTAAAAAGAGGGGATTTATGTCTGATGAGTTCCCCCCTGTGGGGATACCGGGGGTGGTGGTCTTCCGTAAAAACAGTTCCCCCACCTTCTGGAAGTTCTGTGCTTGTAACTTCCTCTAATCTGTCTCTCTCTCTTTGACTCTGCCTTTTTCCTTGCTTTGTGTCATCTACTATCTTTCTGACTAGTTTTGGACCATTCTCCTACCTTTTTTCCACACAAAAATCTCCCATATACTGATATAGTTTTCTCCTTTGAGCTCCTCCGAAATCGGAATGTGTCGGCTGAATGCATGCAGCGAGGACTCCAGTGAAAACTGGAAAACGGACACATACGTACCCATTGTGGCCTTATGGCCCGGGAACGCAGAAGAAGAAGACGAAGAAGTCTGATGTGTCTGTGTGCATGTGTGTTTTTATTGGAGATTGTTGATTTGAATGTAAATTGTTGGTTCGTGCACAGGAACTTTGTTCAGAAACAAACAAAATCTGTCAATGTTGAATCCCCCCCCCCCTGTATTATTTGATGAATGGTACTTTAAATTTGGGACGCGCTCTATAACAGGAGCTAGTGAAAATGGGCACCAATTGTGTATATGATAAAGGACAGTCACACCAAGAGTTATTGGATAGTTCGTGTACAAAGACATGTGTACATATAAGTGGAAACCCATTCACATATCTCATCGGTTATCCCCCCAAAAAAATCTGGAAGAAATAAACAAGGTGTGTGCACATTACATGTGGGAATCCGTCCGCAATTTACGCTTGGAAACCCATATAAACACATACCTATTCGCATTTTCCACGCATATGTGACCTAGCACCACGAAAGGGACCTTAAAGTCCCTCGTACAGACCACATCAAACCCCACCTCAAGACCTTACACTGGCTTCCAGTCGAGGCAAGAATAAAGTATAAAATTGCTTGCCTCTGTTTCAATGATGTCCATTCATCTAGTCCTGCCTACCTCTCTGATCTCGTTCACCTGTACTCACCCTCCAGGTCTCTCCGTTCCTCTTCTGACAAACTTATCCTTTCTATTCCTCGTACTAACACTAAGACAAATGGTGAACGTTCATTTTCTTTCAGCGCCCCTTCTGTCTGGAACATCCTACCATATGAACTTCGTTCTGCTAAATCTTTCCAGTCTTTCAAAACCGCTCTTAAAACTCACCTCTTCCGGCAATACCTCTGATTTCTTCCTTTTCCTGTTTTCTGCCTTAAAATGATGTCCCCCACATTGTGGGTGGGTGGGTGTGCACGCGTATGTGAGTGTGGGCATGTGCGTGCGTGTTGTGGCTGTGTGCATGTTTGTGATAGTTGATATTGTAGTAGCTTATTTATGATTTATGTATTTATTTAAACAATTGTGAAGCGCCGTGAGCTCAAGAGAGAAAGGGCACTCTATAAATGTTATTTATTATTATTATTATTATTAAGTGTCAAAATGACCATTCTGAGAAAATAGTACAGTTAGAAACTTCAGACAATTCTCTTTCGAATGATATGAGATCCATTCTTGTAACTTGTTTTGTTTTCGAGTTATGAGCATTTAAAGTTGGTAGGGTGACTCGGCCATTTTGATAAATCACAGTAGTCTAAGCCTAGTTGAAGAAAATGCATCAACCTATTAATTTTAAAGCACTTTTTGGAGTATTTAGAGACTGTAGCAACGATTGTCCTTCATAAATATGAAATATGAGATGTTAGAGAGCATGAAAATACACATAAAACTCAAAATTGATCAAAAATGAGATTTTTGACTTTGCAAGCCTATTGTGAGAAACTAGCCCAGCGACTTAATGTTCCTTTCGTGGTGCTGGGCCACATATGTGCACAGACCCTAAGGATAGGCCAAAAAAGATACAGAAACAGCGTGTGTTCAGATTAATGGTGCATGTGTAAGTAAGGACAAAAAGAAAATTGAATTTCTTTAGTCAATCAATCAATATTTTTATTGTCCATTTTACAGGAAATTCTTTCTGCAGCGATAAAACAATCAACAAAACAACACAACAAGACAGAGTCATAGTACGTAGAAAAGCCTAAAAATAAAATATGCGACTATTTTAAACACATACAATTCTTGGTCACACCCACCCACAACCACACACATATTCACACACACAACAAACACATCATGCGCACGCATACAACCATTTATCTACCCATCCATCTAACTTATGCATACATATACATATGCTTACACGTACATACAACTTGCATTCACAATTTATATATTATACAAATATCTTAGTCTATATGCATACATTCTACATGCATACACAAACATTCATACAAGATTTTTTTTGATTTTTTTTCTAAACTACCGTATTTTTCGGCTCATTAGGCGCTGCTGTGTATAAGGCGAATAGGGCAATTTTCAAGAAAAATCTGACAAAATTCAAGTAAATGGTGCCCTCGTTTATAAGGCGATACACACCTCACAACAGAATGTCGAAGTTTGAAGCCCGTACACGTCTTGTAAACGATCACTGATCGCCATTTTTGTTGTCGTAAACGAGAGTTGGCTCACTTCTCAAATAATCGAAACTGCGACTTCCGGTTGTTGATTTTGGCCAATTCTTTGCGGAAACTGGTGGAATTATGGCATTTTAAGCTCTACAACGATGCATTTTACATCCAATGAAGGGTTGTGGCATCTGTTGGACGGTATCTCAGACGATAATAAGGATTTTAAAGCATTTTAACGTGAGTATTCGTCGTATCGGCGACTCGTTACCACTTTCGATGTTGTGACTCACAGTAGACTGTACTGAGTACTACGGCAATCGTTGCCTCTCTTCTCACGATTTTGTTCACTAATAGGGCTCCCTCGTTTATTAGGCGCATAGGTCGAAATTGGAGAAAACAATATCGCCTTATAGTCCGAAAAATACGGTAGTAAAATTGAGATATGAGGTTTTTTAATTTCACTGACGATATGAACTGACTTTTTGTGTTGGTTTTGTGAGTTAAAATACTCAAAGCATTTTCTCATTGCTGGTTTGAGGGTGTAGCAATAATCTTTTTAGTGGGTAATAACTGATATTTTTCAAATAAGATGTCTCATCCAGGAAAGAGATGATCGTTCGACTGGGTTTAAATGCTTCTGTGTGTTGAAGTCTGGAAGTCCCCAATTCTGTGATAATGTTTGTGTGTGGAGAAAATAATGGTGCCTTCTTGTATGGAAGTGGCCATTTATGATTAGGGTAATATGCAGTGGCTAAGTTAAAATGTTTGTTTCACCAGTAAGGCCGGGTTCACATTAGATGCGCAAGTTCTGTACTGGAAAACCCTAAATAAGTGGAAGAAAGAAGGATAAAAGTTTACGCATATAGGGGAAATTTGGACATGTGCGCAAATCATTTCCCTTCTTTGTTTGACTTATTTATGGATTGCGCACGGGTTTCCGCATGGAATATCCGCTTATGTGTGTACACGGCCTAAGGCCTTGAAAGAATATTTTGAAAGAATTTTGTTTGTCAGAATACATATTTTTACACACATGGCACAGAGGCGATCAACCACGGCAAAGCAATAACAAAATCGATTGTTGCCATGCTCAGCGAAGAAGAAGAAGCATGTTATGACTGTTTGTAAGGACTGTTTCTGTTTCTCCACAGATACTGACAATGATTGTTAAAGGGTTAACCATCTCATTATTTTCCGTTTTTGTTTTTTTCACTTTACATTGGGGACCATTTATGCTTACTGTTGGCACTCCAACTCAGTCTCCTCATTCAAAAACCTCTCTTAACCCTCTCAAGGCGCCGATTGCGCCTGCTGAACGCCAGGTCTAGTACGTTCACTTTCACTTTCTCCCTACCCACAATGCAATATACTAAGTTAGTTCTTCCTGTTTCTGACACTCCCGGGTCGGTTTTGGTCTTTACAGCAAGGGAAAGCACCCAATAGTCTTTTTGAACTGATTTTTCAAAGTGACGCCACATTTTTGTTTTTTTGCCATGTGACGTGAGCAGTATTGACCTGGTTGGATGTTTGGAGTGCCATTAAGGATTTTTTTTTCTAATTGATGGTTTGTTGTATGACATTGTGTTAGCTTTCGATTGAAAATATCATCATTGCTATTCAATATGCATCTTTCAGAAATGAAATGTGAGTTTGACTTTATTTTGGGTGATTTTGTTTAATAAAAGATTTGGTGTGACGTTCGGAGTTACTCCCCTTCTCTTATGCAATAGGATCGATTCTCGGTTCGATTGATCGGGAGGCATAGGGTTAAAGCCCATCTTTTTCCTGCTGCACCCTAAATATTTGATCAGTTGTCTATCATTGTGTGCACGTGAGGGAAGATTGAATAAGAGGTTTGTGCTGTGCTTTGTGGTGTGTGTGTGTGTGTGTGTGTGTGTGTGAGCATGCATGTGTGCATACATGTGTGCTTGTGTGTGTTTTGGTTTTGTGGGTTGTGTGTGCACGCATGTGTGTGTGTGTCTGTGTGTGTCTGTCTGCGTGCGTACGTTGTGTGTGAGGGTGTTTGTGTATGTGTGTTGGTGTATGTGGTCAGTCCGTGCGGCTCGGTTGCTGTGGCTTACTGAATGGGGTATGAACGAGTTGGTGTTGATAAATGTGTGTGTGTGTGTGTGTTAGAGAGAGAGAGAGAGTTGCTTTGTATATATGCGTTGTTGCTGGTTGGTATCATTCTTGAATGCTGTTTTTGTTGTCTGTTGATTAATAATTGATTGTAAAGCGCTTTGGGCTCATCTGAGATAAATCGCTATATAAATGTACTATTATTATTATTTAGTTTGATTACTTGATACACTGCTACATCATTGTTACATATCAACACCGTGATATATGTCAGTGTTAATGCCAATGGTTTGCCTCATGGGTGCAACTACACTTAATGAAAAAAACCTGAAATGCCAGGGTCCAGGGGTAATGTCCCCCTGCAGCTGAAGCAAAAATTCATTTATGAAGGTATTTTAGTTTGCTTTTTTCCACAATTTATGCAAATGCTTATTTTAATGTGTTTGAAAAATACAGTAGACACACAAAGATCTTGTTTGACAATTTTAAAAAAACGGAACTTCCTTTTCTGGTAAAATTAAAAAAACAGGAAATCCTGGTATACCAGGAAAAGTTGCACCCATGTTGGCATGTGTTTGTTTTGAGGAAAACTCCTGTCCCTCCCTTTTTGCTATGAATGAAATGTGTTTCACATCCTCTAATCTGGATATACAGTGGAATCCGTTTAATTGGCCATTGGATAATCGGCCAAAGCCGCTTAATCGGCCAATTTCCTCTGGAATGGATTTTTTTTCCTTAAGCATGTGTTATTTTGTTTGTTTTTACGGCCAAATCTGAAATCTTCACTTTATTGGCCACTTTTTCTCTCTAATTTTTTCTCTGTACCCCTTTTTGAGAGGGAGAACAACAGAGGCAGACAAACTAACAACACGCTTTTGACGTTTACATGGTTGAGTGTGAAGTTGGAAGGTGAGCTGTTGTCAATTGAAAGACCATGCATGGCGTTAAAATCACTCAAGAAAACAAAATCATTGTCTTTTACTCGTGCTTCTGTCAAGTTGTAGGATTAATAAACACACACACACACACACATCACAAAAAGGGAAAGAATTTGAATTTGAACTGCAACATTTAGTTTTGACGTCATTGCTTTTGACTTGCATAATTGCGTCATACAGTATCTCGATGTTCGTTTTATCGGCCGATTCGCTTTATCGGCCATATTTTTCCTGGTCCCAAAAGTGTCCGATTAAGTGGATTCCACTGTATATGAATGTGCAGATAGTGGGTTGATCCTGGATATATTGCAATAAGCAGGAAAGACCCATTTTTCATAACATTCGTTCCTCCTTTTCTATATTTGTACCATTTTGGGGGGTATGTTAACTGAATGGAAAAGTATTTATATGTCACGTGTGTTAATGTGCACAGATTTGTGTGCATGTGTCAGTGTATGCACATGTAATGCTCATTCTGAACGAACTGTTCCTCTGTGTGTGTGTGTGTGTGTGTGTAAGAGAAAGAGAGATAAACCCGTACCAATTGATCTGTTCAAATTTGTTCTGCAGATCATGATTGTTGTGATGGATATGTATTAATAATAGGAACCAATGAAATATGGACTTTTACTTAAAATTAATAATTTCACACAATTGCCTTTCACAATCTTGTAAATCTAACCATGCATTACTATTTATGAAATCACTGTCATGTTTGAGCATCTATTGTGAAAGTGCAACATGATTTAGGAGTGTAGTTTTTTTTGCTATTTTGTTTTGTTTTGACTTTTTTCCTTTCTCTCTTTTTGTTTTTACCCCCCCCCTAAGTTTTACAGAGGAGGATCAAAAAGAAAATGAAACTACAAATATATAAGTAGTTGTTGTTGGCTTACCCTGGCTAAAAGACTCCAGGGACCATCCCAACAGCGGAAGCTCTTGAACACTATGGTACAAGTGCATCAGCAGCTACGGATGAGAACATTACGTGTGTGACCCATTTTTGATTACCCTGCCACATGGGCAGCCATACTCTGTCTTCGGGGGGGGGGAGGGGGGGGGGAATATATAAGTAATAACTTGTATAAATAAAAAAATGTTAAGCATTTTCATATTGTACTAAAATATGACTAAAAGTTTTAGTTATTCATTTATGATATAAACATGTTCAAATAGAATTTACACTGCTAACCAGTGCTTCTTCATCTGCTTATTATAACATCAGCATTAGTTTTTGATTGTCAGGCATGGCTTTTTTAATGTCTAATTATTGGGTTGTCATTTTGATGAACTATGCATTTATTTTTGGATTTCTTGTACATTTTTTATCTGTTTAAACAAAATATCAGGCTGTGTATCACGAAACAGACTAGCTAAGTATAAATATATATTTGTGGATTTTTTTCCCATGGAAAATGACGGAAAGAAAGGGAAAGTGTTTGCTTTTAGTTTTAGTAAGCATTAAACTTGGATTAGTTTGGTGGTTGTTGAGATTTGTAATTGTTGACGTTTCAAATGAAACCAAATCAAAATCGCTTGATCATCTCTCGTGGAGAAATGACATTCAGCTGCCGGGATAACAGACATCCACGTTCAGCATGCTTGAATATAAGCACATTTTGACTTAACCCTTTCACCGCCAGCCATATTTCAGCAAAAAATTCCATTAAATTTACGTGGGTAGAGAACAAAGTCCATCTGCTACACTAAGTATTGGGGAGTCTTCTGTGGCATATATAAACCTTACTAGCCGTACTAACCTTACTTCCCAAAACTAAGACAATAGGGTCTTTGGATAATAGACCCCGATTTGATGCTTTTTAGTGACATGGGTGTTAAATCACTGTGGTGCTAAAAATGCGACATTGGCGGTGAAAGGGTTAAGCAAGTCACTCGAGTATTACGAAAGATGCAAAAGATGTTTAACTTTTATTCTCCGAGTCTGGAATAGTTGTTACGTATTTGCAACGTTGTTGTTGTAAACAAGACTGACGTTCGACAACAGGAAAAACAGAGTGACTTAAAAGTACATTTATAACTATTGCATGGGTGCTCCTGGGAAATTTCAAAAATCCTGCAAGCCCCGTCGGAGTGCAGGGGACAATGCCCCTCTGGGGGGGGCAATGCCCCCTGGAAGCTGAAGGGAAACAACAGTTTCCCATGTAATGGTCGACTTATGGCAATGATTTGACCGCCAGGGGGCAGTCAAACCACTAGGGGCTTATCACGCTATATTCTTAGTTGGGCGTAGTGAGAGAGAGAGAGAGAGAGAGAGAGAGGGTGGGACTCATCCCTATCTCTCTCTTTATCCCCAACTAAGAATAGAGAGAGGATTAGCCCCACTCGAGTGTTATACCACCTGGTGGTCAAAAGAGCCAGCTAAGCCGCTCATTGACAGGCTCTCGTTGCACTTTCACTTCTGGTTAAACTTCATGACCTCTATAACCAGCAAAATGCATCTTCTCAAATTCTCATGATCTGGCGATGCCGGCTCCAGGCAATAAAAAAAAATCCTGAACTTCAGGACATCCTGGAAGCAGGAGCATGCATTTTATTGTATACTGTATGGACTGCATGTGTATTCTGTAAAGGAACTTGGGTATGAAATATTTTTTTGTTTTTGTATCCCGACTGGTTGCAATGTGTAAATATGTATAAACAGAAATCATGTGCCATCAAATTGCATTAACTAGTCATTGTGCTGGTAAATTGTTTCCTGCAATATACATGTATATGTATCTCTATCTTCCCCACAAGAATACCTGGTGAGAATTTTACCTTTTCTTCTCTGACATATATGTGACCCAGCACCCAGAAAGGGACCTTAAGTGTCAAACTGACCATTCTGAGAATATTATACATTTGAACACTTCAGACAATTCTCTTTCTAATGATACAAGAACCATTCTTGTATCATTTCCCGTTCCAGAATTATGAGCATTTAAAGTTAGTAGGATGAGTGTCGGCCATTTTGAGGAAAACACAGTCTAAAGTCTAGCTTTAACTGAAGAAAATGCATTGACCTACTCATTTTAAAACACTTATAAGACCATCTACAGACCAAGTTAAAGATTATCCTTTGTAAATATGAAAGATTAGATGTTGGAGAACACAAACATACCCATAACTCAAAATTGACCCAAAAAATGTTTGTAAGCCTGTTGTGTGAAACTAAAGATGCGCAGCACGGGATGAGATAGGATTTGAGAAATATATTAGATAATAGAAAAGCGTTTGTTGTTTACAATGATATTGACAGGATATGAAGAGAGTAATTAATGTCCCTTCTGTGGTGCTGGGTCACATATGTATCATACATGTATCATAAAAAATATAAAGTTTGGTGACATTGTTATCCTTTCCAGCTTTACCCTTGCTCTTTTCTTTTTGACTGCTCCACTCTTCCTTTGACAGTCATCTTCTGAAAGTACAGAGAAGAGATATTAACCCCTTATAAACACCCGTACAAAAGATATGTGTTATTGAGGGGGGTTTTCTCCAATTTATTTGGAAAATGTAAAGAAAAAGATTAAAAAAAGGGGAGAAAAAAAGAGAAGATATTAACCCATTCACTGCCTTCCCCTTGTCTACTATGGGGTGTGTGTGATGTCATTGATGATGTCATAACTTTTGATATCATTGGCCACTGCAACTAGGGTTATTAGCGCCCTTGATGGCAAGAGTTAAGCCCTTATTGATCAGTATCCAAAAGGGCATTCACTCTTGCAAAAGGCAGCCAAATGGGGTTATTGGCGAGTTATTCCCTTGTTTGGTCAGTACTCAACCATCTTCCCTCACCTACCAAGGGCATTCACTCTTGCAAAGGGTGTTCACTTCTTTGCAGTGGCCAATAGCCCTGGAATGACGGCTTTGGGCTTAGATAAGTCAGGAAAGAAATATCGTCTGTGAAATTCAGAAAACTTGTATCTCAATTTTGGTAGTTTTGAGAAAACGTTTTAAAAATTAACCACGTTTACCACAATTGATTAACTATGATGAATATGTTGTTCAAGACATTGCGAGTTTAGTCCTGCATTTTGTTAAAAAATTATTATTATTATTTTTTTAATACTTAAAAACAATGAAGATACATGTTTTTTGTCCTGAAGGAGATCTGAATTTGGAACTTACAATTTTTTCTTCTATTAATTTTACACAACCTCATTTACCCCAGATAGAAAGTCGTTAGAGATACAAGCTTTGGATGGAAGGTGGCGGGAAAAATTAGAAAGCTATGTATTTAACTAAAAAAAACCAAAAATCGAGATACAAGGTTTTTGGAATTTCACCGACGATATGTCTAGACCATTTTCTCAGATCGAGTCTGTCAGGACTCATTTAAATTTTGTAATAAGAAAATCAATGAACTAGGAAAGTCTTTTCTGTTGAAACTTTCTACCCTATCTTTGCTGAACTTATTTTCTTTTTTTTCCCGTACTACCCCCTAAAGTGCAGCAGAATCTTCAACGTGATGAAGTTGGCTGCCTAAGGCAAAGACGAACTCTTGCTTGCTCCTGTCTCTCAGATTCACAAACTAGTCTCGCCTCTTTTGAAGTTTTTCTGAAACAGTATTAAGTATGGTAGGTATGTAAACTAATGATCATAGTAAGTGAAAAGCGCATTGTGTGTGAACGCGCCCGTGTATGCGTGTGTGTACGCGCGTGCGCATGTTTTGGCTGTGTGCATGCTTATGATAGTTAATATTTTAGCAGTATATTTATATTTATTATTATAATGTATGTAAATTATAAATGATTAATATTTGTGGTTAATGTTTTTAAAATAAAATGCCTTTATCGTGTAAGTGTGGGCTTTGGATTGTAAAGGCCTGATTATGGATTGAACTTTAGATTATTCACATCTCTACTTTCTGAAAATGATATCTCTACGTTTTGCCAAGATGAAGAAAGATATTGAGTCTGTCTGCATGTCCTTGTTTTGTATGCGTTTTGTAAAATAAAATGTTTATATTTTGATACTGCTCCTCTGTTTGGTTTTAAGGCGTTATAATATGTCCATACATATCAATATATCTGCAGTGATAAACAGGTCTGATTAGTGTGGGTTTGTTTTCTTTCATTGATGCTTTTTGCGATTTACTTTAAAAGGGAGTTATTTTATAGGAATTCGTACCCATCTTTTAATTATTGTTTTGGACGTCCAATCAGTATTATATCGCTGGCTGAAATACTTACATACGATTGCTAAAGTTAAAAGATGTGAACATTATTATGTAGAAAACAAACTGTAAATTGTTGATTATGTAGCAGTGGTTTGCAAAATGTTATTTTTGAAAGATGAAATTTGATGAACTTTTTTTTTTCAACATTTGAAAAAAAGATTGTACTTCTAGTTTGGTTTATAATTCAAAATATGGTTATTTTAATCATAGCTGCCAACTTTACAGAAATGAAATTCCTGACAAAATGTATGGGGAGGTTGGCAAAAGCAAAGACCCTCAGTGAGATCCAGGATCAAAGCTCCTTCAGGCATCAGAATAGTCTTAAGTCCAATCCTCTGAAAACTGCGGTCCAAGGGCCATCAAGGCCCTAGACTATAGAGGGACAACACTGAAATCAATCCCCAACATGACCAAAAAGGCTAAATGCAATGAGATATCACTATAAAATGCTATTTAACAGAAAAGATAACACCTCAATTTAAAGCCAAAACCTCTGACAGAAGAGACCAATCCTCTGTTAGAAATTCTCAATCCTCTGAAATTAGCAGATCCTCTGACAATTCTGATACCTGCTCCTTTTACTGTTTGGTTGCAGTGGGGACAAGAAATGACAACAATCGAGTTTCCATAACTGTTTTAAATCTATATTTTCATGATCAAAAATGTCAATTTCAATCAAACATCTTGTATATAAAAAAAAGACATACATGTGCACAAAAAAGTCAAATTATTCCACTTTCCTGGTAAAATGTTTACCTAAACCTGTGGAAATGAAAACAATATCTTTCAGTGTCCCATCCTTCTATACCCCCAAACGTCAAAATCAGGAAAATCTGATAATTTTCTGGAATTTCCTGACAAATTTCAAAATTCTGGATATTCCTGACAAATTCCTGAGGGTTGGCAGCTATGTTTTCATGTATGTGAGCTTTATTTTGAATTGATTTTGTTAAGTGTCAGGTGAATTTGAAGCAGTGAGAATGGCAGAGTGCAGATTGACTTGCAACAAAGTCGAGCCTTTTTTCAATTGTCAGAATCATGCAGAGCTTATCCTGTATTTTTGTAAAGAACAAACGTTTAACGTCCTCCGGTCTGGAACATACACATATTGGACATTAGTAGATATAAATATGGTGGGAACGATCCTGGAGGCAATGCCCGGAGGCAGCACAACACCAGGAAAGTCCCGATTTTTTAGCAATACAGATATTATTATGTATTTTTGTAAACACTTTAGCTTTGTTGGTTTCTCCTCCAAATTTTAGTACTGTCATGTGTATTCAATTTTAAATAATAAATAATTTTAATAAAATAAATTAATAAATAATAAATTGAATAATAAAGTGTTTGCCAAAGTTTTCAAGTATGATAAGTTCCTCTTTAAAAAATAATAAAAATTGTAATGTTTTGAACCTGTGGAAATGAAAAAAATACCTTTCAGTGTCCCACCCTTCCATACCCCCAAAAGTCAAATGATTCTACTTTCCTGGCAAAATGTTTACTTAAACCTGTGGAAATGAAAAAAATACCTTTCAGTGTCCCACCCTTCCATACCCCCAAAAGTCAAATGATTCTACTTTCCTGGCAAAATGGTTACTTAAACCTGTGGAAATGAAAAAAATACCTTTCAGTGTCCCACCCTTCCATACCCCCAAAAGTCAAATGATTCTACTTTCCTGGCAAAATGGTTACTTAAACCTGTGGAAATGAAAAAAATACCTTTCAGTGTCCCACCCTTCCATACCCCCAAAAGTCCCTTTAAAAAAAAAGAAGTAATGTTTTGAAGATGAACGGATCCTGTTATTTACCAAATTACAATGTTTCAAACATTTAAATTTTTGTTTTCAACTTTCAAGCATATCAAAACTTGTTCATTCATGTATAGTTTAAATGCTAGTGATGTTAATAGTACTACAACAAAAACATTTGTTTAAATTTTGAATGTTCACTTAATGTTTGTACCATTTTAAACATTGCCACATTCCGTAATCAAGGACAGGGTGAATGAAAAAGAACGTCAATTTCAAATTTCAGAGCAAGCTGTTTCTGAGTTAAGTTATTTCCGCTTTATAGTAACATTTGCTGTGTGCGTCAATGGGAGTTAAAAAAAAATATATTAAAAAAATGTCATGCTTTTTTTTGGTTACACATTTTGATATTTTTTTTTAACAAAAGTTTTGTTGCAGTAAAAATTACATTAAAGTACATCGCCGACATTTTTGTGTGTGGATTTGTTCAGAGTTGAGTACAGCTGTGATAATCTGTGACATGGTGTAGAGTGGCACAGAGGTAAAGCGTTCCCCTTGTGTCAAGTAAACCCGAGTTCGAACCTGGGTACAGGGGATTTTTCTTCTCACTTTGCACTAGGCCTTACGGTCTGAACGTGGAGTCTTTGGGATGAAGCGATAAACCGAGGTCCCGTGTGCCTATGTACTCAGCACACATTAATCCCAGTGGCAACCAAAAAGTTGTCATTTGGTCACAATTACCTCCCATTTCCTTCATCATCAGTCACACAAAAATTGCATGCAAAAATAAATTGGGTGGCACGCCTCTGACTATGATGCGCTCTCCAGGTGGGAGCAACCCGAATTTCACAGAGATGCCTCCGTGACTATAAAGTACCTAATGTTGGTGGTGAAGTCGATACTGTGAAGATGCATGACAGACGCAGTCCACTTTTCTCCATTCACATCCACTTTCCTCTCTATTCACATCCACTTTCCTCTCTATTCACATCCACTTTCCTCTCCATTCACATCCACTTTCCTCTCTATTCACATCCACTTTCCTCTCCATTCACATCCTCTTTCCTCTCCATTCACATCCACTTTCCTCTCCATTCACATCCACTTTCCTCTCCATTCACATCCACTTTCCTCTCTATTCACATCCACTTTCCTCTCCATTCACATCCACTTTCCTCTCCATTCACATCCACTTTCCTCTCCATTCACATCCACTTTCCTCTCCATTCACATCCACTTTCCTCTCCATTCACAACCACTTTCCTCTCCATTCACATCCACTTTCCTCTCAATTCACATCCACTTTCCTCTCCATTTCCACTTTCCTCTCCATTCACATCCACTTTCCTCTCCATTCACACCCACTTTCCTCTCCATTCACATCCACTTTCCTCTCCATTCACATCCACTTTCCTCTCCATTCACATCCACTTTCCTCTCTATTCACATCCACTTTCCTCTCCATTCACATCCACTTTCCTCTCAATTCACATCCACTTTCCTCTCATCCATTCCATTCATCCACTTTCCTCTTTCACATCCCTCTCACATCCACTTTCCTCTCCATTCACACCACTTTCCTCTCCATTCACATCCATTTTCCTCTCATTCACATCCACTTTCCTCTCCATTCACATCCACTTTCCTCTTCACATCCACTTTCCTCTCATTCACATCCACTTTCCTCTCATTCACATCCACTTTCCTCTCTCCACTTTCCTCTCATTCACATCCACTTTCCTCTCTATTCACATCCACTTTCCTCTCATCCACTTTCCTCTCATTCACATCCACTTTCCTCTCCATTCACATCCACTTTCCTCACATTCACCTCCTCTCCATTCACACCCACTTTCCTCTCCATTCACATCCACTTTCCTCTCTATTCACATCCACTTTCCTCTCCATTCACAACCACTTTCCTCTCAATTCACATCCACTTTCCTCTCAATTCACACCCACTTTCCTCTCCACTTTCCTCTCCTCCATTCACATCCACTTTCCTCTCCATTCACATCCACTTTCCTCTCCATTCACATCCACTTTCCTCTCCATTCACATCCACTTTCCTCTCTCTTTCCTCTCCATTCACATCCACTTTCCTCTCCATTCACATCCACTTTCCTCTCCATTCACATCCACTTTCCTCTCAATTCACATCCATCTCATTCATCCACTTTCCTCTCCATTCACATCCACTTTCCTCTCCATTCACATCCACTTTCCCTCCTCCACTTTCCTCTCATTCACATCCACTTTCCTCTCCATTCACATCCACTTTCCTCTCTATTCACATCCACTTTCCTCTCCATTCTTTCCTCTCCATTCACATCCACTTTCCTCTCCATTCACATCCACTTTCCTCTCCATTCACATCCACTTTCCTCTCAATTCTCCACTTTCCTTCACAACCACTTTCCTCTCAATTCACATTCACACCCACTTTCCTCTCCATTCACATCCACTTTCCTCTCTATTCACATCCACTTTCCTCTCCATTCACATCCACTTTCCTCTCCATTCACATCCACTTTCCTCTCCATTCACATCCACTTTCCTCTCAATTCACATCCACTTTCCTCTCCATTTCCACTTTCCTCTCTATTCATCCACTTTCCTCTCCATTCACACCCACTTTCCTCTCCATTCCATTCACATCCACTTTCCTCTCCATTCACACCCACTTTCCTCTCCATTCACACCCACTTTCCTCTCCATTCATCCACTTTCCTCTCCACTTTCCTCTCCATTCACACCCACTTTCCTCTCATTCACATCCACTTTCCTCTCTATTCACATCCACTTTCCTCTCCATTCACATCCACTTTCCTCTCACTTTCCTCTCCATTCACACCCACTTTCCTCTCCATTCACATCCACTTTCCTCTCTATTCACATCCACTTTCCTCTCCATTCACATCCACTTTCCTCTCCATTCACATCCACTTTCCTCTCCATTCACATCCACTTTCCTCTCAATTCACACCCACTTTCCTCTCCATTCACATCCACTTTCCTTTCTCTATTCACATCCACTTTCCTCTCCATTCACACCCACTTTCCTCTCCATTCACATCCACTTTCCTCTCCATTCACATCCACTTTCCTCTCTATTCACACCCACTTTCCTCTCCATTCACACCCACTTTCCTCTCTATTCACATCCACTTTCCTCTCAATTCACATCCACTTTCCTCTCTATTCACATCCACTTTCCTCTCTATTCACATCCACTTTCCTCTCCATTCACACCCACTTTCCTCTCCATTCACATCCACTTTCCTCTCCATTCACATCCACTTTCCTCTCTATTCACACCCACTTTCCTCTCCATTCCACTTTCCTCTCTATTCACATCCACTTTCCTCTCATTCACATCCACTTTCCTCTCTATTCACACCCACTTTCCTCTCATTCACATCCATTCTATTCACACCCACTTTCCTCTCCATTCACACCCACTTTCCTCTCCATTCACACCCACTTTCCTCTCCTTCACCCCTCATCTATCTCCATTTTCCTCTCTATTCACATCCACTTTCTTTTCCATTCAAATACGAAGAAAGCAAACTGTTTCACACTATTCACTCATCATTTAATTGTAACGTCATTCTTTGTATTCAACCAACATCGTGATTACTGAATATATGTCACTTCTTATGGAGAACTAAATTAGCTTTGTTATGAAAGAACTAAATCAACATTGTTCTCATGAAAGACAGATGCAGATTCCACACAAACATGATTTGTAAAACAAATTTTTTAAAAACAAAATCTGCAGCAAAGGCACCCAAGCATGCACCACATTCTTACTAGTTCAATGGAATCACATGAAACAGATTGAGTCATAGTTACATGTGTGTGTGATGTGTGTACTGAATTGGGTTTTATGTGTGAACATGTAATGTGTGTGTACATTTGAGTGTGTATATAATATGCATATGATTACCGTATGACAATTATTTTCATTTTGAAAACTTTAGATGCAAAGTACTATCAAATAAATTGTTATAAAGCACAAAAATAGTGGCACTTTGAGCCATTGATCTACTGGTAGTGTACTAAAACAGGAAGTCATGGGCGCAACTACACAAAATGAAAAAAACACTGAAAGGCTGGGGTCCAGGGGTAATGTCCCCCTGCAGCTGAAGAAAAAATTGATTTATGAAAGTATTTTATAGTTTGCTTTTTCCACAATTTATACAAATGCTTATTTTCAAGTGTTTGAAAAATACAGTAGACACACAAAGATCTTGATTGACAAATTGAAAAAAAAAGAGGGAATTCCTTTTCTGGTGAAATTCAAAAATTCAAATCCTTCTATACTAAGAAAAGTTGCACCCACGGGTACTGCATGTTTTAAACACACACATGCACACACACACACACAGGAGAACTATAAGCCATCTATTGGGTACAATTCATACAAGACATCCATAATTTCATTCACTTCACCATAAATGATTGTTACAATGAAAACGTTAATAAAGGAGAATGCAAGATCTGTACACAATGCTGCACAACCTCGGATGGATCCCCCCCCCCCCCCCCCCCCCCCCCCCCCCCCCCCCCCCCCCCCCCCCCCCCCCCCCCCCCCCCACTACACCATAGCAATTAGTATTATATGCAACTCGGACAGCAAAATATAACCAATTAGTGAAAAAACAAAACACTTTTCCCCTAAGGGGGGGGGGGGGGGGGGGACTCTGGGTCAAATAAATGATCTTGCCTTCTTCGCTCTGCTTCGAAAGCTGAACATTTTCTTTACAGATGTAAGATTATTTATTAAATGAAAAATCATCTGCTGACTTTCCCATTCAAACTAAATAAGAAACATTGAAGGACTTTCAAAATGTAACTGCGTACGACATAAAAGGACTGATAGAATGTAAACAGAAGTGATAATTTGCGGCACATAATTCAAGACATAATTTTTTATATCAATTGTTATGATTTGAGTGAGGTCAAGGGGAAAAAAACAACTTAACTGCTTTGTCTTAACAATTAACCCTTCTCCGCCAATGTCGCATTTATGCACCACAATGGTTTAACACCCATCAAAAGGCATCAAATCAGGGCCTGTTATCTGACGACCATATTCTCAATTTTGGGAGGTAAGGGTGGGCCTAATGTTGTACATGTCACAGAGGAATTCCCTATATTGCAAATACGTTTTTTTCTCTACCCAGTTAAGTTTAATGGTATTTTTCGGCTGAAGAATGGATGGCAGCGAAAGGGTCAAGCATTCTGCACATTTTGTTTGAGAAAAGATTCAGTTAACCCCTTGACTGCCACCAACGTATCACGTACTGACCTGATGACATCACTGATGATGTTATCAGATGAAGAGGAATAACCCTGATATGCTGGCTTTTGCTCTAACACAGTCAAGAGAGTTATATCCCCAGACCATTTTGTCAGATTGGCTCTATCAGTTGTCTTTTTCATGGCATGATTTGCCCAATGATTTTTTCTTTAATTTTTCCCTGGCAGTCAAGGGGTTAAAAAAAAGTGTTTAGTTGAAGGGTGGCATTACTAACACTTCATAAGTGCTAGGGTGAAATACCAATTATAAAGAAAAAGATGCACACCAGTTTATCAAAAGAAAAAGAATAAAAGTACCACACTGACAGCGTTAACAGTCCCTTAACTCATTCGCATCACAATGATTTTGATTTATTAAAAAAAAAAAAATCACAAATCACTCCAGCCATACACACAAACAAAACATACATAAACAAAAGGTGAAATGAAAGAGGATTGTGTTTTTACTTCAGGTTTAGACATAGGGAAGTGGTAGATCAGACTTTTTTTTATATATAGACTTTTAATATGTAGAAAAACTCTACACCGATTGGTTTCCCCACTACAAAAGCAAAGTCAGAGGCAAAATTGTGGTCTAAGGGAGCGAAGTGAGTTTAGAAGAGACCAAGGTATGGTTTGCACACAGACTTACTTCTCATGAAGCAAATTGACAGCTATCTGCTAATTCCGGACATATATGTCCGGAACGACTTGAATGAGTTAACACATGAGTCCTTAACAAATGTTTCATTTTTTCATTTTTACAAAAAAAGTTCATAACTTCAAAAAAAATGATTATCACCATAAATTAACCAAAAACAACATTTGTAAACGAAAAATAAAGCGAATAACAAATATGAAAAAAATATAAATAGCAGAAAAGATGCAATAGGCCATTTGCTGCAGCCGGGCGACCTATAATTTCAATCAAGGTTTTGAAAAAAAACGGACAGACATGCGGGCAATGGAGTAGTCTAGCCCACAGTATGCCCACCCGCCCGCGGCAAATGCCCTATTAAATGAATTACCAACAGACCAGAATGCATGTATACCTCTCAAACCAAAAGAAAAGGCAAAATCAAAAACCATGAATCGAGGCAGTGGGTGGATGCCTCGTGCCTCCAAACAGGGAGCTGGACAACCCCGCCCCCCTCCACGAGTCTCTCCCTGCTGGGGATACCGGGGGGTCTTTCGTAAAAATAGTTCCCCCATCTTCTTGAAGTTCTGTGCTTGTAACTTCCTCTTAATCTGCCACTCTCTTTGACTCTGCCTTTTCCCTACGCTTTCTATCATCCACTACCTCACTACACACACTGATGATATATTTCTTTTTCTTTTTTTGGTGTCCATTGTTTACAAGCAACAAAATCTCACCGGACTGAATTCTTCAAAAACACCAACAAAAAACACCACAAAAAACACTTCTTTTCTCTCATGTCAACTGTCTGATCTCAAAACCCTCTCATTGAATCAATTCACTTTTTTAAATACAAAACATGAAATAGAGTAACATAATTTTCGGCCTATGAGAAGCTACAGCGCACAAGGTGCACACACACACCCTCCCCCAATATTTAGAAAAAACATGTATTTAAGTCATAGATAAAGGTGTTTACAGTGGATAAGATGCAAATAATCAGAGGAAAACAGTCCAAATTTGAGTGCCACATTTTACTGGTAGTGTGGGTGAACTGAACAGCTCATTCCTCAACGAAGATGATGAAAAAAGCCACAACACAGAATTGAATACAATAATTTTTTTTATTATGTGCGACAAACATTCTTCTTCAATAGCATTTGCTGGTACTTTTTCGAAAATAAATTGGACCGTCAGCGCTTAAAAAACAAATAAATTATACCTCTATGATAATGCATACAACATATTTTAGGCGTTTGCCATTCTTAGATTCTGTGATTTTAAAAATCTTTTGGGAGGTATATATCAGTGGATAAGGTAGAGGAGTCAAAATGCAGTAAAGTAAAAAGTTGCGTCTTATAGGCCGAATATTACGATACGCATAGTATTAGCAAAGACTCTAAAAGGGTAAGATGGACTACTTAAGAGTTACGGCGAGCCGGGCTGATAGAGTTATCGTTAGTGGGGTAGTTATCCAAAGTATAACTGACTCATGAAAAGATAACTCTCTCAGGTTTGAAAAAAAGAGTTAATGTAACCTAAATGTGTCACGTTTAAAAGGGACATAACCAGTGTTTCTGTCCTCACTACTCATATAGGGAAAAGGGACCGGATGTTAGTCTTTCTTTTTTAGTGTCTTTGGTATTAGTACAGCAAAACTTCACACTATGTTAAGCCCATGGGTGCAACTACACAAAATGAAAAAACCCTGAAAGGCCAGGATCTAGAGGTAGACCTGTTTACCCCCTACACAAGTCTTGCGTAGTCTGGATAGCTGAAATGAGTAGTTTTGGTGTGAAATGAGTAGTCCTCTTCATTAAACCATCAAACAATGTTCACTGAAAATGAGTAATTAGACTAGAGCATTATTTTCAATTTTGAAGAGTAGTAGAGGTCCAAATTGAGTAGAATACTACTCGAAAAGAGTAGAGTAAACAGCTCTGTCTAAGAGGTAATGTCCCCCTGCAGCTGAAGAAAAAATTGATTTATGAAGGTTTTTCCACAATTTATACAAATGCTTATTTTAAAGTGTTTGAAAAATACAGTACACATACAAAGATCTTGTTTGACACAAAAAGAAAAAAGGAAATTCCTTTTCTGGTAAAATTAAAAAACAGGAAATCCTTGTATACCAGGAAAAATTGCACCCATGTATGTCATCTGTGAATTCAGTCCGACTTGGAGGATCCGGGCTTTTCCTTTTTATACGACGCCATGAATTCCTCCACCTTCTTCCACATTTCCTTAGGGTCGTCCACACTAGGCAGCTGTGATAAAATCAAAAGTGAAATAAGCGCGGCTTGTTTGATTGATGACAGAGTGTTGTTTGCTGTGTGTGTGTGTGTGTGTGTGTGTGTGCATGTGTTTGTATGTGTGTGATATTTGGCAGGTGTAATGAAAAAATGAAATCAACATGCTTGATTGATTGATGCTAGATTGGTGTTTACTAGTTGGAGAGAGAGAGAGAGTGTGTGTGTGTGTGTGTGTGTGTGTGTGTGTGTGTGTGTGTGTGTGTGTGTATCTATCAGAGGGAGAGAGAGAAAGAGAGAGAGAAAGAAAGAGAGAGAGAAAGAGATGGTCAGGCAGGCAGAAAGAGAGTTCTAAGCTCAGAAAGAGACAGTGACAAAGTGACCGAAGAGCAACTGAGGCAGTTCAAATGGGAAAAAAACCATGTGGGGATACCGGTGTGTGTGTGTGTGTCTTTCATACAAATAGTTCTCCCACCTTCAGGAAGTTCCGTGCTTGTAACTTCCTTTAATCTGTCACTCTCTTTGGCTCTGCCTTTTCCCTTTTCTTACTGTCATCTACTATCTTTCTGCCTTATTGGTCCATTCTCCTGCCTTTTTTTTAAAGAAACACAAAGATTCTCTTCAGCTAAAGTCTGACATGCTGGGCCTAATTATTTCTTATTTAAGCGCATAACGACAGCATGATGCATCTGCACTCACATGACAGGAAACTGTCTGAGCGATCGACACAGAAGAAGAAGAAATGGGAAAAGATTACCTAATTAAAACGGAATTTAGACACTGTGAAAAATCTGTGTGCGCTAGTCAGTAGTTTCCGTCAATGACAATGGAACTGTACACTGCTATTTTGTGAAGATGGGCTGAAATTTGTTTATGGAGGAAACCGATCCCTTACCCAAGGGACATGCCCACTCTCCAGTCCAGGCCACGAGGACCTCAAGACGATGCTGGGGAGGGTTTCTTCTTCTTCGTCTTCTTCGATTACTCAGACAGTTTCCTGCCAATTATGAGCGCAGATGCGTCATGCTGATGTTATGTGCCTAACAAGAAATAGTTAGGCCCAGCAAGTCCGACTTCGGCTGGAAGAAATGTTTTTGAAGTGTTTCGTTAAAAAAAAAAGGCAGGAGAATGGACCGGAAAGGCAGAAAAGATAGTAGATGACGGTAAGCAAAATGAAAAGGCAAGAGTCAAAGAGAGTGACAGATTAGAGGAAGTTACAAGCACAGAACCTCCAGAAGGTGGGGGAACTATTTATACAAAAGACCCCCCAGTATCCCCACAGGGGGGAGGGGAGGGTTTGAACTTTCCCAAGGCCAACTAACCCCACTGGCTGCAGCACAAAGACTCACAGTGAATGCCAGAGGCCTGTAGTCACGAGTGCCAACAGCCAATCGCTTGGAGAGTTTAGTCTAATTTACATACTACTAGTAATACCCGTGTTGACTGTCTAAGACGCACTCATGACCACAGGGCCTGGTTTGAGAGTCTTACTCATTCACAAAAGATGACACTAAAAAAAAAGTTTCCATTTCTGTAGAAAAAGAATGATTCTACAGCTCTCATTCTCCGTTTACCAAGGGTTCAAAATTTGAGGCTAAGATCAACCACTAATAAAAGGTATTTTAGTGAAGAGTCTGAGCTTAAAGGTGAAGCGCTATATAAATTTTCTTAAATAAATAAATAAACGATCCCTGAATCACTATACCTTGTAGTGTTGATCGAGAAACACGCCTGCATACACCCCCACAAGTAATGCTACCTGCACACAGACAAATTTAAAGTCAATTAAAATGTTGCGGTTTGTTATGACAAAATCATACTCTGTGTGTGTGTGTGTGTGTGTGTGTGTGTGTGTGTGTGTGTGTGTGTGTGTGAGTGTGTGTGTGTCACTGTGTGTCACTGTGTGTGTGTCACATGCGTGCACACACGCAACACCACACACACACACACAGGCAATTGAGGTCATTTCATTTTATAGTTTCGTTTGGCTGGGATGTATTTAAAAATTAGTTACCACTACCAAAGAAGTAGAAAAGTCACTGTAAAGATTCTCCCATACAGAATAATACTATGCCATATTCTCCTTTACTCGATCTCTGATCAGCAAACCTGGGAGTATAGCTTGTCACAGTTTGCAACTTTTTCTTTGCAGATGGTTTTTGAAAGCTTCCACTGTGGCTGATGTTACTGCCACGGATGGAAGCAGGTTCCACTTGGCAATGGTCCGAGGGAAGGAGGACTGCTGGCGGTACAGAGTCCTGCATGTTGGCAGTTGGTATGCCTCAGCATGCAGGTGTCGAGTACCGTATTATACGGACTATAAGGCGATACTTTTTTTCCCTGGACTGAGATCCCCTGCACCTTATAATGTGACTGGTAAGATAGTAAAACTATAATAACAAAATCTGAATTTTGTGTAAAATTTGGTGGGTGCGCCTTATAATCAGGTGCGCCTTAGTCCATAAAATACGGTACATCTTGTGGGAGGGCATGGGGTGGGCTTCCTGGAAGAGTTGATGACCACCTCACCATGATCAGGTGCGCCTTAGTCCATAAAATACGGTACATCTTGTGGGAGGGCATGGGGTGGGCTTCCTGGAAGAGTTGATGACCACCTCACCATGATCAGGTGTGCCTTAGTCCATAAAATACGGTACATCTTGTGGGAGGGCATGGGGTGGGCTTCCTGGAAGAGTTGATGACCACCTCACCATGATCAGGTGCGCCTTAGTCCATAAAATACGGTACATCTTGTGGGAGGGCATGGGGTGGGCTTCCTGGAAGAGTTGATGACCACCTCACCATGATCAGGTGCGCCTTAGTCCATAAAATACGGTACATCTTGTGGGAGGGCATGGGGTGGGCTTCCTGGAAGAGTTGATGACCACCTCACCATGATCAGGTGCGCCTTAGTCCATAAAATACGGTACATCTTGTGGGAGGGCATGGGGTGGGCTTCCTGGAAGAGTTGATGACCACCTCACCATGATCAGGTGCGCCTTAGTCCATAAAATACGGTACATCTTGTGGGAGGGCATGGGGTGGGCTTCCTGGAAGAGTTGATGACCACCTCACCATGATCAGGTGCGCCTTAGTCCATAAAATATGGTACATCTTGTGGGAGGGCATGGGGTGGGCTTCCTGGAAGAGTTGATGACCACCTCACCATGATCAGGTGCGCCTTAGTCCATAAAATACGGTACATCTTGTGGGAGGGCATGGGGTGGGCTTCCTGGAAGAGTTGATGACCACCTCACCATGATCAGGTGCGCCTTAGTCCATAAAATATGGTACATCTTGTGGGAGGGCATGGGGTGGGCTTCCTGGAAGAGTTGATGACCACCTCACCATGATGGTGTTTGAAGAAGGTGGTGAGGCAAGCCTTCCTTTGTAGTTTGGCGAGTGGGGACTAGTTGAGTTGGACATACATACACAGAGATGGTGCTAGAAATTTTCACTTTAGGCCATTTGGCCTAAACAGCCACAAAACCTTAGGCCAATTTCAACAATTTTAGGCCCTCTCACTCGGTCAAAAGTGCTGTCGATCTCTGCTTGCTTGTTAACTGATCCCCCAAACGAAAGCAGCGACTGCCCGCTTATAAGTTTTGTCTTCCTTTTTTGAGGCATTTCAATCAAAAACCAGTGAAATACTGACGCTAAAGGACGACAAGATCACAGACTCACACTACGGTGTGGCAAACGTCCGCCATAAGCAGCAAGGGAAGCAACTCTCACGAGGCAATTGGCCTTCTGCTAGCAAAATCATGATGCGACAAAGTTAGCTTTTTGATCTCGGTCACACGCGGTGCAAGCAAACTTTGTTTCACTTCGTTGTTCATAAAAAAACGGATACACTTCGTTGTTCATAAAAAAACCGGACATACTCGTGCCGATTTGGTAATCAAACCTTCGGCCCACTGGGCCGACAGGACGGTTGACTTTAGGACATTTTTTGCAATTTTCGGCGAATCGCCGAAGGCCGACGGCAAGCAACAACCCTGCATACATTTCTTCCACACTGGACGTCTGTCAATGTCAGTTGATGACCCATCATGCTGCTCTTCGCTGCACTGCCTCGATCTTGTTGCCGTTTTTGAAGGTGTAGGGATCCCACACCCTGCTGGAGTATTCAAGTGTTGGTCTTACAAGGCTCTCTCTTTGATCTTTATACTCCAGACCTTTATTGTTCTTCGGATGAAGCCTAGGGTCTTGTTGGCTTTGTTCACAATGTTCGTGATGTGGGAATCCCAGCGTAAGTCATGGGATAAGGTGACACCCAGGTATTTGATCTCATCAGTGTTGCTAAGGGTGCGCCCAAGGAGATGGTAGTTGCTCTGTGTGAGGTTCCTCTTCCAAGAGAAACGCATAGCACTGTTGCGAAATGAACACGGAAGTAACAGACGAGTTCTGTGCCTGTTAGGACACTTAGTTCCAGTTAGAAAATGCTGTAAACACGGCATGGCTGCTCCGTAATTGTAATGGAGGGGTGTTTAATTGCTCAGTTATCAGTTTGGAGATTTAATAATATTAAGTCCTGGTTCATGTTTTTTTCTTAAAGTGTTTACATTCGTTGACTATAAACAGTTATGTTCTTATTTGTTTACTTTATACGACTACATTAATACCCTAAGACTTGAAGACAAGAACAAACTATAGTTGTTTAAGGTAGGTAACTTCTGTTTTTTAATTCTATTTTTGAACCGGAACTACCCCAAACCGACTTCAAAACGAGACAGTAGAGAAAGATAACCCCAAAAGACCGAATTATGAGACAGTGCTATAGACTGGCACTTCTCAGGGTGAAATGACATGAGCCAGCGCATTTCCCAGTCAGCCAGCCTATCAAGATCCTGCTCTAGGGACTGCTGGTCAGTGGGAGAGGTGACAGGTTTGTGGCAGAGCGTGTCATCTGCGAAGAGGTGAGTTGTAGCTGAGAGGCCTTGAGGCAGGTCATTTATGTACAGCAGAAACAGGGTGGGTCCC
>CM065695.1:11317190-11346323 GCA_017654935.2 Phymorhynchus buccinoides | reverse complement strand
GCCTTTTTTTTTTTTTTTCAGAGTTGGAGTGCCAACAGTAAGCATAAATGGTCCCCAATGTAAAGTGAAAAAAACAAAAACGGAAAATAATGAGATGGTTAACCCTTTAACAATCATTGTCAGTATCTGTGGAGAAACAGAAACAGTCCTTACAAACAGTCATAACATGCTTCTTCTTCTTCGCTGAGCATGGCAACAATCGATTTTGTTATTGCTTTGCCGTGGTTGATCGCCTCTGTGCCATGTGTGTAAAAATATGTATTCTGACAAACAAAATTCTTTCAAAATATTCTTTCAAGGCCTTAGGCCGTGTACACACATAAGCGGATATTCCATGCGGAAAAACCCGTGCACAACCCATAAATAAGTGAAACAAAGAAGGGAAAATGATTTGCGCATGTGTCCGAATTTTCCCCTATATGCGTAAACTTTTATCCTTCTTTATTCCACTTAACTAGGGTTTTCCAGTACGGAACTTACGCATCTAATGTGAACCCGGCCTTACTGGTGAAACAAACATTTTAACTTAGCCACTGCATATTACCCTAATCATAAATGGCCACTTCCATACAAGAAGGCACCATTATTTTCTCCACACACAAACATTATCACAGAATTGGGGACTTCCAGACTTCAACACACAGAAGCATTTAAACCCAGTCGAACGATCATCTCTTTCCTGGATGAGACATCTTATTTGAAAAATATCAGTTATTACCCACTAAAAAGATTATTGCTACACCCTCAAACCAGCAATGAGAAAATGCTTTGAGTATTTTAACTCACAAAACCAACACAAAAAGTCAGTTCATATCGTCAGTGAAATTAAAAAACCTCATATCTCAATTTTACTACCGTATTTTTCGGACTATAAGGCGATAATTGTTTTTCTCCAATTTCGACCTATGCGCCTAATAAAAGAGGGAGCCCTATTAGTGAACAAAATCATGAGAAGAGAGGCATCGATTGCCGGTATTACTCACGTAAACAGGGTCCACCCAGTCACCCCCTACTGTTTGGAGTCCCCACCAAACATTCGAAAGTGGTTTAACCGAGTTCCCCCGCCGGGGGGGGGGGGGGATTTACGACGAAATTTACTACCCCCACACGTTTTTCAACGAAATGCTTTTAAAATCCCGTATTATCCGTTTGCCGATACCCCGTCCCACCCCCAACCCAAGATGCCCAACAAACCCCCTTCATTGGATGTTAAAAAAAAAATTGCATCGTTGTTTACGAGCCTTAAAATGCCATAATTCCACCAGTTATCGCCGCCAAAGAAAAGTGGCCCACAATCACAACAACCGGAAAGTCGCAAGTTTTCAGGGGGGGGGGGGGGGGGGGGGATTTTATTTGGCAGACAGTTGGAGTGCCAACCTCCTCGTTTGTACGACCAACAAAAATTGGCGATTCCAGTGGATCGTTTACAAAGACGTTGTTACGGGCCCCCCCTTTTTCAACTGTCGACCATTTCACTGTTTTGTGAGGTTTGTGTATTCGCCCCCCTTTATAAACCGATGGGAACCTTTTAACTTGGAAAAAAATGTTTGTCCAGAAATTTTTTTTCTTGAAAAATTGCCCTATTCGCTTATACACAGCAGCGCCTAATGATCCAAAAAAATCACGGTAGTTTTAGCAAAAAAAAATCAAAAAAAATCCCTTTGTATTGAATGGGGGTGTTTTTTTGTGTTGTTATGCATGTAGAATGTTATGCATATAGACCTAAAGATAATTTGGTATAATTAATATAAAATTGTGGAATGCCAACAAGCCATTTGTATGTTACGTGGGTAAAGGCATATGTTAATATGTATGCATAAGTTAGAATGGATGGGTAATAATAAATTGTTTGTAAATGCGTGCGGCCATGAATTGTGTGTGTGTGGTGGTGTGTGGGTGGAATTGGTGTTGGTGCGTTTGTTGGGTGGTGGTGTGGGACCCCCCCAAGAATTGTATGTGTTTAAAATAGTCGCATATTTTATTTTTAGGCTTTTCTACGTACTATGACTCTGTCTTGTTGTGTTGTTTTGTTGATTGTTTTATCGCTGCAGAAAAGAATTTCCTGTAAAAACTGGTCACAATAAAAATATTGATTGATTGACTAAAGAAATTCAATTTTCTTTTTGTCCTTACTTACACACGCACCATTAATCTGAACATACGCTGTTTCTTCACCTGTATCTTTTTTGGCCTATCCTTAGGGTCTGTGCACATATGTGGCCCAGCACCATGAAAAGGAACCATTACTAAGTCGCTGGGCTAGTTTCTCACAATTAGGGCTTGCAAAGTCCCCCAAAAATCTCATTTTTGATCAATTTTGAGTTTTATGTGGTTATTTTCATGCTCTCTAACATCTCATATTTTCATATTTGTATGAAGGACCAATCTTTAATATAGTCTCTAAATACTCCAAAAATGTGGCCCTTTAAAATTAATAGGTTTGATGCATTTTTCTTCAACAGGCTTAGACCTACTGTGATTTATCAAAATGGCCGACAGTCACCCTACCAACTTTAAATGCTCATAACTCTAAAACGAAAACAAGTTACAAGAATGGTTCTTATATCATTTGAAAGTGAATTGTCTGAAGTTTCTAACTGTACTATTTTCTCAGAATGGTCATTTTGACACTTAATAATAATAATAATAATAAATAACATTTATAGAGTGCCCTTTCTCTCTTGAGCTCACGGCGCTTCACAATTGTTTAAATAAATACATAAATCATAAATAAGCTACTACAATATCAACTATCACAAACATGCACACAGCCACAACACGCACGCACACCATGCCCACACTCACATACGCGTGCACACACCCACCCACCCACAATGTGGGGGACATCATTTTTTTAAGGCAGGAAACAGGACAAGGAAGAAATCAGAGGTATTGCCGGAAGAGGTGAGTTTTAAGAGCGGTTTTGAAAGACTGGAAAGATTTAGCAGAACGAAGTTCATATGGTAGGATGTTCCAGACAGAAGGGGCGCTGAAAGAAAATGAACGTTCACCATTTGTCCTTAGTGTTTGTACGAGGAATAGAAAGGATAAGTTTGTCAGAAGAGGAACGGAGAGACCTGGAGGGTGAGTACAGGTGAACGAGATCAGAGAGGTAGGCAGGACTAGATGAATGGACATCATTGAAACAGAGGCAAGCAATTTTATACTTTATTCTTGCCTCGACTGGAAGCCAGTGTAACGGTCTTGAGGTGGGGTTTGATGTGGTCTGTACGAGGGACTTTAAGGTCCCTTTCGTGGTGCTAGGTCACATATGCGTGGAAAATGCGAATAGGTATGTGTTTATATGGGTTTCCAAGCGTAAATTGCGGACGGATTCCCACATGTAATGTGCACACACCTTGTTTATTTCTTCCAGATTTTTTTGGGGGGATAACCGATGAGATATGTGAATGGGTTTCCACTTATATGTACACATGTCTTTGTACACGAACTATCCAATAACTCTTGGTGTGACTGTCCTTTATCATATACACAATTGGTGCCCATTTTCACTAGCTCCTGTTATAGAGCGCGTCCCAAATTTAAAGTACCATTCATCAAATAATACAGGGGGGGGGGGATTCAACATTGACAGATTTTGTTTGTTTCTGAACAAAGTTCCTGTGCACGAACCAACAATTTACATTCAAATCAACAATCTCCAATAAAAACACACATGCACACAGACACATCAGACTTCTTCGTCTTCTTCTTCTGCGTTCCCGGGCCCATAAAGGCCACAATGGGGGTACGTATGTGTCCGTTTTCCAGTTTTCACTGGTCTCCCCCCTCGCTGCATGCATTCAGCCGACACATTCCGATTTCGGAGGAGCTCAAAGGAAGAAAACTATATCAGTATATGGGAGATTTTTGTGTGGAAAAAAGGTAGGAGAATGGTCCAAAACTAGTCAGAAAGATAGTAGATGACACAAAGCAAGGGGGGAAAAAGGCAGAGTCAAAGAGAGAGAGACAGATTAGAGGAAGTTACAAGCACAGAACTTCCAGAAGGTGGGGGAACTGTTTTTACGGAAGACCACCACCCCCGGTATCCCCACAGGGGGGAACTCATCAGACATAAATCCCCTCTTTTTAGAGAGTGGGTGGGAGGGGTGCGGGAGTACAAAAAAGTTGTAAAGAGAGGTACAGAGTAATCTCTTCAGATCGTGTTCGTAAAATCAAGGTAGATTTATAAACAAGTGATGCAAAACACATCCCACTGGCAACACTTTCTTCAACCTCCAAAAATATGTTTTTAAACACACACCAAAAGACATAATTTACAGTGATAATAAAAAAAATTCAACATGGCAAAAATATTGTATATATATTCATAACGTAACACAATATATAAACTTTCTCAGCAAGACAGCCACCAACAACTATAAAACATTTTTGAGGGGGTAAAAGATGGGGAATTTAAAAAAAAATAATGTTGCTGTCCTATCTTTTGGGGCTGTACAGTGTTCATCACACACCGCTCATTCCCAATATCCCAACTCACAGCCACACCCTGGTTTGTCAGGAAATTCAGCAGTCCAAGGGGAGCAAATCTATGTGTAAGTTCTTCAGGAGGCAACCACCAGAGGAGACACTGCACTGTTGCTGAGTTACTTCCGTGGAGTTCAGTGGAGGATCAAACAAAATTATATTGGTCACATCAGGGGGCCGTTTCACAAGGGCTAACGTTTTGCGTAGCGTGAGCGCAAATCGGCAAAAACAGTACTAAGAAACACCTCTATCACCGACGTTTGCCAAAAACGTTTTGTGGCTACTCCTAAAGTATCTCGTGGCGAACTATTACGTGACTAACATGGGGCGAATACATTTCTTGTTGTTGATTGGTCCATTAAAGTTTGGTTAAAATAATAAAAAAAATTGACCAATCAGACAAGAGCTTGTAATATTCTTCCGCAAACGTTTTCTAAAGTGTTTCTTAGGCCCCGTTTGGCATAAGCGTTATTCGCACAGCGACCGTTATCTAGAGAAACTAGAACCTGAGCTCATTACAGAATTACCCACTTACATCTTTGATTCCTTGTTGCATTTGTCCTAAATCAGTAAAAGGCTTATAAAAATATTATGATCATTAGATCTTTAGCCTGAATACACATATGTGACGGTGCCAGGGGAAAAAACAGACATAAGTCGCTCAGAATGTTTTGAGCAAAAGCCTAAAATAATCAACCCCCCCCCCCCCCCCCCCCCCCCCCCAAAAAAAAATACCAAATTTCAATTTAGGCATATTTATGTTTATTTTTATGTAGTATCCACAACATGAAAGACAATTTTGTATGAATTCTTTGTTTATTTCATTGTTTTTCAAATCAAATTAATAGAAACAAAAAGGCAAAACTCTGCCTTTCATGTCCAAGTTCTGCAAATGATCTATCTCGAATGGTTATAAAATCCAAACTAAACCAGACAACTCAATTCTGTTTTCTGTGTGTTGATTGAGAATCTTTGCTCCGTCTCGTAAAAAGACAGTTTTAACTCACTCGACGAAAATGGAGTTTTACGTCCTCTTGGTCTGAATCAGACACATATGGGACATTTGTAAATACAAATATGGTGGGAACAATACTGGAGGCAATGCCCGGAGGCAGTACGAAACCAGTAAAGTCCCGATTTTTTTTATTAATACAGATAGCTGTAGTGGTGCCACGCCTCGGTTAAACCTCATCGGCTATGGCACCGCCACAAGTAGTATGAATTAATTTGTTTTAAATCAAACTGACAATTTAATGGTACAGGGAACATGACTTGTTTCTATAACATTTTAAAACCGTCAGTTTTATCTTGGGGTTGATTATGGTTCAGAAACTTGTAAAGGTAAAGATGCGCCCCCCTCCTCCATTTCTCGGTTGTTTCCACTTTTTCAGTCTTGCCTTTCTTACTGCAGATTGAGTACTTCATCCTCTATCGTTTCCTATATTTAACACTAATTTTCATCCATTTACATAATTAAACACATGCATTTAGTAGAAGATAAAGTCAAGACGGAAAAACGCAATGAACCAGGACTGTGACAAATGCTCCGTGGCTGTTGTGTGTACTGCACTACATGAGGGGGGGGGGGGGGGGGGTGTGGGGGGGGGGGGGGGGGGGGGGTGGGGGGGGGGGGTCCTATTAGATAATGGCCTTTATCATGACTGCGATTAATTATTCAACAAAGATAATTAGCTGAAAAGGTTCATAAAATACAGCTTAATGTTTGGTAAGAAAGGCAAGTGTGAAAATGCGGGGAGAGCCGAGAAATGTAGGCGGGGGTGGCACATCTTGACCTTTACCCAGAATCTTGTTGTTTTACCCTGGCAATAAGCTACAAATGCACACCAGTGGGGAACGATGCTCTATACTGAACATTCTCTGCCCCCTGACTTGCATACTGGATTGCGTGCGCCTCCTACATAAAACTTAATTGCTTTCAGTTTCACAATAAAAATAAATATTTCCCAATATTTTCATTTTCAAAAAGTCATCATCCCCCGTGGGGATATCAGGGGGGTCTTTGTATAAATAGTTCCCCCACCTTCTGGAAGTTCTGTGCTTGTAACTTCCTCTGATCTGTCACTCTCTTCGACTCTGCCTTTTCTCCTTGGTTACTGTGATCTGCTATCTTTCTGTCCATTCTCCTGCTTTTTTCTCAAGAAACACTTTCAAAACGATTTCTTCCAGCCGAAGTCGGACTTGCTGGGCCTAACTATTTCTTAGTTAAGCGCATGATGGCAGCATGACACGTCTGCACTCATCATTGACAGGGAACTGTCTGAGCGATCGAAGAAGAAAAAGTCATTCTAATTCTTGCGCAAGCATTAACAAGGAGCGTTTTTTGTTGTAAACAAGAGCGCATAATCTGCATGCACGCTTGCACGCACACACACACACACAAAAAAAACCCACTCAAACACACACACAAACCACACACACACACTCAAACACATACACACACACACATATATATTGCTAGGTCCCTTCCTGCCTTGGAGTGTGTGTGAAACTCTTAGCGTTGGCACCAAAGGAGGAAAATGTCATCGGTCGTCCCCGGGAAATCCCAACATGCTCCACGGACAAGGTCCGACGCAGGACGGAGGTCGTGCCAGGGGGAGACGATGGGGTGGCACCATCTTTGCTGATCAGGACACTCTCGTGGCTCTGGGCCAAGATGTTCAGGGCTGCGTCGTAGTTTGGGGGCGGGGTGATGGGCTCTTCTATTGAAGGCATTCGTCTCTGTCGACAGGACATAAAAAAATGAAAAGAATTCCATCAGGAAAAGGCAAGTAATCAAAGTGAGAACTAGTTGTTGGTCTCTTTTGCTCGAGTAGAGCATGGACTGTATGCCAAGGCAAGGACCGTGACGATATCACGATGGAGTTCCCCCACCTTCTGAAAGTTCTGTGCTTGTAACTTCCTCTAATCTGTCTCTCTCTTTGGCTGAATGCAGTGAGGACACCAGTGAAAACTGGAAAACGGACACATACGTACCCATTGTGGCCTTATGGCCCGGGAACGCACAAGAAGAAAAAGAATATTGTTAGTCATATTATAAGGTGTAAGGGTCTCAGTCTGGGAGAAAAAGTATTGCCTATACTACAGTACAAATAATTCCAAGCAAACATAAAACACAAAGGCAAGAAATTGGAGTGTGTGAGAACTGACCAAAGGATATTTTGCACAAGTAGCAAGTCTGATGTTGATCATGTTAATTCATATTATGACATATTAGAACCAAGAGGTTAGATTATTAACTCATTCAAGTCTATATGGCCGGAATTAATAAAAAGCTCTCAATTTGATGAATTTGCTTCAAGGGAAGTAAATCTGTGTGCACATCACACTTTGGTCACTTCTAAACTCGCTTCGCTCCCTTAGACCACACTTTTGCCTCTTACTTTGCATCTGTAGTGGTTTGAAGTGGGGAAACTAATTGCTGCAGGGAGTTTTTCTATATAAAGCATATATATATACAAAAGTCTGATCCACCACTTCCCTATGTCTAAATCTTAAGTAAAAACCTGTAATCTTCTGTCATTTCTCTTTTTGTGTAAATGTCTGTTTTGTTTGTGTGTATAGCTGGAGTGATTTGTGAGTTTATTTTAATAATTCAAAATCATTGCGATGTGAATGAGTTAAACAGCAACAACAACAACAACAAAAATTGTTTTCCATGGTGTCTGTCAACACTCTCAGAAAAATTAGAAATGTCCATATCTTACAGACCATTAGGCGCATCACATTGTAAATCACACCCGCTAGATGAAACACAAAATTCTGATTTTGTTACATTAGTTCCCCATTATATCATGAGCCTTATAATTAACCCCTTCACTGCCAGAGAAATAAATGGAGAAATTAAACTTTTTTCTAAATCTTAAAACACACACATATATATAAGACTTGTTAGACTCGATCTGAGAAAATGATTTGGAGATATGTCCATCCGGACTGTTCTGGAATAAAAAGTAGCACTCCAGACTTGTGACATCAAAAGTCACGACAACATCAATGACTAGAGTTGAGAACCGGTTCAAAAATCCGAACCGGTTTTCCGAAATCGAACCGGTTTTACCTAACCAGTTTTTTAATCAGTTCTGGCATCACTAGTTTCACCCATGCAAACTGATATTTATTTGTCAGAATATTTGCACACAAGCACGCACGTGCACACACACACACACACACACACAATAATGAAAGTTATGACACACACACACCCAACTCAACACTCAGTCAAAGTCAAAGCCATACACCACCACAAACTAGAAACAGCTACTCTTGGTTTGCAAAACACCCAATCTGTGCTGAGAATCAGTGTTGTTTTTTCGAAAAGAATGCGTTAGTCTAAGAAAAAATTACTTTCAGTTTGCAGTTAAAAAACCCAGTTCACAGCAACTCGAACCGGTTTTTCGAACCGCGAAAGTTTAGCACCGGTTTTTCGGTTCAAACCGGTTTTTCCCCCACCTCTATCAATGACATCGTAATGCCCTTTAGGCTGATTTCAGGCTTTTGGATGGCCCCAGAGGTAATTTTGTATATAAAAAAAGAGATCAACTGAGAATAGAAATACTTGTTATGAGTAATACTATTTACTAACAGACACTGTAATAAATACAGGGCTGGCAGGGATGGGGTTAGTTATACTAGTCCGTAAAATATGGTGCATTCTTCTTGTCCTCATTCGCATCGCAACGATTTTGAATTATTAAAAAAACCTCACAAATCACTCCAGCCATACACACAAACAAAACATACATAAACAAAAGGAGAAATGAAAGAAGATTACAAGGTTTTTACTTCAGGTTTAGACATAGGGAAGTGGTAGATCAGACTTTTTTTTATATAGATTTAAAAAAACTCTCTACACCAATTGGTTTCCCCACAACAAACCACTACAAATACAAGCAAAGTCAGAGGCAAAATTGTGGTCTAACTCTAAGGAAGCGAAGCAAGTTAAGAAGTGACCAAGGTATGGTGTGCACACAGATTTACTTCCCTTGAAGCTAATGCATCAAATTGACAGTTATCTATTAATTCCTGACATATATGGCCGGAACGACTTGAATGAGTTAAAGCAGGCGTTTCAAGCATATTGTCGGTGAAATCCAAAAACGTATCTCAATTTTGGTAGTTTTGAGAAAAATGAAAAAAAATTAAAAAAATTAACCGCGGTGACCACAATTGATTAAATATGATGAATATGTTGTTCAAGACATTGCGAATTTAGTCCTGCATTTCGTTAAAATTACTTCTTTTTTTTAAATTTAGACTTGAAAAGAACGAAGATACGAGGTTCTTGTCCTTAACTATATCAGAATTTGGGACTTACGAGTTTTTCTTCTATTTTCACAACCTCATTTACCCCAGATAGAAAGTCGTTAGAGGTAAAAGCTTTTTGGTGGAAGGTGGCAGAAAAAATTAGAGAGCTGACTATGTATCTAACTCAAACCCCCCCAAAATCGAGATACGAGGTTTTTGAATTCCACTGACGATATGTCATATCACGCATCAAAGTGCACTTACGTTTCTGTAGGTCTGAGGGGTGGGAGGGTAGAGACAGACATTGACGGCCTCCCTGTAAGACGGAGGGGGCATCAGCAACTCTGGGTGGTCCATGTCTTCCGACGCGCCCGTCACACCTGTCGCACACAATGCTATACTCTGAATCACCAGAATCTTTCAAAATGCCACTCAACATTTACCGCTTCAAGCTCTGTAACTACCGTACTTTTCGGACTATAACTAAGGTGATACTTTTTTCCCCAAGACTCAGACCCCTGTGCCTCATAACGTGACTGATGAAATAGTAAGAAAATATAGTAACAAAATCTGAAATTTGGGTAAAATCTGGGGTGTGCGCCTTATTATGCCCTATAGTCAGAAAAATATGGTATTTCTTCTTCTTCTGCATTCACATGGCCATAATAGGTGAGGTACGTATGTGTCTGTTTTTTGTTTTCACTGGTCTCCCCGCTGCATTCAGCCGACACATTCCGATTTCAGAGAACCTCAAAGGAGAACATTGTTTGGAAGATGTTTTGGAGGAGAAAAAAAAGGCAGGAGAATGGGCCAGCAAGTCAGAACATGTAGTAAGAAAAGGAAATGGCAGAGTCAAAGATTGGAGGAAGTTGCTAGCACAGAACTTCCAGAAGGTGGGGAAACTATTTGTACTGAAAGATCCCCCAGTATCTCCATGGGGAACCAGAGTCATTGAAAGAGAGTGAAATAGAGAAAAAGAGAATGAGTTTGCCGTCACTGATAAACTACCTTCAAATGGACCACCACCATCTGGTGTCAAGGGCTAAGGACTACATATAATTGGCCACTGCAACTAAGGTTATTCATGCCCTTGACGGCAAGAGTTAAGCCCTTGTTGATCAGTATCCAAAAGGGCATTCACTCTTGCAAAAGGCAGCCATTCAGTGGCCTCAAATAGGTTATTGGCGAGAGTTATTCCCTAATTTGATCAGCACTCAACCATCTTCCCCCACTCACCAAGGGTATTCACTCTTGCAAAAAGGTGTTCTTTGCAGTAGCCAATGGTACGAGAACTCCACTTAAATAGCTCACTGATCCCCACACTGACCTGGTTAATTTATTGTTATCTCTCTGTTACTGTCCGTCTCCGACTGCCCCTGTCAGTCTGAATCACTTTCTCTCTCTCTCTTGTCAATGTTTCTCTATTATCAGTGCTTTGTATCATTGATTAATCGATTTTTGTTTTGTTTCCATATTCTCTTTTATGCCAATATGCTCTTATTTATTTATTCATTTATTTTTTGCCCAACCTTTTGACATGGGCATATGGCCCAGATCAATTAAACCATTTTCAAGTCTCTCTCTCTCTCTCTCTCTTTCTCTGGTGTCGACTGAACCTTGTTGAAGAAGAGTCACATGAAAAGCAGAGGCGACAAACATGGGAAAGGAATAGACCATTTGCCGCGGAACAGCGACCCTGATTTTCAATTAACCCTTTCACCGCCAGCCATTTTTCAGCCGAAAAAATACCATTAAACTTAACTGGGTAGAGAAAATAAAATATCTGCAATATTGCGAATTCCTCTGTGACATATATAACATTAGGCCTGTCCTTACCTCCTAAAATGAAGAAAATAAGGTCTTTGGATAACAGGCCCTGGTTTGATGCCTTTTAGTGACATGGGTGTTAAACCATTGTGGTGCTAAAATGCGACATTGGTGGTGAAAGGGTTAAAGGCTTCGAATAAGAGAGGTCACACAACTATGGGCGAAACAGGCGGGTGAAAGTGTAGACAGACACTATGTCTAGTCTACAAAACGTCCACCGTGGCAATGCCTTATTGGGGGGGGGGGGGGGGGGGAGTTGATAAAAACAGCAATAATTACGATTATTAATTAGTGATGTCCCGAGGCCTAGGTCATAGGACATTGACCTATTAAAATTGAAAATGTCCTACTGTTCTCTCCCCTGTCGGGACAAAAGCATAACTACATTTTTAACGCTGACACACTTTGTCTTATTGATTTTTGCAAGAGCCAGGACATTGTCCTGTTGATTTCTCTTGTCTCAGGACAGTTTGTCTTATAGATCACTTTTCAAGCCTCGGTGTGTACATCATTGATACTAAAAGGTAAAAAGACACTGACAGACCTGTTTACACAAGTCTTTAGTCTGGATAGCTGAAATGAGTAGTGTTGGTGTGAAATGAGTAGTCCTCTTCATTAAACCATCAAATAATCTTCACTGAAAATGAGTAATTAGAGCATTATTTTCAATTTTGACGAGTAGTAGAGGTCCAAATTGAGAAGAATACTACTCGAAAAGAGTAGAGTAAACAGGTCTGCACTGACCTTGCTGGTCCGTGGAGGGGGTGCGGCGCTGCTGCAGGCAGTAGAGCACGATGAGGAAGAGCACCACCCCCATGCCCACCCCGATCATGATGAGCACCGTGTCCTGGTTCAGCATCTCCTCCTCCGCTGTAGGCACACAACAAACATCCCATCATACCCATCAGGGCTCCCAGGGACCCCCATTTGGGGGTCTATAAATGGGGGTCTATGAAGCACTAAAATTCTACAGGACCGTCTAAAAGAATGTGCAGTGGGTCCCATGGATGCACTAGAAAAATTTGTTTTAGCATTCGATGTGCCAATGGGACCCTCTATCCTATAATGTAAGTGAAGGAGTCCCTGCAACCCCTTGTTTTGCTGGACGATTGGGAGCCCTGACCATGCCCACCCCGATCATGATGAGCACCATGTCCTGGTTCAGCATCTCCTCCTCCGCTGTAGGCACACAACAAACATCCCATCATACCCATGCCCACCCCTGATCATGAAGAGCAGTGTCCTGGTTCATTCAGCATCTCCTCCTCCGCTGTAGGCACACAACAAACACCCATCATAACCATGCCCACCCCTGATCATGATGAGCAGTATGCTGGTTCATTCAGCATCTCCTCCTCCGCTGTAGGCGCACAACAAACACCCATCATAACCATGCCCACCCCTGATCATGATGAGCAGTATGCTGGTTCATTCAGCATCTCCTCCTCCGCTGTAGGCGCACAACAAACACCCATCATAACCATGCCCACCCCTGATCATGATGAGCAGTATGCTGGTTCATTCAGCATCTCCTCCTCCGCTGTAGGCGCACAACAAACACCCATCATAACCATGCCCACCCCTGATCATGATGAGCAGTATGCTGGTTCATTCAGCATCTCCTCCTCCGCTGTAGGCGCACAACAAACACCCATCATAACCATGCCCACCCCCGATCATGATGAGCACTGTGTCCTGGTTCAGCATCTCCTCCTCCGCTGTAGGCACACAAATATCCATGGATGGAAGTAAAACATTCTCTCAATCCTGAAATGACATTGGTAGGTAGGTAGGTAGATATAGGGCTATTTATAGGCCTCATGGCCCTTTGAATTTAAACTTTTTTTTTTTTTTTTAATTAAAGTGATGGTTCAATGTAGTTTGTGCAATAATCTATTCTAGCACATTTACCAACAGATAGATTTATAATACAATAAACTACATGTTTCAATGTTCTCTGAATCTTCCTTAAATCCTGAAAAGGTGACCGCGTTAAAAATAATTTCCAATGTGTGTGTGTGTGTGTGTCTGTATACACAGGATGGGTAGGGGTGCTGTTAGAATTGCATGTCTATCATCTTGCTTTAATGTGCCATCAATTTTGGCAGAAATGTTTGATTTTTTTTTTATATGAGCACAGTTCTGGGTGACAAGATGGCCAATCCTGTGAAAACTCTTATCGGTTTCTTCAAATAGTTCAATCCTGATTTCATGAGCATGCCCAAACTACTTTCAGTTTCACCTGGCATGAACATGTCATCCCATGCCTTTTTTTTGATGTAGCACAAACTACAATGCACAACAGTTAGAGGGGTATAGTGCCTCAGATGCAGAGGAAACACATCCCGGATCTGCATCAAAAAGCAACAAACCCTGGTTCGTTTCCTGTTGCAGCAGAAAGTGTTCCTGCTGACTCTCTTAGAACTCTACAAGACCTTATGATCTGAACGTCAAGTCTTTATGATGAGACGACAAAAACTGAGGTCCAATGTGCTCATGCACTAAATGCGCACGTTAACTCATTCAAGTCGTTCCGACCATATATGTCCGGAATTAATAGATAGCTGTCAATTTGATGCATTTGCTTCAAGGGAAGTAAATCTGTGTGCACACCATACCTTGGTCACTTCTAAACTCGCTTCGCTCCCTTAGACCACAATTTTGCCTCTGACTTTTTGCTTTTGTTGTGGGGAACCAATCGGTGTAGAGAGGTTTTCTATAACGTCTAGAAGTCTGATAGATCTACCACTTCCCTATGTCTAAACCTGAAGTAAAAACCTGTAATCTTCTTTCATTTCTCCTTTTGTTTATACATACATGTATGTTTTGTCTGCGTGTATGGCTGGAGTGATTTGTGAGGGTTTTTTTAATAATTCAAAATCGTTGCGATGCGAATGAGTTAAAGAACCTACAGTAGTGGCAACAAAGGAATTGTCAACTCGTCAAAACTTACCCCTTTCCCCCCTTACCCTTCAGTCACACCCACACACACACACAAAACACCAATAAATTAATAAATAAGGTGTCGCTGCACAAGCAAGCAGCGACATGTTTTCCAGGTGGGGGCAGCCCAGATTTCACAGAGATTTAGTTCCTGTAACTAGAAAAGTATATCTTCTTCTGCATAAGGATATCGTCAGTGAAATTCAAAAACTTTGTATCTAGATTGGGGGGGGGGGGGGGGGGGGGGTTTGAGTTAGTTACATAGTCAGCTCTCTAATTGCACCCACCACCTTCCACCAAAAGCTCCTATCTCTAATGACTTTCTATCTGGGGTAAATGAGGTTGTGAAAATAGACGAAAAACTCGTAAGTCCCAAATTCAGATCAAGTTAAGGACAAAAACCTTGTATCTTTGTTCTTTTCAAGTCTAAAAAAATTTCTTGAAGTAATTTTAACGAAATGCAGGACTAAACTCGCAATGTCTTGAACAACATATTCATCATAGTTAATCAATTGTGGTCAACACGGTTAATTTTTTAAAAAAAATTTCATTTTTCTCAAAACTACCAAAATTGAGATACAAGGTTTTTGAATTTCAGGGACGATATGTTTGCAATAATCTATTCTGGAAAATTTACCAACATACAGATTTATAATACAATAATTGCAGAGAGTAGAGTTTTCATGTAACTCAAGGATACCACGTCACTGGTGAATTTATACAATTTCTAATTGCATAGAAACTACAAGTGCCGCCAGACTTGTTTGCAGGACATCTAGACGCCAGCATGTTACTCCCCTGTTACAGTCCCTTCACTGGCTACGAGTTCAGTGTCGTATTGACTATAAGCTGACTTCAATCTGTTTCTCTTCTGTCTCTAGTACTGGACCGCAATATCTTTCAGACATCCTCCACATCTACACCCCTTCCCGTCAACTTCGCTCATCTGCTGACACTCGTCTTTTAAGTATTTCATCTGCTAGAACAAAATCGTTTGGTCAGCGAGCGTTTTCCTTTCAGGGACCAACTGTGTGGAACAGCTTCCTCCAAGTGTTAGGTATTCGCCTTCAGCTGCAGCCTTCAAGACTGCCACAAAAACTGTCCTATTCAAATGCTCCTAAAGCACACACCCCCGGCCAACTCTGTCCCTCTCTGTATCCAGTGCATGAAACGCTAAGTCAAAGTGTGTCAGGCTATAAAAATTTGTGCGTGTGCGTGCGTGCGTGTGTGTGTGTGTGTGTGTGCGTGTGTGGGTGCAGAACGTTTAATTTTTTTGTGCGTCCGCACACTTCGTGCGCTCGCACCCATATGTGTCTTTTTGTGTTAGCGGAGGAATGAGTGTGCACGTGCGTGTGGTGTGCGTGCGTGCGTGTGTCTGTGTGTGCGCGTGTGCCTGTGTGCGTGTGCGTGTGTGTGTGTTTTTTCATTGCTGTTGTTTTTGTTGTAATGTCCCGTTCATGTAAGATATATTATTTTTGTGAAGCGCCTAGAGCCCCCACGGGAGATTAGGCGCTATAGAAATGATCATTATTATTATTATTATTAAGTACAGGATCAAACACGCAGCGAGACAAGCCTTTTTCGTGCAGACTTACGACAGAGGTCGAGGCGCGACACGCAAGATCCATCCATGCACTGTCGCTGTTTCTGGGGGTTGCACATGGTGGGGTATCTCCAGGTGGTTGGCTCCTGCATGACTGTTGTAGTCTTCAACCTCGCCATCTCCTTAAATAACTGTTTAAGAAGCTGAGGGAACTTCCACAGTTCCAGTAGAAGTCAGCGATTCAAAATGGGAACGACTTCTTCACTGTCTCTTTTCTTTTTTGATAGCGCAGTCATATGCCTGTGGGGTTTTCCCCATAACAAAGCAGGATAGAGTTCATGAATCAGAGTTGAAAACCGGCACCCTGAGAAAGAGAAAAAGCTCACATACATTATACAAAAATGATACATACATACATACATGTATATTGAAAAAGCCAGTTACATTTAATGATTTATTTATTTAAGAAAATTTATATAGCACTTCACCTAAGTTAAGCTCTACAAAAGTTTTCATATAATCTTTTTCCAACTGGTGCTCGAATGTTCACTCATTTTAATTCAATTAAGATATACTGGTGTGATATAGGGACAGTTTTAGGGTACGTACACATACATGCAGAGATTCCGTGCGGAAACCTGTGCGCAATCCGTAAAAGAAAGAAGGGAAAAGATTTGCACATGCGTCTATATTTCCCCATAAATTTGTACCCTTCTTTCTGTTACTTACTTAGTGGTTTCTGTATGGAACTTATGCGTCTAATTCATTGATCAAAACTAACCTTTACGGGATATTCGCAACACTTGTCATTAGGTATGTATTGTAAACTTGTGTATGTTCAATTCGAAAGGCAGCTTTTTAACTTTTCTAATCTAAGATGGAATGAAATTGGTAAAAGTTGTGTGTTTTACAAACAGCATATTACTGACTTGAAAGACATAATCAGGGATGGACTCACAACCAATGTTCATTCCCAGAAGATAAAAAAATCTGTCGTGCAATATACACCTAATTTTCACAATGTTCTGACTGTCAAAATCAAGAGCCTCATGTGTTAGCTACTGGCATGTAAACTAGTTAACCAGAAACAAGACTGGAGATGTCATTTTACAATGTTAGTACAAATTCCACACACTCCAGTATCAAATTATTCAAAACACAATTTAAAACCACAAACTCAACATTTGTTGTTGTACACGTGTGTGTGGCTATGAGTATGACAATGTTAACTCTCTCTCTCACACAATCTCTGTGCTTGCGTGTGTGTGTAGTACTAGTAGTACAAACATACTGTAGAACTAGTAGTACTTAGTAGTACTAGTAGTACTTAGTAGTACTAGTAGTAGAATAAGGACTAATCAAGCCGTCAAGCTTTTTAGCAAAAAAGTGTGTGTGTGTGTGTGTGTGTGTGTGTGTGTGGTGTGTGTGTGTGTGTGTGTGTGTGTGTGTGTGTGTGTGTGTATATACAGCACACTTTGTGTACACGTGCGAGTGTATTGCACTGTGTTTGTGTGGGGATGTCTTTTTTCTGAGACCAAACGACTTCCGAGGCAACATATTACAGCCTTGTCAAACGACATGAACAGGCCAAGTGGCTCAACAGCTTGACAAGTGTTTTGACACTTAGTCACGCAACTATGTCAGAATGGCCAGTGTGGCATTTTGAACATGGGACTGGGAGCACTTTGTCTTCTAGTTCTAAGTAGGCAGATAACATTTCAGTTTAGTCTAATTTTGACTGTTCTAGGTAATTTAGTCCTTTCCACTGAATGAAAATCAAGACTTGAGCTACCTAGTATGTGAAACTCTTACTAGAGCCTGAGTAGAGCCCTAGAGGTCAGTATTTTAACATACTGTTACTAACAGTGTTACTGTTACTGTTAGGCAAAGTATGTACACAACATATCATATAACAAGTTTCTGTTTCTGTTTCTGTTTGGATACGTCGCAGACGCCACTTCTGACGATAACTCGCGACGGAACTTGGAGGGCGCATGAACCTAATAGAAAACATAGAAGGAGAAAGACCTACTGCTTACCCTGGGTTAAGTTTACTAAACTTGCCAAACTTTCGTCTGCTTCTTGTGGTTTTTTCTCCAAGTCAAAGTTTTACAGCGGAAGTCCAAACAAAAAGAAAGGACATTTTTGATTGGAGTAGACATGCACAATTAGCCAAACAAAATGAAGATAACATTCTTACTTTGTGTTTGAGTTTAACTTCCGCTAGCAATCCATTTCCGGTGAAGTCGGTCTGCATCGCTAGAATTTGAAGGTGCCCGAAAAGAATCGGGCTGCATCTATTTATTTGAAATACCCTGATTTTAATTAAGATGGCAAAATTAATGGGGCGATATCTCCTCCTTCTATTTTTGCTACTTCCGACGACCCTTCTTTATGTTGGACGACGTAAGTTTATATAAAGAATGTGGCTTGTTTGAATTTACGTGGCGCTGGCAGACGACCCCTGGCAGATGTTCAGTTGACAAGCAAACATGCCCCATTCTTATTACATTAAAATAAAATATGCATCTGTATATAATTTGATAGGGCCACACCGTGGCATAATTATGATAATAATCAACGAACTTGGGGATAGCACGTTGTAAAATAAAATGTAATCTAGTATGACCTGACCTGGCCAGCCACATTGTTTGTTTCTGTTTGTGTTTCTGTGTAATAGTAGCAACTTTCAACAATTATTATAATAAAAAAAATTCCTTCTGTTTTAGCTTGGAAAGTATGCTGTATGGTTTCTAAAAACCTTTTCAGTTTACAGAATTTGTTTATCTCTAAAAACTTATTTTTTACGAATTTTTTTTAAATCTAGAAAAATGCACTAAAAACGTTGAAAAACAGAAAACGCGTCCCAATGCCATATTGAATTATCTTATGAAACAATAACCTGTCCATTTTGGAACAAAGTTGAGTCCATATTGACAACTATTATGAGAAAGGTCTGAAAACAAAAATGACGAATAACACGAAATAAACTTAAATTTTGTTATCCTTCCCCCCCCTCCCACACAAATTTTTTTTTTGGGGGGGGAAATTGTTGTAGGCTTTCTAAAAGCATTTTTAGCTTACAGAACAAACATTTTCAGCTTAAACAAAAAAATATGTTAAAAGATAAATGCCTACACTACCACAACATGGAAATAAGCAAGGAGTTGATTTTATTTGGTGTCAAACAAAATACAAAGACAGACAAAGTTATAGACCTCATATTTCTGTTAGCTAAATTTTATATTACAAATGCAAACTGCAAGATGTTCACCCTAACCTGCAGGCTTTTGTTGCCATTTTAAAATATAGAAAAATACTCATCTATTCTAAATTATACTGCAAGACAGTTTGAAGAAAATTGGTTTCCATATCTTGAAGTAATTTCATAAATTCACCATTTTGTTTGCCCTGCTTTTGCAAAGCTGACATGATTTATTTTAATATTTGTATAATCCTTTTTATGTGTAATGATGATTTGATGTTAAATAAGATGCTGCTCGTTATTATGTTTTATGGGGCTTCTTTTTTCTTCTTTTCTCTCAATAGGTTGTGGCCGGCACCTAATGTTTTATCAATATAAATGCATAATCATTAATAATAATATTCTACTGCTAGTACTAGTTGACTTTTTTTTCTTTTTCAGCTGAGTAACCCTATAGATGTACCCCACCTAAGGATAGGGTTTGGGAGGGAGGGATCTAGCTTAGAAGATAATGTAGTATTCATGAGTGTATATGGTACTGATTGTGTGTGTGTGTGGGGTGTGTGTGCAGGGGGAGGGGGGTGTCACTGTGTATAGTATAGTATAGTATTTCGGCTCCAGATTAGGCGGTTCCGCCTTTGCCGATCTGTGTCGATCCTCTGTCTCTATCACATTGAATCACTTTTTAAAACTTAACAGGTCTTTTGACCTGTACTACACTAAAAAACTTTTCTATGCTACTGATCTTTTGATCAGATTCTGGTGGGAGGCTCTTCTACACTATACACATACTCTACTATCAACCTGTCTAATCTGTTTTTGAAGGCATTCACATTCGGAGCTTCAGCAATGTCTGCAGGCAGACTGTTCCAGCGCTCAACTGATTAAAAAAAAGTGCTGGCGAACCGTTGTGTTGCATCTAGCTTTATTCACTTTATATCTATGGCCTCTGGTACTATCATTTGTTGCAAACACAAATAGGTTTTTCTCAACATTGTAGAGTTTGTGCATGTACTTGTAGGTTTCAATCATACTTTCTGCTCTTCTTGGGGGGAGCCTAAACTTTGAAATTTTGATGATTTATAACTCTATACACATACCTTTGCCCACTTATAGTTATACTTTTACCCCCTGTACTCACCCCTGATTTAATCATTTATGGTTTGTGTTATCAATTATATTGGTGACAGTTATGATAGAGATGGAATTTCCACAATAGTCATAATTTTTCGTATAACTATTATCATTATGTCACTGTGTCACTGTGTGTGTAGGTATGTGTGTGTGTCTTTGTCTGTCATCATGAAATTTGTAAAATGGAAAAAAAAAAAGTTCAATAAACACCCCCCAAAAAACCTTGAATTCAGGGTCTGTTAAAAAAACAAGCAAAAACATTTTCAGTTTACAGAATGTGTTTATCTCTAAAAATGAATTCTTTATGACTTTAAAAAAATTTTTAAACCCCACCAAGAACGTGGAAAATGCGTCCCAATTCAAGTATTTAATTAAACAACAATCTATCAATCTTGCAACAATTTAAAATACATATTAATATTTGCTGAGAAAAACTTTGAAACAAAAAATTTCATGTAACAAGAAATTGGACAGCAGCTAATTGTTGCACAATGTGACCGTATGATTGAATAGAAACTTCTTGAATCTGCAAGTCTGGATTACCAAGTCAAGAAAATCGGGACTTTACTGGTGTTGCACTGCCTCCAGTATTGTTCCCACCATCTTTGTATCTACAAATGTCTCAGATAACACCATTTTAATCTTCATTCTGCAAGTCTGGATGACAGAGCAAAACAACAGGAAATTCGTTTCCAGTAGAGAAGAGTTCCCAAATTGTCCCCCTTGTAAATTGGGGGTAGGTCACTTTAATTAAAAATCGTGGATATTTGGTCGAGTGTAATGGTTAAATGTTCTTTTATATTGATAGTTTAATCCCTAAACATGTTAAAACAATCCATTTTATACCGTTACATCCAACAAAAACGGAAAACGAAGATTTTTCCCACTTCAACCAGCGCTAAATTCACCCAATCTTGTTACAATCCCGGAAAAAAATGAATGTACCCTAACAGTAGAAAGTACTCTTTTGATGATTGGTGGATATTTTAGGATCTGACCAACCACAGCTAAGAAAAAACGACCTGAAATCCCCCCCCATATCGTCATTATTTTGGTACGACATGGGAGATAACTCCAGAGTCAGTCAGGCCACATAACTTCCCCTAGTGGAAGACGCTAGTAATAGTCCAAAGGGCCACTTTTGTGGCACATTATTTATTGTTAAATAAAGTTTTTTTAGTGTTGAAACCTTTTCTTTGATTCGAGTTTGAAAGACCTTTCTTTCCTTTCTCCTTCAGCTTGCTGAAGATTCTGATGTGTATAGAAGATTAGAACTGGAGTGTGGCATAATATTAATAATCAGTGTGTTGATTGTGGCAACGCACTGCGAAGAAGAAGGAAGAAGACTTTCCAGTCTGAGGGGGCAGCTGCTTATTCTAGCGGGCTGGGCTATGACGTATAATTTGTTTATAGTGGAGAAGCCTTGCCCAGGGTACATCCCCACTCGACCAAAGGGATTTGTTGAGGACAAGAGTTTGCATTGGGGAAGGTCCCCAAAGGCCAACCAATCCCAGTGGCTGCAGCACCAGAGCCGGTGCAAATGCCACCCTAGTTAGTCATAATCTTTACCTTTAGACACGAAAGACTAAGGGCGTTACTAAGGCACAAAAAAAAAATGTTTGTTTCCCGACCGACCCTAGTTTGTTTCCGCCGACCCTAGCCTAAAGGTTTTTTTGATGGAAAAAGAAGAAAAAAATGAAAGTAATTTAAGCAGACTATGTGACTGTCTAATGCCTGATGTTCATAACTGAATTTCTCGACAATATTGCCATGTAAATCCACAAAACATGAAATGACCAGATGAGAGGACGTTTGCCAGTAACGGGAGCTAAGTATCACGGTGAAAAACTGTGTAGTTTGAACGGAGATCTTGGACATAATACTTGGCACAATTGGCCGCCTGAAAGTACTATCACAAGCCAAATCAAGAAGGATAATAGTGCGTTTAGGCAATTAGCGCTTTCTCCTTTAGTATTATGGATGCAGTGAAAATATAGAGGGGGGACAAACAAAACTTGTTAATCATTTTTTCTTTGTACTGCCCCATTTGTACATTGGCCTTGCACCCGCACTGCTCATTCCGATTCCCAACCTTCAGCCACCCCCTGGCTTGTCAGGTCACAGAATCCAGCAGTCCAAGAGGAGCGATTCTATGTTACGCTGTCATGAGGCAACCGACCGAGGAGACACTGCACTGCTGCGGAGTCACTTCGGTGGAGTTCAGGGGACCCTGTTTTGAGCTAACATACGCAGGACACCACCTACTAAGCCCCCTACTTGACGACAATAATGTCTTAGTCGCGGAGTCAGCATGGTCACTGACTGACTGAGGTCCTCCTCCGAGAGCACCACTGCGACAGCTCCCTAGAACATACTGATCCCCATGACTTTGACCCGAACGCACCAAGGGCATAGACTGGATTGGAAATCGAAACTGAGGTCACCATGAGAGCAGAGCATGCAAGGCCACAGAATCTGAGACATTTTTTCTTTTTGATGATCAATTGATGGGAATGAGGCGGATGATTATATGGAATTCTGTATCACTATAGTATCAGTCTGAAACTACGTGGCAGGGCTGTTCTCTACGCTTCCTTTCATAATGATAACCCAGCGTTAACCAGGCCCGATAACTACAGACACCTGCAGTGTTGGTCTTGAAATTAGAGCAACACTCTCAGAATCGCATCCGTTAAGCTGATGAAGCTCGACTGTGGATGGTTTCAGTCTTCCCTTTGAGCCCATAGCCACTCACTCTGGGTAGGAGTCTCGGATCGAATATAAAACCCTCACCTCTTATCAGATTCGAACCTGAGACCTCCCAGTCTGTAGTCCACGACGTTACCACTGCGCCATGGTGGCTGGTTGCTTTCGATTTTAGTTTCTAACTGATTTTTAATCAGACTTGAGTTTTTGAGCAAGCAATGATTCCATACTTTTTTCCTGCAGCCTCTGCGAATGTGGCTTTTGCTGAGGACTCGATGGAAGGAGAGGAGGAAGAGGCGACAGTGGAGACGGACGAAGGACCAGAGGGTTCGGAGGAAGAGACTGTGGAAGAGCCAGACACGGGAGGAGTGACAGAGCAGGTAATATGCACAGAAAATAAAGAACAGTGGGGAAAGTAATGTAAAATTTATTTATTTATGTGTAGTACCGTATTTACGGACTATAAGGCGCACCTGATTATAAGGCGCACCTCACAAATTTCAGATTCTGTTATTCCATTTCCTTACTATATTATCAGTCACTTTATAAGGCGCAGGGGTCTCAGTCTGGGGGAAAAGTATCGCCTTATAGTCCGTAAAATACGGTACAGGTTTATGTCTCTACTCTTCTATCGGCAAAAATTAAGAATCAAAGTTGCATTAGATTCACTATTACTTCATCTGTTTTCTATTCTTTAGTTTTTCATAATTTAAAATTTTCAGCTGTTTTCTTTCAATGGTAGTTTGTTTATATGTGCTGCTGACAACTCAAGTTGTGTGGCAGGGAGATGTTAAAGAAAATGTGGAATGTCTTGTAGTTAGCATTGATATTTCAAGTTTCAGTTGTAGTTTGTATATAAATACTTGACTGAGTAGTAAATAATGTCGAGGTAGAAGGGAGGGGGTTGCCGGTTGGAGGTTTAGGAAATGAAAGTAGTATTCTGAAACATTAATCCCTTGTTTTAAGGTATCTTTTTATGTTTTGTTATACTACAATTTTCAGTTGTTGTTTTTTCCTCCAGTATTCATATAAAATTTTCTGAGAAAGGGTTCGAATGACATGCACAAGGGCGTGCATGTGTATGGTCACTGAGTTTTTCCCCCTTTGTTTTTTCAGGTATATCATTTTGGGTCTTGCCTGAATGATAAGAAGAAATAAAGGAATTTCGCACTAACTTTTGAAGGAATTTCGCACTAACTTATGAAGGAATTTTGCACTAACTTAATGAAGGAATTTATCATGTTTTTCAGGAGGAAGAGGAGGAGGAAGATTCCACGTTGAAGCCTTCTGAAGACGCTGACACCTTCATCCTCTTTACCAAACCCACCGGCAGCGGTCATGGTACGTATGGCAGTTCAGCACACTAGGCCTGGCAGATGTGCAACTCTCAGACCTGCCTACTGCTACGATTTGGCCGTAGCAGCTACGAAAAATAAAGCTTGGCTACGGAGCTACAGCAACCTTAACATTGCTACGGAGAAAAAAAAATGCTGCCGCATTTTATTTTTGCTTATGCCGTTCCCGGTTTTGTCTGTTTCTAAGAGCAGACGCCGTGTCACGCGCGATAACCTACTCACTTCCGTTTTTATCAGTGACTGCGCATGCGTTCTTATTACTTTCTCTGAAAAAAATGGCGGACTCCTGCAGCAGTAGCGATTCGGGAGATGTTTCAAACGAAAAAAAACAAACAAAAAAAAACGAACCCAAACCAGAAAACGAAAATCATCTGGCACACCATCTTGTTCTAAGAAAAAACATCGGCCTGACGCACAAGTTTTCAAAATAGCTTACACGGAGGAGTGGCCTTGCATCGTCAGAAGTTGACTCGGTGCGAACCATGCTCACTGCAACCTCTGCCATGCAGACTTCTCTGTAAGTCATGGCGGTAGAGACGACCGTCAACACATTCAATCGGCGAAACATAAACAGTACGTTTCGGCTCAGGAAGAGAACAAATTGATTGCCGTCGTTTGTGGATGCTACGAAAAAATTTGCCATGCTACTGAAAATTGATGGCTGGGCTACTGATTGGGAAAATTCCAAGTAGGCAGGTCTGAAACTCTTGACAAACATTGAAACGTTTTCTAAGACGATAGTTTTATCTAACGGGTGTCAAGCTTTTTGGCAATGAGATGTTATCGTTATGTGTATCTTCCCCCCCCCCCCCCCCCCCCCCCCCCCTCCCCCCCTCCCCCCCCAACTTCAGTAATGAAAAAAATTATGGTTTAGTGAGAGTCAGTGATGATCTGGATATGTTGCAGCTTGTTTTAAGTCACGTTAAGCATACACAATGTTGTCTCGTTTTTTGGCTAGAGAATCATGGAGGAGTGGTCCTCGCAACCACACAGAAAGTCTATAGTCAGAAAGTTATCGCTATAGTCAGAAAGTTATCGGTGTTTTCTGAACCACCTTACATAGGGTTGCGAGATCAAGATGATCAATGAATTAATGTGAAATAGCTTAACCCTTCCCATCCTACCCCAAAAATGTGTCCTATTGAAAACAACACACTCACACTTTGCACACTCACACTTTGCACACTCACACATACACACACACACACACACAGAGTGACAAACACGCACAGAATAAGAAGTAAACTGATGTAAGTCAGTGTTAAGTTTTATCGTCAGAGAGTCGGTGGGCAACAGTATGTCTCCAGATTTTTAGGAGGTCTCTCTTTAACATTTTTTTAATAAACTGCGTCAGTTGAAAATTTTCAACATTTGGTAACTTACTAAGTTACTTGTCTAAAACCCAGATGGCAGTTTTGAACATCGGAGATGCACATAACTATATGCGTCAAGGTTAGCATTATAACTACCCATAGCATCATCAGTCATCCGCCTCATTTTCCATCAATCATTAAAAAGAAAAAATGTATCAAATTCTGTGGCTTTGCATGCCCTGCTCTCATGGTGACCTCAGTTTCGGTTTCCAATCCAGTCTGTGCCCTGGTGCGTTCGGGTCAAAGTCATGGGGATCAGTGTGTTCTGGGGAGCTGTCGGTGGACGGTTGTGGTGGCGCCCTCGGAGGAGGACCTCACTCACGCTGGCTCCGCGACTAAGATATTATTGTCGTCAGTAGGGGGCTTAGTAGGTGGTGTCCTGCTTACAGGCTCCACTGAACTCCACCGAAGCGACTCAACAGCAGTGCAGTGTCTCCTCGGTTGGCTGCCTCCTGACGGCCTAACATAGATTCACTCCCCTTGAACTGCTGGGCTCGGATTCTGCTACCTGAAAAAGCCGGGGTGTGGCTGTGAATTGGGATTCGGGATAAGCGGCCTGGGAGCAATGCCACTGTACTGCCCAGAAGATGGGACAGCAAAAAACCCAAAAACAAAACCAACATTATAACTACCTGGTGGTGTGTCTACAGAACTTCCTGCGGGTAAAAACGTGCGCCTGCTGGTTGGCTTCACCAACAAGGGCTATGGGGAGTTTGTGGTGGACAGCCTGGAGGCCTCCTTCCGCTACCCCCAGGACTACAGCTTCTTCCTGCAAAACGTCAGTGCTTTGTATCTGTTTGTGTGTGTGTGTATGTGTGTTCCCCATGTGGGGATACCAGGGGGTTCTTTTGTAAAAATAGTTCCCCCACCTTCTGGAAGTTCTGTGCTTGTAACTTCCTCTAATCTGTCACCATCTTTGACTCTGCAGGGCTCACAGGGACCCCCATTTGGGAGTCTATGAAGTACTAAAATTCTAAAGGACACTAAAAGAATGTGCAGGGGGTCCCAGGGATGCACTAGAAAAATTCTTTTTAGCATTCGCAATGCCACTGGGACCCTCTATCCCGCCTCTAGGACCCTCTATACTGTAAGTGAAGGAGTCCCTGGGACCCCTTGTTTTGCGGGGACTATTGGGAGCTCTGCTCTGCCTTTCCCCTTGGCTTACTGTCGTTTATCTTTCTGGTTTACTGGTCCACTCGCCTGTCTTTTTTTCCAATAATAATAATAATAATGAATTTTTTATATAGCGCAACACCTCTCAGTGAAACTGGAGCTCTTTGCGCTTTACAAATGATTAAAATAAGATACATAAATAAGCACCACTTAAGTTACACACAAAGGCTACACAAAAATACTTTAACAGATTTTCTGCAGCCGAAGACGGACATGCTGGGCCTAACTATTTCTTAGTTAGGCGCATAACTGCAGCATGACGCATCTGCACTCATAATGACAGGAAACTTGTCAGAGCGATGGAAGAAGAAGTCTGTGTGTGTTTGCTTTTTTCTCTTTGTGTCAGTGTGTGAGTTGTTTTGTTTCCGTATCCCTACTCGCTACGTTGATATCTGTTATGTACAGGGTTCGTACGCCCCTTGAAAACCCTTGAGATTTCAACTTGCCAAAATGATTCTTGAAAACCCTTGAAAAATGGCATTTTGGCCCCTATCCCTTGAAAAATTGAAAATCACGCTTCCAAAGTCATTTCTGCGCAAAATCATCAGAACTGACGAGTTTGAAAGCCGAGAACAACGTCGCGAAGAAATTTAGATTTTCATTCTCGAAGATTCGCTTCGTCGTCTGCTACAACCAAAGGGAGACAATTTTTGTCGGAGTCAGTTATGGTTCTTGTTTGGGCATGCGCAAACCGAATATCCGCCTGTGAAAACAAGCGCGTTTTCGTGGAAAGAAGTCGTCATGCCGAAGGGAAAATGTATTTTTTGCCCACTGTGGCTAGATAAGGAGTATAAGGCTTGGATCGCCGAGTGCAAGGACAACAAATATGCATGTTTCTGCAAATTGTGCAAGAAGATCGTCGATGTTCGTGGGATGGGTGAAGCTGCACTTCAAAGCCACGCTAAAGGAAAGAAACATGTGGAATTACAAAAAGCAAGCAAACCGGTTGCAACGCTCACAGATTTCATGCGTGCTGGTAGCAGTTCGTCAACAACACCGGCTGGAAAAAGTATTGGCTAGACACTTGCAGCAAATGGCAATTTCCTAACCAAAGCTGCCCCTTGAGAAATTAGAAAATCCCCTTGAAAAACCCTTGAATTTTTCCTCTGTTAGAGAGTATGAACCCTGTATGTAAATTTGACCAGTGATCCATGACGCGCTACAGCGCCAAATCTGGCCAGGGGGAATGGAGCTACAAGCACAGCTCTGGGGCAGCTGCACCGACCCTGAGAAGACAGTGGACTTCATCAATGATCATAGTGATTAATTTAAAAGTCTGACGCCGCCACTTGCATCGACAGCTGAAGAAGACGACGACCATTGATCCAATATTAATTGCAAGAACGATTGCTCTTTGTTACAAACAAAACGCTGAGATTCTAATCTATTAGTACGACAATCCTGGGTGGGCAGGGTCAAACTCAAAGTTAAAAAGTGCAAAGCGACAGAATAGTCAAAAGTGACTGTGATCGTTTTATGGAAAGGAAAGGAAGATGTTAGAATACTACTGCGAAAAGAGTAGAGCAGACCCGTTTACGCCCTACACAAGTACCGAGTAGTCCTGGATAGCTGAAATGAGTAGTTTTTACTTCAAAATGTGTAGTTTTATTCATTAAACCATCAAACAAATGTTCCCTAAAAATGAGTAGAATCTAGGATTATTTTCCATTTTGAAGAGTAGTAGAGGTCCAAATCGAGTAGAATACTACTCGAAAAAAGTAGTAGAGTAAACAGGTCTGTAGGTGTGGTTTCATTTTTGTATGTATGTGTGTTTGTTAGTGGGTTTTTTTTAAATTTAAAAGTGTTTTGGGGATAGAGGGGTGGAAAAGGTGAAAGGGAGCCAGCCTTACATTGGGAATATTCTGAATAAAGTTGCCCCTTTTTTGTTGTTGAAAAAATACAAATCAACTATTGACGTGTTTATTTCTAAAACAATCAAATACTGTTTTTGTACAGTTCACGGCAGTGCAGCTGAACCGCGTGGTTGAGTCGAAACGTCAGGCGACCTTCGAGTACGGGTTTGTGCCCAATGAGGCCTTCAGCGCCCGCCCCTTTGGACTGACCGTGCTGCTCTCCTACAAAGACCAGGTCAGTGGTTTGTGAGGCCTTCAGCTTGAGACA
>CM065695.1:11311795-11316690 GCA_017654935.2 Phymorhynchus buccinoides | reverse complement strand
CCCAGGAGGCACAGTGAAAGTTAAAATGTGTATGTACAGTGTAATGCATACGCTACACGCATTAATTAATGTTGATACCTTGATCCAATTGATTTTTAGAGAATGATGACAGAATCAATGTAACTCTTAAAGTAGTATATACACCCACCAAGAACATGCTCAGTTGAGACTCAAGTACTTCACTTGTGTTCATTATCTTACAACTGAGCTATTCTGGTACATTATCATTTCCAATAACCAAGAGCAGAGAACATTAATTCTTTGAACCCTTTGTGAACATGGAAATTAAACAATAACAATAGAACATTGCATTATTGTATTACTGCAATCAGATTTGAAACAATCGTCAGGTAAAATAGCAGACAGAAAAGTAGGAGTACCAATGGTAAACATAAACATATTGAATTATGGTGATAGTTAAAAAGTGAATCTATTGTTACGCTATTTTCCACTCTAAAAATGGATCAATTCAAGTTTTTGTGTGGGCTGCGCACAATGTTCTCTAAAACCATAATAAAATAAAACAATAAATGGAGATATGATAGAAGGTATGGCACCAAATACATTATCTGACGTATGGTGAGGAAACTCTTTCTTATTCAATTATATATGTACAGAAACGCTGCTGATTTCAAGAAGTCCTTGGGCAACCACGATGATAAGCTGAAGCCTGGCTGCCTAGCTCGTGCCATCCATCAGTATAGTCATGCTGAAATGCAGACAAGTCGCCAGACCTTTTGGCTAACAAGGCGTCATATTAATTAACAGACGATACCGTGCTCAGCTGTAAGTTCATGGAGCTCAAATGCAGAAAGGATGATCTTCCAGAATGATGTTCAAACGAATCATGGTAGTCATCTTTGCCACAACTGTGTCCAATAAATGTGCATCAAAACATTATGTCTAGTAAAAAAAAAGAAGCGCGAATTCGCAATAGTTTGTGGCACGCGGTCTATTTTTACCACTCCAATCATGAGTCACCTCCCCTGGCTTTTCAATAATTTTAATCTGTAACCCAGAATGTTATCTCTGCACCATTTCGTAACTTTTTATATCTTTTGGAAAACATTTAAAACTATGTATCCTACTTATACTCATCGAAAGACGCACCGCATACTCGTCGTGTCTGTTGTAGTGTCTGTATTACGTATGTTTATTATTTTGTACGCTTTAAAATACATCATTTTAAAGAGCGGCATCAACTTGAAGTGCAGCCTCGATTTGAAGTGCGACAATTTTGTCAATATGTGCGACAATTTTGGACCGACCGACAGACAGACAGACAGACCGACCGACCGACCAACAAAGTGAGTTATAGGTTTGTGGCTTGAGCCACAAACAAAAAGAGCAAATAACCTCCAGCTTTTGTATGAGGAACTTCATTTTCTGAGTCTGGTTTCACAAAAGATACTTGTTATTTGATTTAAAAGGCCTAGACATAAACTTCACTCCAACCTATAATAATAATAATAATAATAATAATAATAACTAACATTTATAGAGCGCCCTTTCTCTCTTGAGCTCACAGCGCTTCACAATTACTTAAATAAATACAAAGATCATAAATAAGCTACTACAATATTAACTATAACATGCACACAGCCCCAACACGCATGCACACACACACACGCACACATCTGCGCACACCCACACACAATGTGGGGAACATAGTTTTAAGGCAGGAAACAGGACAAGGAAGAAATCAGAGGTATTGCAGGAAGAGGTGAGTTTTAAGAGCAGTTTTGAAAGATTGGAAAGATTTAGCTGAACGAAGTTCGTATGTTCCAGACAGAAGGGGCGCTGAAAGAAAATGAACTATGATCTTGTCTGTTAGCCAGTGGAAATAATGGGACCAGCATCAGTAAAATCAAAACGGGTTGCCCTGGTTTTTAAGGAACAATTATCATCCCTATTGTCCAAAGGCGAGACAGGGAATAAGGGAAAAAAACAACTTTGAAAAGAAGTATGTACTTGCTACCAGAGAAAAACAAAACAAAACAATGAATGCTCAACTTTTTTGTTTGAAAATGCAGATAGGCATACGATGTTTGGCTTGGTCTGGATGCGCGCGCACGCACGCACACGCACGCACGCGCGCGCGCACACACACACACACACACACACACACACACACACACACACACACACACACACACACACACACACACACACACACACACACACACACACACACAAGCGTGACACACACACACACACACACACACATGCGCCCACACTGAAAAAATGGATGACCTGAACAAAGATTCAGGAATTTCAAAGATGGATGATTTTTGTGCTCTTGTTTTGAACTTGAGGGTTCTGCATAGTCTGTGTCCCGAAGGCAACAGTTCATTGTGCTGAACTAAAATATGACTATCGTCATTCACAATCTGCCTCGCCTTTCGCACCAATCGCTCATCATACAGTTCTTGCAAACTCTTTTGCCTTGCACCCACAACTTTACTGTACATGTTCACCATATCACTCAGCACACACTTACTCCTTAAAACCAACCTTCCATACCAACACATAAAAGAAGCGGCGAGGACAGACTCAATGCAACAGCGATAATAGGTTTTTAGAACATCTGTACAGACACTAATATTTCTTAACATTTGCAGTCAAAAGATTCTGGACTGACATGTTTTATGCAATGAATGAACGTTTCTGTCAAAAGTAAATTTGTTGTCTAAAACTGTGCCACGATAGCAGTATTCATCTACCTGTTCAACAGTTTGGTCACAAATAACAAGCTGTGGTACTGGCATAGGAATTTTACAGAAATCAATCAGCATTTCTTTGGTTTTAACATTAAGATCTAAATAATAAGGGAGGGGGGAGGGGGGGCACCAGTAGAGGTAGAACGCTCTAAAGAGGTCACAGATTGAAAGCAGACGGATTGGGTTCTATCGAGTAGGAAATTGACAACACAAAGAGTGAGCTTGGGGTTAACAGTTTCAAGGCCAGGAGATGAGGCTGAATGGTATTGAAGGTAGAGTAAAAGTCAATGGAGAGGATGCGAACAAAAGACTTCTGATATGACCTGGTATTGCAGTACCTCCAGCTTCAGCTCCAAGCATTGAATAAAAGTTGATGGTTGGTTGATGGTTCATCTCACATGTGCACCTTTTAGCCGAGCGGACATTAAAGCACACTTTCATTAAAAGCTTACCGAGTGTTATCATTTTACTATCGCAGCTAAGAAAAGGATGCATTGTCTCAGTGACTTACACCAAATATCTGTTGTTCCTGCTCGTGGTTTCTTCACCTGATCTCTGTCTTGACGTTTCATGATATATGAGCTGCAATCAGTGCAACATATGGCCATCGCCATGTTGTATAGTTTGCAGCACTATCATGTTTTTTTCCTCTCTCTTGGTATCCTCAGCTTCTATTTCTAGCCCTACGCCATTTTTGTTTCAAGTCAAATTTAACGGTAAATGGAAGTGTCAGGTTCATTGGGGCTGTTCTTGCATAGTCCTTGTTGGTGGCACCCTCGAGGGAGGGCGTCGCTTACATTGGATACACTACTAAGAAATTATTTGTGCGATTCCGTTTTGCAATTGCTTGCTTTATGCTGTTTGTAGCAGCCAATGTTATGCGATTTGAACGTGTCTGGGTACCTTGCGTAAGCATGTGCTATATTCATTTAATTTCTGTTGCTGCTATCCTAACTGTTAACTGCTAAGTGTTAATTGTTTAAGACGTGCTCGTGAATACCGTACCAGGACACCACGTTCTAAGAGAGAGAGACAGAGAGAGAGAGAGAGAGAGAGGGAGAGAGAGGGAGGGAGAGAGAGAGAGAGAGAGAGAGAGAGAGGGAGAGAGAGAGAGTATGGGCCGTGTGTACGCATGTATTGGTGCATTCCTTCCTGCTACTTGTTTACATTTTCATTAGTTTCTGTGAGGGTGAGGTGTCATCAGAGAGCGACAGTGCTGGTGAACGAGGGTGGATGTCTTTGTGAGTGAGAATCATGTTATTTTTGCTACTTTATTTCTTTGCATAGGAATGTTGTCAGTATGACTTTCTTGCTGATTTTAATGCATGTTTTTCATCTTTCATTGTTGCTTTTGTAAAGCGCGTCGAGCATACTATTGTATGGATTTTAGCGCTATATGAAATACAATTATTATTATTATTATTATTATTATTATTATTATTATTATTATTAGGGGAAGACGGGGTAAAAAGCGCATGGGCGGGTAAGAAGCCCACCCCAATTATCTCATGAAATGAAGCAAATTTCAGTCTCATTTTGCCCATGAGACGAGCGTTAATGTCTAGCATTCGTCTCATGGGCAAATTTGACTGAAATTTGCTTTATTTCATGAGGTATTTGGGGTGGGCTTCTTACCCGCCCATGCGCTTTTTACCCCGTCTTCCCCTACTAACGACAATAATGTCACTCTTAGTGGCGGAGCAGAGCATGAGTGAGGTCCTCCACCGACGTCCGTCCATCGACAGCTTCCCAGAGCTGAGCCCCATGACTTTGACCCAACCGTACCAAGGACATAGACTGGATTGTCAATCGAAACAGCAGAGGTCACCAGGATAGCAGGTCATGCAAGCCCACAGCATTTGAGACAATTTTTGTTCTTTTTGATGATTGATGTAGGCCTAGATGAGACGGATGATGATGATGATGATGATGATGATGATAATGATGATGATGATGATACCATGGAGTTCTGTTTTTGTCTGAGACTACATGACAGAGCTGTACTCTACTCTTTCATAATGATATCCCGGCGTTAATCAGAGCCGAAAACTACAGACACTCATGGAATCTGAGCAACGCTTTCAGGATCGCATCCGTCAAGAGGATGAAGCTCGACATCATCAGTTTCAGTCTTCCCATTGAGCCCATAGCACACTCACTCTGAGTAGGAGTCGG
>CM065695.1:11296795-11306795 GCA_017654935.2 Phymorhynchus buccinoides | reverse complement strand
TTTGACTCTGCCTTTTTCTTTTGCTTACTGTCATCTACTATCTTTCTGCCTTACCGGTCCATTCTCCTGCCTTTTTTCACGAAACACTTTCAAAAACATTTCCTCCAGCCGAAGTCGGACTTGCTGGGCCTAACTGTTTCTTAGTTAGGCGCATAACGGCAGCATGACGCATCTGCTCTCATAATTGACAGGAAACTGTCTGAACGATCGAAGAAGAAGAAGAACTGAAGCCGGTTTTCAGAAAAAACATATTCAACAGTTGACCAAATTTTCACTTTATATGCTACTGTACAAAAATGTTTTTTGCAAACATAAAATGCTGTATGTTGCTTTCATCGACTTCTGGAAGGCCTGTGATTCTGTAAGACATGATAAATTCTTAAATGTTTACAGGGTCAAAGGGTATCCGGGAGATGCTTTTGTTCTTTGAAGGTCATGCATGATTCTTTGTTAGCATGTGTGAGAGTACATGGAAAATGTTCTGAGTTTTTGTAATACGCAGTAGGTGTGCGCCAGGGACGTGTAATGAGCCCAACATTGTTTTCTGTCTTTATTAATCAAATTGCTAATCATATGTCTGTATCAGGCAAACATGGTAGTCAGTTATTACCCTGTTTAATGGAACTGTTCATTCTGCTTTTTGCGGATGACATAGCTTTATTTTCATACACTCCTTCAGGACTCCAAAATCAGCTTAATATTCCAAAAAGATGCAGTGATGAAATGAAATTAAAAGTTAATCTTCAGAAAACAAAAATAATGGTCTTTCGAAAAGGTGGATATTTAAGTAAATTCGAAAAATGTTTTTTCAACAATGAAGAAATAGAGATAGAAAATATTCAACAGTTGACCAAATTTTCACTTTATATGCTACTGAACAAAAATGTTTGTGCAAAAATAAAATGTTGTATGTTGCTTTCGTCGACTTCTGGAAGGCCTTTGATTCTGTAACACATGATAAATTACTTAAATGTTTATAGGGTCAAGGTCAAGATGCAGTGATGAAATGAAAATAAAAGTTAATCTTCAGAAAACTAAAATAATGGTCTTTCGAAAAGGTGGATATTTAAGTAAATTCGAAAAATGTTTTTTCAACAATGAAGAAATAGAGATAGAAAATATTCAACAGTTGACCAAATTTTCACTTTATATGCTACTGAACAAAAATGTTTGTGCAAAAATAAAATGTTGTATGTTGCTTTCGTCGACTTCTGGAAGGCCTTTGATTCTGTAACACATGATAAATTACTTAAATGTTTATAGGGTCAAGGTCAAGATGCAGTGATGAAATGAAAATAAAAGTTAATCTTCAGAAAACTAAAATAATGGTCTTTCGAAAAGGTGGATATTTAAGTAAATTCGAAAAATGTTTTTTTAACAATGAAGAAATAGAGATAGTAAATTATTACTGTTATTTAGGGTATACGTTTACATCTAAAATGAGTCCCCCAAAAGGGACTGCTAATTTCGTAATGAAAGGCAAAAAAGCAGCAATGATCCTTAAAGTATTCAGACGACACCCCCCTGACCGGTCTCATCAAGACCAGTGAGAACTCTTACAGGGCTGCCGTGGGGGAACTTGTTGACTGGTGCGACGACACCCATCTCCTCCTGAACGTGGCCAAGACCAAGGAGATGGTTGTCGACTTTCGACGGAACTCGCCCAGGCCGGCTCCACTAGTCATCAAGGGGGAGGAGGGGGAGGTGGTGGACCAGTACATATGCCTTGGATCTGTCATCGACAGCAAGTTGGACTGGTCTGCCAACTCCCAGGCCCTACTTAAGAAGGGTAACCAACGCCTCTACTTCATGAGGAGGTTGAACCGGTTTGGGGTGGGCCCGAGACTGCTGAAGCTCTTTTACGGAGCAACGGTCGAATCGGTGCTCACCTTCAACTTCCTCAGTTCCTTCGGCAGCCGAAAGGAGCACGACAAGGCCAGGCTGTCGAAGATCGTTAAGACTTCAGGCAGGCTGATCGGCAGCCCAGTCACCAGCCTCCAGGAGCTGTATGAGCGGAGGGCAGTCAGGCGGTTGAGGGCCATCCAGGGTGACCCTAGTCACCCTCTGTGCGAGTTTCTGCAGGGGCAGACGTCTGGAAGGTCAGGGCGGCTGATTAGTTTCAGTGCCAGAACAGACAGGTTTCGGCGGTCCTACCTCCCAACTGCAGTGCGCCTGCTCAATAATGGGCTGAACTGACTGAATGACTCCTCTGTCTTCAACATCCCTCGTTGAAGGTCGCGCGCGCGCGCGCGCGCGCGCGTGTGTGTGTGTGTGTGTGTGTGTGTGTGTGTGTGTGTGTGTGTGTGTGTGTGTGTGTGTGTGTGTGTGTGTGTGTGAGAGAGAGAGAGAGAGAGAGAGAGAGAGAGAGAGAGAGAGAGAGAGAGAGAGAGAGAGAGAGAGAGAGAGAGAGAGTGTGTGTGTGTGCGTGTGCGTGCGTGCGTGTGCGTGTGCGTGTGCGTGCGTGCGCGTGCTATTAACTGACACAGTCCTTGTGCATGAAGCAGGGGTGGGCAGGGTGTGTGTGATTATATCAATTTGATTCGCCTTTTACTAATAGTTTTATGCAAATATATGTCATGATTTGTAATGTAATTTTGCCCCAGTTGCCCTGATGTGTTTGCATTGGAAGTGTGTGTGTGTGTGTGTGTGTGTGTGTGTGTGTGTGTGTGTGTGTGTGTGTGTGTGTGTGTGTGTGTGTGTGTGTGTGTGTGTGTGTGTGTGTGTGTGTGTGTGTGTATGTGTGTATGTGTGTGTGTGTGTGTGTGTGTGTGTGTGTGTGTGTGTGTGTGTGTGTGTGTGTGTGTGACTGAAGAACTGAAGAGTGGTTGGAGAGAGATGCAGAGAGGGAATTTGGTGTGTGTGGGGATGATGGTGGTGGGAAATTATTGTTATTGATGGTTTATCATTATGTGATTATTTTCATATTATGTTGATTTTGTTTGCCATGTTTATTTGCTGAAAAGGCTGTACCTCATTTTTGCTCTCTGTTGTGTTGTTATGATTTCATTTTAAGACTGTTCATTAACATCTTATGTGATAGCATCCTGTATGGTGGATTTTATATTTTATGGTTGGTTTTAAGAACCCTTATTTTATTAGTTATTTTAGCAAACCTGGAGATTTTGTTAGTTTCATTACTTATTATTTCTGAATTAATACTCAATTATACTTGTCATAAATTATTTTAGCTCACTTGTTAATTTATTTTTTATTCTATGCTCTCATTAATTTTATTCTAACTGATAGCCCAAAGGTGTGTGTATGTGTGTGTGCGTGCGTGTGTGCTTGTATGTGTGTGTGTGTGTGTGTGTGTGTGTGTGTGTGTGTGTGTGTGTGTGTGTGTGTGTGTGTGTGTGTGTGTGTGTGACTGAGTGTCAAATGTTTGCTTTCACGAGTAATTCTTTATAATTTTATGCTTAATATTTGTCTGAATTGGATTGTTGTGTGTGTGTGTGTGTGTGTGTGTGTGTGTGTGTGTGTGTGTGTGTGTGTGTGTGTGTGTGTGTGTGTGTGTGTGTGTGTGTGTGTGTGTGTGTGTGTGTGTGTGTGTGTGTGTTTATTTAAGTTGTCTTCCTAAACATTACTTGTGTTGTGTCTTATTATTATTTATAAAATGTGCATGCCAGGCAGCGAATTTCTTTGCTTTTTGTGAAGACAATAAAATGATTGAATTGAATTGAATCTTGATGGATAGTATGCCTATGCCTCTAGTGGCCTTTCTCAGCTCTTGAAAATGATAGCATCCTGATGCTTGTGTAGCAGATTTGCATAGATTTCCCCAGTAATGTTTGACGCTTTTCAAGAAAATCCATTATCAATACCATCATCAAACCAAAGGATTATAGCCGTTGCTGTACCAGCAGATGGGTTTAACCTAGTCGTCTTTGGAGGAGGTTAATCAAAACTGTTTTCACTGGTTCGATTCTAGCATTAGCATGTTGTAAAATGTCATCCATAGTGACAAATCAGCCAAGAAAACTAACGGGATCTACTACAAATCAATGCTGTGTGTTTGTCTGAGAAAGTTTTGGCACCCATTTTGCAGAATTTTTGTCATATCCATTCCTTTGGCAGAACAGCATGAAAACTTCTGTAGAAGATGCCTACAGTGCTGACTTTATAATGGAAAATGACTGTCTTGTCTGCCGTTGCCATGTCTTGAACCATAACAATTCATTTATTAATAACATCTATATTTTTAAACCCAAAATGGGACGTTACTGGTGTTACACTGCATCTGGGCATTACCTCCAGGATCGTTTCCACCATCTTTATATCTACTGACAGAGAGGGTTATCAACAATTTATAAGTTACATTGATAAACTGTAACCATGGCTTCAGTAGACTTGTGATGTGTGTCTGTTGAAGACCGGAGGACGTTAAACAGATTTTCGTTCGTTTGCAACTCAATCGTTGTAGACGTTGTGTTTTGTCTTTCGCGTAACCCCTTATGTAGTTAGGCCGATAACTTTTTGAACACACGGTATGTCATTCTGTAGCCGAAATTCTCATCTTGCATTTAAGTATAATACTATTGTGTAGCTTGTAGACTTTAATCAACGTCTTGTCTTCCACGCCATCATACAAACATAAAAATCGTGACTTTTTGAACACATCTCGAGATGCAATAACTACGAGTTGGGAGTAGAAACGTTTGTTGACCTCCGATGTATTGGCCACTGCAAAGAACACCTTTTGCAAGAGTGAATGCCCTTGGTGGGTGGGGGAAGATGGTTGAGCACTTACCAAACAAGGGCACGACTCTCGCCAAAACCCCTATTTGAGCCCTCTTAATGGCTGCCTTTTGCAAGAGTGAATGCCCTTTTGGATGCTGATCAACAAGGGCTTAACTCTTGCCGTCAAGGGCGTTAATAACCCTAGTTGCAGTGACCAATAGTCTAGATCTAGATCTATGTGACGGACGGCGATAATGTGTGTATGTGTGTGTGTGCCTGCCTGCGTACACAAACACACGCACGCGCGCGCACACACACACACGCGCACTACAACACATACAGACATACACTGTGACGGGTGGCGCACGCAAAGTTGCACAGTGAAACATTGTAACAAGCTGAAATGACGTACAGTAATGACGTCATGCGTCAGGGGGTGGGTGGGTTGCTACATGGCTACATCAGTAAATAATGTCCTAGAAGGGTGCCATACCCTTGTTTTTGTCCACATAAGCATACAATTTATATCATAAAAACATCTGACGATGGCTTGGAGTCAAAACGGACTATCTTTAGATAGTCCATTGACGTATTATTGGATTTATTACCAAACAAATAATAACTTGTGTCAAACAATGACTAAAGAAATATAAAAAGGGGGTTTTGCTTTTTTATATTTCAGCAGTCTTTTTTCTATACAAGTTATTAGTTTTCCTAATAAGTTCAATACTATGTCAATGGACTATCTAAAGATAGTCCGTTTTGACTCCAAGCCATCGTGACTTATTCAGTCGTTCTACTTTTAACGTGCAGTTTAATTATGACAAGTGACATCATTTTCTGAAAGTCAGTACTAAAGCCATGTTTTGCAGCTGAGCCTGTAAAAAGAATAACAAGAGGCAAGGCCTTCAAGGCTCACTGGAACAGGAACATGTGGGACAACAAAGAAAGATTGAGAGTGGTGTCTAAAGTACAAGATTGCCAATAAAATGTTAAAGTACAAATGAATGGATACAACTAAAAAAAAGAGAAAAAGGGCCCCTGTGGAGAATCGGGCCCGGAACCATTGGCATGACAGACAGACTCTCTACCAATGAGCTATCGAAGCTTTCAGTGTTGATGAGTTTCTTAACTCATGTTGCTTGTTGAATACTCTCTAACCCACTAATCTAAAATGTTATCTGTTTCTTATCTGTTTACAGTGTTGTTTTAAGTATTTAATTTTTCAATTAATTATTGTTTGAAAGCTTGCATAGACATCTATATGCATGCAAAGCTTGAACAATGTATGCAATTGTATGCCAACGTTAAAGTTTGGAGATTAGACCATGGATGCAACACACACACATACACACAACCGAACAACTATCATACTACAGACTCACTTCGTGTTAACCAGCACGCTTCAAAATGTGTGTGGCTATCAAGGAAGGGTAGTTTACATAAATGTAAAAGTTTCGTGTAAATCCAACGCTTAGTTGCTGTTTTACAACTGTAAGGACATTACATATTGATGCTCTGTGTTTGTGTGTGTGTGTGTGTGTGTGTGTGTGTGTGTGTGTGTGTGTGTGTGTGTGTGTGTGTGTGTGTGTGTGTGAGTGTGTGTGTGTGTGCGTACGTGCGTGCGTGCATGCGTGCGTGCATGTGTGTGTGTGTGTGTGTGTGTGTGTGTGTGTGTGTGTGTGTGTGCGTGCGTGCGTGTGCGTGTGCGTGCGCGCGCGCGTGTATGTGTGCGTGTGTGTATGTATCCAAAGTTTCATTTTCCCGTCGTTTCACTTATCCGTCGGGAAATTAGTCTTCCGGAAAATGAAAATTGCTTTCAGGTATCCGAAGTTTCGCTTAACCGACTTTCAGGTAAATGTACAACCACTGTATTACATACAAATGGATCAACACCATTTACCTTTTTGGCACATCAAATGCTTCTTGATTTAGACAGAAATGGAAAGTTATGCTGGGCCTCTAAAATTAGGGGAAATGCTGTGTGAAAGTGGCTTCAACTTTATTTGGCTTCAACAGGGTGTTGGTAATGTTAAAGGGTTTATTTACATCTTTAAACAAAGGTTGATGGATATGTTTATTGAAGAATGGTCAGGTAGTATAAGAGACAGTGACAGGTGTTTGTGTTACAGATAATTTAAAACAATATTTGAAAAGGAAATGTATATATGCCAGGCTGAAACTTATTCATGTAGAGTGGCGCTGTCTCAAATAAGATTTGGTGTGCTACCAATAAATAATAACGCGTTCAGATATAGTGAGAATGATATGTTAAAACGGTGCCCTTTTTGTCAAACTGAATGTGAGAATGAAGAGCACTTTCTATTAAGTTGCGATATTTATTCAGATTTGCGTTTGAAATTAATTCAAAAGTTTGCAAGATTACCTTTGAATATCTTGTTGAAGTCAGACAATCAAAATATGAATTCGCAGTTGTCTAAATTCATTTTCTATGCCATGAAACGAAGGACTGCATATTTACAGTAAGCAAATGTATTGAAAGGAATTTTAAGTGTTTATAACATGTGCAATTATAATGGTATTCATGATATTTGTGTATGGAGTAATCCCATGTAATTATTATTCTATTTATCATTTCCCCATTCCCTCATTTGAACTGTGGTCTGTGGCCAATGTTCAATTAAAACATTTCGTTCGTTCGTTCGTTCGTTCTCTCTCTCTCTCTCTCTCTCTCTCTCTCTCTCTCTCTCTCTCTCTCTCTCTCTCTCTCTCTCTCTCTCTCTCTCTCTCTCTCTCTCTCTCTCTTTGTCTCTCTCTCTCTCTCTCTCTCTCTCTCTCTCTCTCTCTCTCTCTCTCTCTCTCTCTCTCTCTCTCTCTCTCTCTCTCTCTCTCTCTCTCTCTCTCTCTCTCTCTCTCTCTCTCTCTCTCTCTCTCTCTCTCTCTCTCTCTCTCTCTCTCTGTCTCTCTGTCTCTCTCTCTTTCTCTCTCTCTCCCTCTCTCTCTCTTATTTTTTTCGTTTTTCTTTCTACGTTTTTTTTCTTCTTCAGTTAAAAGTGTTTCCAGTTTGTGTGTGTGTGTGTGTGTGTGTGTGTGTGTGTGTGTGTGTGTGTGTGTGTGTGTGTGTGTGTGTGTGTTGGGATGACTATTTTTAAAGACCCATCAGATCACGTGTCAAAATCACGGGTTTCACGTGCTTTCCCTCTTATAGCTGGTAAGAAATCTTGTTTGGACCAGGTTTAACTCCCGTACAAATGCCCCCAAATTGAAAACGAAACATCATTTGAAAGAGCATTCCAAGTTGGGGGCATTTGTATATGGGTCAAAGCCACCCAGAAAAAGCCCAAGGGACTTAATCGTGGTGGGTCAGTGTATCTTTAAAGACAATTGAATATTGTGTCACAGACGAATGTCTTTTCCTTTCTTTTTCTTTCTGCTCACTGACAATAACTTTCGAATAAAGTGTCAAGGAGACAGAGAACAAGATGGCAGAGCCATATAAACTGTTCTCCTAGTTACTGACGAAAGTCAAGGGACATAACTTTCGACTAAAGTGTCAAGGAGACAGAGAACAAGATGGTAGAGCCATATAAACCGTTCTCCTAGTTACTGACCAAAGTCAAGGGACATAACTTTCAACTAATGTGTCAAGGAGAAAGAGAACAAGATGGCAGAGCCATATAAACTGTTCTCCTAGTGTACTGACGAGAGTCAAGGGACATAACTTTCGACTAAAGTGTCAAGGAGACAGAGAACAAGATGGCAGAGCCATATGAACTGTTCTCCTAGTTACTGACGAAAGTCAAGGGACATAACTTTCGACTAATGTGTCAAGGAGACAGAGAACAAGATGGCAGAGCCATATAAACTGTTCTCCTAGTGTACTGACGAGAGTCAAGGGACATAACTTTCGACTAAAGTGTCAAGGAGACAGAGAACAAGATGGCAGAGCCATATGAACTGTTCTCCTAGTTACTGACGAAAGTCAAGGGACATAACTTTCGACTAATGTGTCAAGGAGAAAGAGAACAAGATGGCAGAGCCATATAAACTGTTCTCCTAGTTACTGACGAAAGTCAAGGGACATAACTTTTGACTAAAGTGTCAAGGAGAAGGAGAACAAGATGGCAGAGCCATATAAACTGTTCTCCTAGTTACTGACGAAAGTCAAGGGACATAATTTTCAACTTTTGGGTTATTGTGTTTTGTGTGTGTTAAAAAGTCTGCATCGGTAAGATATTACCCGGTAGTTTATAATTTTACCCCCCCAAAAAAAAACCCAAAACACCCCAAACGTTTAGACGACATTTGAATCAAACCAACTGTGGTTGAAATCAATGAATTATCTTTGAAATTAGTATTAGTCTCTTTGTAATAATATTATGATTCACAGGGATTACAGTTGATATGGCTTTCCATTTCATGAATATGACACCACGGGCAGCATCTTCACATACATCTATATTGCTAAACATTCGGGACTTTACTGGTGTTGCAATGCCTCCGGACATTGCCTCCAGGATCGGTCCCACCATCTGTATATATACTAGCGTCCCATATGTGTCTGTGCCAGACCGGAGGACGTTAAGCAGAATTTCACTGGCAGCATCTTAGAGGCAGGCTAAGAAACCCTTGTGCCAAGTGTCCTTAAAATAGGTTCAGTTGTTTAGGCGTTGTGAAGTGGAAGGATTTTGTGTCATACATACATACAAACATACATCCATGCATGCATGCATGCATGCATACATACATACATACATGCATACATACATACATACATACATACATACATACATACATACATACATACATACATACATACATATATACATACATATACATACATACATGCATACAGACAGACAGACAGACAGACAGACAGACAGAAACGCACAGCCCTCGTTCCCATTCCAATGAACTCCTGTTCTTTTCAGAACTGGGAGTCCCCTCCAAAAAAAAGAGACAGACGCTTATCGGCACGAAACGCGTGAAATGTTTTCAAACCTTTAATCAGCAAGGAAAACCCAACAACACCCAACAAAACAAACAACAAGACAGTATAGTGGACCAGTTGTTAAGGACCAAAAAACACCGAAATAATAAAATTCTAATATCCAGGCTCACGCTAGATCTGTTACTCTGTTGTTCTTCTTTATGATAATAGCAATAAATACACTTATCCCCACAAAACCCAGGGCTTCCAATCGTCCCGCAAAACAAGGGGTCCCAGGGACTCCTTCACTTGCGGTATAGAGGGTTCTAGAGGCGGGATAGAGGGTCTCAATGACATTGTGAATGCTAAATATAATTTTCATAGTGCATCCCTGGGACCCCCTGCACATTTTTTAGAGGGTCCCTAAGAATT
>CM065695.1:11276795-11289295 GCA_017654935.2 Phymorhynchus buccinoides | reverse complement strand
AACTCACAGAAAGACGAGGACCCGATGGAAAGGCAGGAAGCCCGGCCCTTGGTGAGCTCCTGCATTCACGTCAGGGTGGGCATGCAGGTAGGCAAACGCATCGTACACATTGGGCCGAATCCGCTGCACGCACACAAACGCGTAGATATACAGACAGACACATATCATATATATATATATATATATATATATATATATATATATATATATATATATATATATATATATATATATATATATATATATATATATATATATATATATATATACGCTTTTAGATGTGTTAATCATATACACATCTCAATTGTTGAATCTTGGTTGGCTTACCCTGTTGGCTTGGTTGGCTTGGTTGGCAACTTTTGGTTGGCTTACCCTGGCTAAAAGACTCCAGGGATCATCCAAACAGTGAGAAGCACTTGAACACTAAGGTACAAATGCATCAGCTAGGGATGAGAACATTACATGTGTGACCGTTTTTGATTACCTCGCCATGTGGGCAGCCACACTCCGTCTTCTGGACAATATTTATAAATAAACAAGACTAATCTAGTTTGGAGTTGTTTTTCCGTCTTTGCATTTTTAGTTCAAATACGTATATATATATATATATATATATATATATATATACAGATACAATGCACATATAATATACAAATCAACAGACAGACACAAAAGCAGTAAGCTTACAGAGACTGACACACACACACACACACGCGCGCGCGCGCGCACACACACACACTCATGCACGCACGCACACGCACACACACCCCACATACCCCCCCCCCCCCCCCACATCCAAAAGCACAAGCACACACACACACACACACACACACACACACACACACACACACACACACACACACACACACACACACACTTGCATACACGCATAAACACGGATGTCATGCATACACATAACGTTTTATATGTACGCGCGCACACACAAGAATACACGTACACACGCATACATGTGCGCGCAGACAAATTAGGCCAACACACACAAATGTACGCAATTTTACAGGCACATACACATACTCACACGACACGCATGCAACAATGCCCTCACACACATATATTCACGAACAACACACACACACACACACACACACACACACACACACACACACACACGCACGCACACGCACACACACGCGCGCACACACACACACACACACACACACACACACACACACACACACACACACACACACACACACACACACATAACACCCCCCCCCCCCCCCTACCCCCACCCCCCTACCCCCACCCCCCAATTTCTTACAGTGTCTCTCTTGGCACGGTTGATGACGTCACCCCACCACTACCCTCTCCCCACCACACCACACCAACCCACCCCCCAAAAAAATAGTTTTCTTACAGTGTCTCTCTTGGCACGGTTGATGACGTTAGTGATCCTCTCAAACTCGGTCGAGTTGAGAAGGCGACACTCCCGGCGCACGCTCATGGGCCCGATGGGCCGGCGGATGAGGATGTTGACCAGGCGGATGGAGTCGCTGACCTCCGGCGTGTCCGTGGCCCCGGGCACCTGGGGGTCAACGCAAGGGGGCACTGGCCAGATTACCAGTAGCCCCACCCCTACCAACACCCTGGAAAGTGACCAGCCTCCCATCTGCGGGTTCGTTGTTTGGGGTTGGGTTGGGTTGGGTTGGTTCTTGTTTGCCTGTCTGGTGGGTTGCGACCCCCACCTACCACCCTGTTATAAGATAATTGTGATCAATGTATTATTCTTGTACCAAATAAAGAGCATGTAACAAAATGTGGCAAAATGGTGAGAGAAAGAGAGAGAGAGAAACTCGAACTCGAACTCGATTTTTTAAAATATTGAGGATAACCTGAATAAGCATAAGTAACTGCTTCTTTTCATCAGGTCCTCTAAAATAAGAACATATGAAGTGAATAAATAAATAAATAAATTACAAAGCAAACTCAAATGGTTCAAAAGTAAACAATGTAACAATCAAATGCAACAAATCCAAAGAACAAGGACAACATGAAATATAAATCAACATTCTCACATTCTCACACTCACATCCTTTCACACACATAAATCATAGTTAGACAAGTAATATCAGATCACATGAGCACACCAACTAATCTAAATAAATGTCCCATATGTGCCTTCCCAGGTCGAGAGGACGTTAAATCCAAATTTACAATACAAAAATTAACATGAGCATAAGCTACAGACATGCGCATTTACTAGGATTATAACATGCACAATAGATAAGTTTAGAAAAAGGGAAGAAATGAGCTGTTATAACCTTTAGAATAAATATTTATTAAAGCATCTTTTAAATGACAGCAATGTGCTTTTAGTTTTAATGCACTCCGGGATTTCATTCCACAACCTTCCACCTGAGTATGTCAACGGTGACATAAATAAGTCTGTTCTAGGTCGGGGTAGGAGTATGGTTTCTTTATTCCGCACCTGAGTTACAGGAAACTTTTTACATAGATAAGGAGGTGCGAGTCCATATACAATTTTATACATAATTATTACAACCTTATTAAATTGGCATTTGGAGTGGAAGGGAAGTATGTTAACAGTTTTATAATCAGAAATGTGTAGTGTTGATGATTTAAGAAGAATTAGTTTAATTGCACGTTTATAAATACTTTATTTCACCTTCATGTGCTTGTGTGAGTGTAGCGTTTTGATGTTTTTTAGTTCAATTATTGTTTATAAATACTTTCTACATGTCTTAGACAATGTTTGCTTGCTTGATCCCAAGAAGTTGAGACATAATCAATGTCAGGCTAAATATATGCATGAAAGAAGAGTTTTCTGGTGTGAACATCAAGAAAGTGCTTGATTCTGCTTAGTTGAAATATTTTTTTTATAGATAACTTACGAGTGAGAAAAGAGGCATGGTACGACCAAGAAAGATTGTGGTCACCCCCCAGACCAAGTATAGTATGCGAGTCCTCTTCTTCTATGAACTTGTCATGTACTTTAATTTTTTTAGTAAATCAGACTTTATGTTCTGTCGCTTTTGTCTTGTGGTAATTAGCATAAGCTTTGATTTTTTTAGGATGAAGGGCCATGTGGTTATATTCAGTCCATGTCACTAAGTTGTTCACGTCATTTTGTAGGTTGGTAAGTACTAAGTCAGCAGTCTTGTTCTTGTCGTGTAAAGCAGTATCATCGGCAAAAAGTTCACAGGGACAGGAGATGTGTAAAGGTAAATCATTTATATAAATAGTGAAAAGAATGGGACCCAAGACTGAGCCCTGGGGCACACCATACTTTACTGATATTAATGAGGATGATTTACAGTCCCGTTGGACCAATTGTCACCTGTTGGATAGAAAAGATGATATGAGACTAACCGATTCTGTTGACAGACCATATAGAGTTAGCTTTCTTTGGAGAAGGTTATGATCAATGGTGTCAAATGCTTTTGCAAAATCTACAAATATAGCCCCTGTGATAAGATCGTTATTTATGTTCATATAACATTGTTCAATGAGGTTAGTAAATGCTGTGTGGCAGGAATGATTCTTTCTGAAGCCACTTTGATTAGGGTGAAACAGATTGTGTGTGTCAAAATGAGACTGGATCAGTTTTTAAGGTGTTTTTCGAGAGGTTTGGACAAAATAGATAAAATTGATATAGGTCTGTAGTTTGAACAAACGTTTGGATCACCTGATTTAAATTGTGGCAGTACTTTTGCATCTTTAAAAGCTTGTGGGAAATGACATTTTTCAATACAAAGATTGTAAATGTATGTTAAGTGTTCAGTAATAATTGATGCAGACGCTTTCAAAATGTTATTGTCTCTATTATCCAATCCTCGAGATTTAGACGTATTTAATAAACACAGCTCCCTATTTACATCATGTACAACAATAAATTCAAACTGAAGCTCAGATTTAATGTTTTTGTAATCACAAAATTCTTTAATCATTGACAAATCAGTATTACTGGTACGGTCAATATCTACCAGTTTATCTGCTACTGTAGCAAAATGATTATTTAGGTCCTCAACTGACAATTCAGACGAGGAAGCAGTGGAACTTGCATTCCTGCCAGACAGCTGATTTATCGCTTTCCATAAAGATTTTGTATCTGATTTTGAAGAGATTAGCTTACTAAAATATTTCTTCTGCGCGTCTCTTTTCATAGAGGTTACCAAGTTTGGTGGGGGGTTTTAATCATCGTCTTTTCGTGACTGTTTGAATAAATTATCACGAACATTAGATTCAGCATTAATTTCATCTGTTAGCCATGGCTGATTATCTATGACTTTGACACGTTTGGTTCTAAGCGGTGCATGTTTATCAAATACACAAAGAAAAGTTTTATACCACACATCAAGGGCTATATCTGGATCGGTGTACTGATAAACCTGGTTGAAATCTGCCATACATAGGTCATACAAAAAACTGTACTCATCAAATTGTTTGTAACATCTGTATGAAATACATTTAGGAATTTTTACACCTTTTTTGGACCATGTTGCACAAATAGGGATATGATCGCTAAGTCCTTAAATAGGCACGGAAGTTTCTACAGAGTTATTGGCGTTACTGACATAAATATGGTCTATCAACGTTTCGGAGGTTAGTGTTTTCCTTGTAGGAGTGGTTATCAATTGTGTTAGGTTGTACGAATCAAGTAATCTTTTCCATTTCTTGTGGGGTTTAAATAGATCAATATTAAAGTCCCCAAGAAGCATAATCTCATCAGAAAAATGTACAACATCCTCCATCATGGAATCAAAACGATCGAACCAGTCAGATCGCTCCTCGGGGTTTCTATATAGCATTCCTATTAAAACGGGTTTGTTATTTTTTAGACGAATTTGTAACCAAATACATTCAATGGCATGTCTATCAGATACGGTAATGTGTTTAAAATTGACTGACTGGTGTATATATGCTACTAGCCCCGTTTCCAACTTACAACTAGGGTCTCTACGCACTAAACTATAACCTGGAATTGCGATTATACAGTCAGAAACTACGTCTGTTATTCTAGTTTCAGAAAAAACGAAAACATGAAATGAATCATCTACATTGGCCAAAATGGATGGAACGTCAGGAATTTTGTTTAGCAGATGACATGCATTTAAATAACCTATTTTTAATCCACTTCTTTTTAATCATTTTTGGCTGCTAGTCTTTTGTTCCATGTTATTCAAACAAGAAATAAACTATGTTACAACAGAAACAAAAACAACAACTATAAAACCACCGCAAATGATTCCCAAAATATCACTACAGGAAGCTTACCAGTGTCTATGACACGCAATCGACTCAGACAATAAGAGCCAATGTAGTTTGAACAGCAACAAACAATATAGCTATGTAAAATAATAGATGAACAAAAGGAATGATACTCAATTATATCACAAGTACATGCAATAATGCTTCCACACAGAAGTCAAAATGTGGTAAGCCCAAGCAAGTCCAAATGCAAATCACTATCAGAGAGAGAGAGAGAGAGAGAGAGAGAGAGAGAGAGAGAGAGAGAGAGAGAGAGAGAGAGAGAGAGAGAGAGAGAGAGAGAGAGAGAGATGTGAGAGTGGGGGTAGATGGGGTATGTGGGGGGGAGAGAGAGTATGTGGGGGGAGAGAGAGAGAGAGAGAGAGAGAGAGAGAGAGAGAGAGAGAGAGAGAGAGAGAGAGAGAGAGAGAGAGAGAGAGAGAGAGAGAGAGAGAGAGAGAGAGAGAGAGAGAGAGAGAGAGGCAGACAGACAGACAAACTCAAACTAAAAAATGTTTTAATGTCATACCTCCGGCCTATAACATTGAGGGTGCGTATATACACACATAGTGTAATAACTGAAAACAGAACAAAAGTGAATATTCTTTCACTTAGCACTAACATGTTATCCAAATACATTTTATAATGCATAAGTTCATGCATCAGCTGGCATAAGTTCATCTTTAAAAAAAATTAAACGCATAAAATATAAACATGGCAACATCTCTAGTTATGATAACAGAGAGAGAGAGAGAGAAATGTATATATATATATATATATATAGAGAGAGAGAGAAGTCTGGAGTTTGAAATCTGAAGTCTGAATGACTTACTTTCAAAGTGGGTTAATAGGGCTAGGGTGGAGGTCAGTACAATAATAATAATTTAAAAAAGTCACGATACTCATGGCATGCGCGCACGTGCATACACAGACGGTCAGAGAGAGAGAGAGAGAGAGAGAGAGAGAGAGAGAGAGAGAGAGAGAGAGAGAGAGAGAGAGAGAGAGAGAGAGAGAGAGAGAGAGAGAGAGAGAGAGAGAGAGAGAGAGAGAGAGAGAGAGAGAGAGAGAGAGAGAGGACAGACAGACAGACGGACAGAAAGAAGGAGCGATGCAAATATACATATACATACACATACAAAAGCGAAGATGGCGACGGACTGCTTTCCCCAGCTATGCGGATAACAGAACAGAAAACAAAAGTGCTTAGTTTGCTGCGGCAGCAAATTGCTACAGTTGAGCAACAGAGCCTCTGGGCCTTTTCTTCTTTAAAAAAAAATTGTTTTAACTATCTCCGTCAAGACTCATCGTGATCCATCACGGAGTCAGTCGTTGAACCAGATTGGCTCCTTTCTGCTCTCCTCCACCGATCCCTCCCCTCCCCTCCTCCCCCTCTCCCAACGACCCCCCCCCCCTTCTGTCCTCCCTCAGCTTTATTGCTTCCTTGTTGCTGATGATGGCTGGCTGTGGTGACGATAAGCACAGCACTAATACCCCCCACCACCACCACCACCACCACACACACGTACACACACGTAGCCTACCTCCAAAGTTTTGTGAAGTGCTTGGAGCTTGCTTTTTAGCATGATTTAGATAAGAAGATTATAATAAAAAAAACCGAAGCAAATTGTTCCCATAGGTGAAACAGGCCCTCACAGATACCGTAGGTGAAACAGGAATAGGTGAAAGAGGAATAGTTGAACGTGGAATGAGTGAGACAGGAATAGGTGAAAGATGAATAGGTGAGACAGGAATAGGTGAAAGAGGAATAGGTGAAAATGGAATGGGTGAGACATATTTTGTATGGTATCATTTTCATTATCAGGTTCTGTTCCAGTCTCTTACTACTTGTGGCAGCCAATATTGTATAATCTACTTGTGTCTGAACGCCTTGCATAAGCTTTAAGCTTGTTGTGCTCGTTCTTAATTTGTTTATGTTGCTGCCTTACTATGTGATTCTCAATTGTAAAAAACAATTCGTTTAAACCAATGGGTGAGACAGGAATAGGTGAAAGAGGAATAGGTGAAAGTGCAATGGGTGAAAGAGGAATAGGTGAAAGAGGAATGGGTGAAAGAGGAATAGGTGAGACAGGAATAGGTGAGATAGGAATAGGTGAGACCGGAATAGGTGAAACAGGAATGGGTGAAACAGGAATAGGTGAAACAGGAATAGGTGAGATAGGAATAGGTGAGATCGGAATAGGTGAAACAGGAATAGGTGAGATAGGAATGGGTAAAACAGGAATATGTGAAACAGGAATAGGTGAAACAGGAATAGGTGAAACAGGAATAGGTGAAACAGGAATGAGTGAGACAGGAATAGCTGAAAGAGGAATAGATGAGAGAGGAATAAGTGAAAAGGTGAAAATGATGTTTTACGTCCTCTCGGTCATAGACACATATGGGACATTTGTAAATACAAAGATGGTGGGAACAATACTGGCTGCAATGCCCGGAGGCAGTGCAACACCATTAAAGTCCCGAGTTTTTAACAATATAGATAGGTGTAGCGGTAACCACGCCTCGGTTAAACCTCATCGGCTATGGTACCGCCACATTAAAATCGGGAATAGGTGAAAACACCAACATGATTTCCTTAGTACATTGATGCAATGGCTAATCAAAGAATATTGATCTTGAATCTTGAATGTTTTCTTTTCACCCTAACGCAAAACAGAATTGATGACCTTCCGTAACCGTTTCGTCCAATTCTGCGAACTTCCTCGGGGCATTTGCTCCGAAAAAGTCCAAAAACTGCCCCGAGGAAAGATAGAAATAGTGAGACAAGGAGAGAGGGTAATATTGAAGTAAGGAAATGTAACTCTCTCTCTCTCTCTCTCTCTCTCTCTCTCTCTCTCTCTCTCTCTCTCTCTCTCTCTCTCTCTCTCTCTCTCTCTCTCTCTCTCTCTCTCTCTCTCTCTCTCTGTAATTAACTCCCTTCACCAAAATTATTCTCGGTACCAATTCGCCTAGCAAAGCATAAACAATAGCCACATTGAGACAGACCCAGGTTCATCCGAGGAAGTTCACAATAATAGTGCATGAAAAACAGTCAGTGCAAGTACAGGTAATCTGTTTTGTGTTGTGGCTAAAAATAATTTTTTTGGGGTTATTAATATGTATTCTCATAACAGTACCGTGAGCGTCCATTGATGAAGAAGATCAATCATCGTACATACATATCTCACTTCATTATTGGCCCTAACTTCATGCTGATGTCAGCCAATAATAAAAGCCGCGTTTTGTACAGCAGAATGATGATGCCCAGATCCAGATTTTTGTAAAAAGGGGAAAAAAAGAGTGAAGGGAATTGTCAACTTAGGACGCGGATTTGACCGCCAGGGGGCAATCAAACCAGTAGCCCCCCCCCTCTCTCTCTCTCTCTCTCTCTCTCTCTCTCTCTCTCTCTCTCTCTCTCTCTCTCTCTCTCTCTCTCTCTCTCTCTCTCTCTCTCACAACGCCCAACTAAGAATATCACGCGCTAAGCCCCTACTGGCCTGATTGCCCCCTGGCGGCCAAATCCGCGTCCTAAGTTGACCATTAAAAGAAAAAGAAGAAAGAAAGAAAAAAAAAGGAAAGATAAAAGAAAAAAAGGGTGCCTTTTGCCGTCTCCCTTGTTTAGTTATTTACGTATAGGCATACTTGCTTCAAAGCGGGGCAAGTCCGCCTACAGGCTGGGAAAAGTCTGCCCCCCCCCCCCCCCCCTTTATGCTTATGCCTGGAAATGCTTCGTAGAACCCAGATTAACACAGAATCTTCTATTACTAAGCATCCTTTCAACAACAAAATCCAAAATGTATCTTCACGGTATATAAAAAAAACCACCCACGAAAACCGAAAATAAGTCATGGATTCATGTGTTACCCAAAATAGCAAAACAATCACTTATTTTGTTTCGCTCTCAACTTTTCTCACATTGATGCACACCCTCCAAACTTACACCGGATATAGCGGGAGGATAGCGAGTGGCTACCACATGCTCTAAACGATTCCAGATCAAAGCAGTTAGCAATTAAAACGCAATGGCGGACCTGCCCCCGGGGGCGGACTAGCCCCGTTCTCCCCTAAATGTCAGCTGTTGTGGGAACCCCCAGATCGATATTTATATAACATGTTGGCTTCAGGACCATTGAGCGGGAAGAAATGAACGGCCTGAAAGCAAGGGGAAGGCGATGGTGGTGGTAGTGGTGGTGGTGAGGGGTGATAGGGAAGATGGGGAGATGGGTCGGGAGGGGGGGAGAGGAGGAGTTGAGGGGTGGGGTGGGAACGTGAGTGGGAAAGTGGAAAACGGACGCAGGCTTATGTCTTTAGACAAACAAGAAGAAGAAGGAGAAGGTGTGTTGATGGATTACGAATGCATTAATTAAGGGTGAGATCAAAGATATTCTAAAAGGGTAAGATGGATTACTTAAGAGCTCGGCGAACCGGGCTGATAGAGTTATCGTTAGTGTCGACAGTACACCATTCACAGTGACGGCTATCCAAAAACTCAGACTGGAACTTGAACGGAGAATTCAACTGGCCTATCGACGTGTAAAATGTGTCCTGTTTAAAAGGGACATAACCAGTGTTTCTGTCCTCACTACTCATATAGGGAAAAGAGACCGGATGCTTATCTTCCCCTATACAGTCTTTGGTGAGATCAAGGGGAAGAACACCTTGACCCAGACTGACCATCGCTAATGCTATGCCACCCACACAAAGTTAAGGATTCCTTCATCTTTTGCTTCTTGTCTTCTGCGTATATATATACCAATCCATGCTTACTCGGGTATAACCATTGGCGCCGGGCTTTATGCATAGGCCTACATGCATCTTTTATTTATCTAACAACCGGTGATGATTGTTCACAGAACGTTTTCCGTTCTAGCGCATGCGTCGTGTCGTTTTATTCCAATGGTCCTTAAATATTTTAACCCTTTCACCGCCAGCCATATTTCAGCGAAACATTTCCATTAAATTGACCTGGGTAGAAAACAAAATCCATCTGTAGTACTGTGACATATATAAAGTAAGATTTATCCTTACTTCCCAAAACTAAGACAATAGGGTCTTTGGATAATAGACCTCAATTTGATGCCTTTTAGTGACATAGGTGTTAAATCGCTGTGGTGCAAAAATACGACATTGGCGGTGAAAGGGTTAATGGAAAGGGGTACGTTTAAGTGGCGATTTGAGAAGGCAAAGCAAAAGTACAAGGTGATTCGTAACTTTTTGTGTCTAGCATATTTCTCTAATGTTGCTTTTTCGGAGGCGAGTTGATCTTTGGTTTAGAGGGGGGAAAGTGGCTAGATATATAATATATATACAAAAAAGTAACAACAAACGCTTTACAATTGCACTAAGATGATTCATATTAAAAACAAGCCCGTACATAGGGGTGGGTGGGGGGGGGGGGGGGGCTATCCACAGACATAGCCCCCCCCCCCACCACCACCCTATCTCTCACACATTCTCTCTCTCTCTCTCTCTCTCTCTCTCTCTCTCTCTCTCTCTCTCTCTCTCTCAAACACACACGCACTCACACACGCACGCGCACACGCACACGCACACACACACACGCACGCACGCACACGCACACGCACGCACGCACACGCACACGCACACGCACGCACGCGCACATGCACGCACACGCACGCACTCACACACACACACACACACACACACACACACACACACACACACACACATACAATCATTCATGTATATATTTAGCTAAATATAAAATAAATAAATAAATAATATATAGATAGATAATCTCTCTCTCTCTCTCTCTCTCTCTCTCTCTCTCTCTCTCTCTCTCTCTCTCTCTCTCTCTCCCTCTGTCTCTCTCTCCACACTCTCTCTACATATCTCTGCATCTACCTGTCTACCTGTACTATTAGGTATTAGGTATTAGGTACTTTATAGTCACAGAGGCGTCTCTGTGAAATTCGGGTTGCTCCCACCTGGAGAGCGCGTCACAGCCAGAGGCGCGCCACCCAATTTTTGTTTTTGCATGCGATTTTTGTGTGACTGATGAGGGGGGGGGGGGGGGGGTAAAGTTTGACCAAATGACAACTTTTTCGTTGCCACTGGGTTTAGCGCATGCTAAGTGCATGGGCACACAGGACCTCGGTTTATCGTATCATCCGAAAGACTCCACGTTCAGACCATAAGGCCTAGTGTAAAGTGAGAGGAAAAATCCCCTGTACCCAGGTTCGATTTTTCCTACAGTCAGTTTGTCTGTCTCTCTCTGTTTTGTCTAGCACTTGCCTCTTTGTCTGTTTCTCTGCTTTTCCTTCTTTATCTCTGTGTACTGGACTAAATGTCTGCCTGTCACTTTATCTGTTTGTCTGTCTGTCTCCGTGTCTGCCCCCCACCCTCCCACCTCTTTTTCTCTCTGCTGTGCGTACTTGTGTGCATGTGTGCGTGCAGTCGAGAGTATTCTTCTTCTTCTTCTGCGTTCCCAGGTCAAATGGCCATAATGGGTAAGGTACATATGTGTCCGGTTCTCAGTTTTTACTGGTCTACCGGCTAGCGTACAGCCGACACATTCTGATTTCGGAGGAGCTCAAAGGAGAAAATATATCTGGAAGATTGTTTTTGAAAAAAAGGCAGGAGAATGGGCCAATAGGGAAAAGGCAGAATCAACGAGAGTGGCAGATTAGAGGAAGTTACAAGCACAGAACTTCCAGAAGGTGGGGGATCTATTTTTACGAAAGACCCCCCGGTATCCCCACGGGGAGAGTCGAGAGCATAAGTACTTGTGTACGTGGGTGCACGTACACATGCATGTTCGTATATGCGTACATATGTGCGCGCGCACCGCACCCCCACTGTTTGTTTGCACGTGCAAATTTTTCTTTTAAAGACCCACCAGATCACGTGTTAAAATCACGTGTTTCACGTGTTTTCCCTCTTATAGGTGGTAAAAAATCTTGTTTGGACCAGGTTTGACTCCAATACAAATGCCCCCAAATTAAAAAAACGAAACATCATTTTTAAAAGAGCAGCTTCACTTTGAAGTTGGAGGGAATTTGTATGTGGGTCACAGCAACCCAGATCCCCCCCCCCCAAGGGACTTAATCGTGGCGGGTCAGTGTGTCTTTAAGGTTACAGGAAACTCTTCACCAACGGGAGACAACTGTAGGCCCACTTCCTCCAGTGATTGTCTCCGCCCAGTGTCGCGTCAAACCGCCTTGTCAGAATGATGTCCCTTTGTCCGCCTCGGGGACACATTAATTAATGGAGAAAACATATGTAGGCTATGTAGGCCAGTCTCTAGGGTCTAT
>CM065695.1:11241795-11266795 GCA_017654935.2 Phymorhynchus buccinoides | reverse complement strand
AGACACCCCCGCCCCCCCCTGTAACCCCAAGGGGGGAAATAGGAACAACCACCTCCTTTTCTTAAAAAAATAAAAATAAAAATAAGTTATACCACGACAAAAGCTAGTCTGACCCGTGCACTTTACACACGTAAAAATCCCACGGCAGTTGAAAGTCGGTAAGAGCAGGGATAAATCCCGCTGCCTGGTTTGGCCAAATTGATAGCTAGGTAGTGTGCCCCACACACCCTCGTTTTCCAAGTGTGCCCACACACCCTCCTCACTAGAATATACCAAATACCAAAATACTACTAACCTTGCACACAAAGGCTTCCTGGTCGTGACTTACACCGACCAATACTGTACTGAACTGAACTGATGAGCACAGTTTACTCTGTGTACATAAAACGGCCTCCCAAGTCCCCCCGCACAACCGATTTGTGCCGCAGCTCGTGGCAAGATTCGCACGCGGCTTTATCCTCAAAGCGGACGATTGAAGGTTCACGCTATTAGCTTGTTAGCTTGAGCTTGCGTGTTTTGGGTGGATGTTGGTGGACTGGGGCCCCATCGCGTTGCCTTAGTTTAGCGTTTCATAGCGCTCTGGAAAAAAAAGTCTTTGACAACCTTTGTTTTCATTTGCGCCTTTTCACTGCGAGCGCTTCGAATGCTCTGAAACATTCTTTAGAGGTTGTTCGCTTCAGACGATGTTGTGTTACCATGTGTGAATTTCACGAGACAACAAAACGTCTCAAGCAACCATCCAACCCACAAAGCAAAAAACAAAAACAAAAAAGCAGCACCAGATTTAATGACTAAGGCCGTGTCCACACATAAGCGGATATTCCGTGCGGAAACCCGTGCGCAATCCATAGATAAGTGAACAAAGAAGGGAAAAGATTTGCGCACGTTTCCCCCTATATGCGTAAACTTTTATCCTTCTTTCTTCCACTTATTTAGAGTTTTCCGTACGGAACTTTACGCGTCTAATGTGAACCCGGCCTAACAGTTTACAGCTTCAACAGTAGAGCGCATCAGTCGAGCGGAGCAGAACGCTTCATCTACGGCAACGTTCGGCAAGAAGGATGATGATGCTACTAGTGATAGATGGCTGGCTTACCTGTTCGGTGTGTGCGTCTGTACATGATGTCTCCGGGCCATGAAATGAGCGGTAACCCCTAACGAACAGCCCAGCCCCGTTTCATGGCCCCCAGACATCATGTACACCCCCGTACGGTTACTGCTCAATTGCGCCTGTTTGAAAATTACGCAATTGAGCCTGTTTGAAAACTACTCAATTGCGCCTGTTTGAAAACTATTTGATTGCGTCTGTTTTTTTTAATATTTTTAAAAAAAAAATTGCTTTTTTTTGCGACTGTTTGAAAACTACTTAATTGCGCCTGTTTGAAAACTACTCAATTGCGCCTGTTTGTAAACTACTTAATTGCGCCTGTTTGAAAATTACTTAATTGCGCCTGGTTGAAAATTACTCAATTGCGCCTGCTTGAAAATTACTCAACTGCGCCTGGTTCAAAATTACTGAATTGCGCCTGTTTGAAAACTACTGAATTGCGCCTGTTTGCAAACTACTGAATTGCGCCTGTTTGAAAACTACTGAATTGCGCCTGTTTGTAAGCTACTTAATTGCGCCTGTTTGAAAATTACTCAATTGCGCCTGCTTGAAAATTACTTAATTGTGCCTGTTTGAAAATTACTTAAATGCGCCTGTTTGTAAACTACTTAATTGCGCCTGTTTGAAAATTACTTAAATGCGCCTGTTTGTAAACTACTTAATTGCGCCTGTTTGAAAATTACTCAATTGCGCCTGCTTGAAAACTACTGAATTGCGCCTGTTTGTAAACTACTGAATTGCGCCTGTTTTGTAAACTACTTATTTGCGCCTGTTTGAAAACTACTTATTTGCGCCTGTTTGAAAACTACTTAATTGCGCTTGTTTGAAAACTACTGAATTGCGCCTATTTGAAAACTACTTAATTGCGCTTGTTTGAAAACTACTCAATTGCTTCTGTTTGAAAACTACTTATTTGCGCCTGTTTGAAAACTACTGAATTGCGCCTGTTTGAAGATTACTTATTTGCGCCTGTTTGAAAACTACTTAATTGCGCCTGTTTGAAAACTACTCAATTGTGCCTGTTTGAAAACTACTCAATTGCGCCTGTCCGAGAATGTACAGTACATCAATTGCGCCTGATTTCCGCCACTGACGTGTCTTAGAAGGTGAAATCCAGATGGCTATAAAATCAAAACTAGAAAAAAGCTGTTTAACTTCTGTTTTCTGTGCCTTTATTATGAATGTTAACTCTATGCTCTGAAATAAATATCAGTTTATTGCACAACACTTCCATGAAGTTTAGTTTAGTTTTCTTCTCTTGAACTGTTTCAGCCATTTGAACGGGAGCAATTGGTGACTACAAGGCACGCAATGGTTAACTTAGGACGCTGCTTTCACCGCCAGGGGGCAGTCAAACCAGTAGGGGCGTAGCGCGTGATATTCTTAGTTGGGGGTAGTGAGAGAGAGAGAGAGAGAGAGAGGGAAGAGAGAGAGAGAGAGAGAGAGAGAGAGAGAGAGAGAGAGATGAGTCCCCCCCTCTCTCTCTCTCTCTGTGTCTGTCTGTCTGTCACTCTCTCTGTCTGTCTGTCTGTCTCTCTCTCTCTCTCTCTCTCTCTCTCTCTCTCTCTCTCTCTCTCACACACACACACACACACACTAAGAATATCACGCGCTAAGCCCTTACTGGTTTGACTGCCCCCTGGCGGTGAAATGTACGCCCTAAGCTGCTCATTGACACGCGCGCAATTGAATATGGGGGTAATTAAAAGAGTCGCCATTGCGATGCACCGTCTTTAGGTTAGTCAATGACAGGAATAGGCGGCCATAATTATTATTGCTGACATTGATTATCATTTTGCTGGAAGCCGCCGGAGACACGCACACGCGCACGTGCTTTCTCACACGTAGGCTCTCGCACGTATTATACTTTTAGCTAATTGATTGACTGTCTCTCTGTCTCTGTCTCTGTCTCTGTCTCTGTCTCTGTCTCTCTCTCTCTCTCTCTCTCTCTCTCTCTCTCTCTCTCTCTCTCTCTCTCTCTCTCTCTCTCTCTCTCGCTCTCTCTCTCTCTCCTGCTGAGAGGCGTGCTAGTTTTGGTCAAATATATTCTAAAAGGGTCAGATGGACTACTTAAGAGCTCGGCGAACCGGGCTGATAGAGTTATCGTTAGTGGGGACAGTACACTGTTCACAGTGCAGGCTATCCAAAAACTCAGACTGGAACTTGAACGGAGAATTCAACTGGCCTATCGACGTGTAAAATGTGTCCAGTTTAAAAAGGACATAACCAGTGTTTCTGTCCTCACTACTCATATAGGGAAAAGAGACCGGATGCTTATCTTCCCCTATACAGTCTTTGTTTTGGTGACGTAAACTCGCAAAGTGTTGAAACTTCTGGAAATGTTTTGTGCGATCATAGGTGCGAGAAAAAAAAAGATTTTGATTTATTGACTGATGCACTCTCTACAGATGATGGAAATATAACAAAAACATTGTCATTTTTGCATCATACATAGGCCTACATATCAATTATTTTAATGCAAACTTCGTAAAAGCTACAATTATGCGCCATTGTCCATTGACACCGGAGACAAGCACATTCTCACACGTAGGCTCTCGTATAATTATTATGCTTTTAGCTAATTGATTGACACATCCATACACATAGTCCTACGTATCAATTATTTTAATGCAAAATTTGTAAAAGCTACAATTATGCGCCCAGGTTTTGGGGGTCTGCTTACATTGGTTACCAACCGTGATCGTAGAGAGCGGATTGGTAATGTTTTCACTCGTGTCTGAGGTGGTGTTTGTATGTTTGTATGTATCCTCTCTAGCGTTTGAACGGATGGACTTAGGGTGCTCCAATTTTGCATGCGGGTAGGTAGTAGGAAGATCTAGGCCAAGTTCGATAATGAAGGTTATGGGTCAAAGGTCAAGGTCACTGGAGCCGAATAACGCTGCCGCGCGGTTGGTGATTTAGCGTCTTAACGCTCTAGTTGTCTATGTGTATGCTTTCCTTGTTGCCTTTGAGTGGTTGTTTCGTGCAAAACCAAAATGATTTCCCGCCTACAACTGAATCATTGGCTAATCAATTAACTAATCTTATATCTGGAAACTTTCCAACAAATAAATAACGATAACAGGAACCTACTACTAGTAGTCTATACTGAGTTGTGCTCACCTTCCCATTCGCCACCCCTCCCCACCACCTCAATTATGTCTTAGTGTTTGTACGAGGAATAGAAAGGATAAGTTTGTCAGAAGAGGAACGGAGAGACCTGGAGGGTGAGTACAGGTGAACGAGATCAGAGAGGTAGGCAGGACCAGATGAATGGACAGCAGAGGCAAGCAATTTTCCAAGAAATATATGGAACAACAACAGTTCATATAATCAGACAATGCCCACTCACACATATAAACAGGGAATGCACATCCACACACATAAAACAATGCACGCTCACACACATAAAACAATGCACGCTCACACACATAAAACAATGCACGCTCACACACATAAAACAATGCACGCTCACACACATAAAACAATGCACATTCACACACATAAAACAATGCACATTCACACACATAAAACAATGCACATTCACACACATAAAACAATGCACATTCACACACATAAAACAATGCACATTCACACACATAAAACAATGCACATTCACACACATAAAACAATGCACATTCACACACATAAAACAATGCACATCAACACACATAAAACAACGCACATTCACACACATAAAACAATGCACATTCACACACATAAAACAATGCACATTCACACACATAAAACAATGCACATTCACACACATAAAACAATGCACATTCACACACATAAAACAACACATTCACACACATAAAACAATGCACATTCACACACATAAAACAATGCACATTCACACACATAAAACAATGCACATTCACACAATAAAACAATGCACATTCACACACATAAAACAATGCACATTCACACACATAAAACAATGCACATTCACACACATAAAACAATGCACATTCACACACATAAAACAATGCACATTCACACACATAAAACAATGCACATTCACACACATAAAACAATGCACACTCACACACATTCACACACATAAAACAATGCACATTCACACACATAAAACAATGCACATTCACACACATAAAACAATGCACATTCACACACACATAAAACAATGCACATTCACACACATAAAACAATGCACATTCACACACATAAAAACAATGCACATTCACACACATAAAACAATGCACATTCACACACATAAAACAATGCACATTCACACACATAAAACAATGCACATTCACACACATAAAACAATGCACATTCACACACATAAAACAATGCACATTCACACACATAAAACAATGCACATTCACACACATAAAAAACAATGCACATTCACACACATAAAACAATGCACATTCACACACATAAAAACAATGCACATTCACACACATAAAACAATGCACATTCACACACATAAAACAATGCACATTCACACACATAAAACAATGCACATTCACACACATAAAACAATGCACATTCACACACATAAAACAATGCACATTCACACACATAAAACAATGCACATTCACACACATAAAACAATGCACATTCACACACATAAAACAATGCACATTCACACACATAAAACAATGCACATTCACACACATAAAACAATGCACATTCACACACATAAAACAATGCACATTCACACACATAAAACAATGCACATTCACACACATAAAACAATGCACATTCACACACATAAAACAATGCACATTCACACACATAAAACAATGCACATTCACACACATAAAACAATGCACATTCACACACATAAAACAATGCACATTCACACACATAAAACAATGCACATTCACACACATAAAACAATGCACATCACACACATAAAACAATGCACATTCACACACATAAAAACAATGCACATCACACACATAAAACAATGCACATTCACACACATAAAACAATGCACATTCACACACATAAAACAATGCACATTCACACACATCACACACATAAAACAATGCACATTCACACACATAAAACAATGCACATTCACACACATAAAACAATGCACATTCACACACATAAAACAATGCACATTCACACACATAAAACAATGCACATTCACACACATAAAACAATGCACATTCACACACATAAAACAATGCACATTCACACACATAAAACAATGCACATTCACACACATAAAACAATGCACATTCACACACATAAAACAATGCACATTCACACACATAAAACAATGCACATTCACACACATAAAACAATGCACACACACATAAAACAATGCACATTCACACACATAAAACAATGCACATTCACACACATAAAACAATGCACATTCACACACATAAAACAATGCACATTCACACACATAAAACAATGCACATTCACACACATAAAACAATGCACATTCACACACATAAAACAATGCACATTCACACACATAAAACAATGCACATTCACACACATAAAACAATGCACATTCACACACATAAAACAATGCACATTCACACACATAAAACAATGCACATTCACACACATAAAACAATGCACATTCACACACATAAAACAATGCACATTCACACACATAAAACAATGCACATTCACACACATAAAACAATGCACATTCACACACATAAAACAATGCACATTCACACACATAAAACAATGCACATTCACACACATAAAACAATGCACATTCACACACATAAAACAATGCACATTCACACACATAAAACAATGCACATTCACACACATAAAACAATGCACATTCACACACATAAAACAATGCACATTCACACACATAAAACAATGCACATTCACACACATAAAACAATGCACATTCACACACATAAAACAATGCACATTCACACACATAAAACAATGCACATTCACACACATAAAACAATGCACATTCACACACATAAAACAATGCACATTCACACACATAAAACAATGCACATTCACACACATAAAACAATGCACATATAAAACAATGCACATTCACACACATAAAACAATGCACATTCACACACATAAAACAATGCACATTCACACACATAAAACAATGCACATTCACACACATAAAACAATGCACATTCACACACATAAAACAATGCACATTCACACACATAAAACAATGCACATTCACACACATAAAACAATGCACATTCACACACATAAAACAATGCACATTCACACACATAAAACAATGCACATTCACACACATAAAACAATGCACATTCACACACATAAAACAATGCACATTCACACACATAAAACAATGCACATTCACACACATAAAACAATGCACATTCACACACATAAAACAATGCACATTCACACACATAAAACAATGCACATTCACACACATAAAACAATGCACATTCACACACATAAAACAATGCACATTCACACACATAAAAACAATGCACATTCACACACATAAAACAATGCACATTCACACACATAAAACAATGCACATTCACACACATAAAACAATGCACATTCACACACATAAAACAATGCACATTCACACACATAAAACAATGCACATTCACACACATAATAAAACAATGCACATTCACACACATAAAACAATGCACATTCACACACATAAAAACAATGCACATTCACACACATAAAACAATGCACATTCACACACATAAAACAATGCACATTCACACACATAAAACAATGCACATTCACACACATAAAACAATGCACATTCACACACATAAAACAATGCACATTCACACACATAAAACAATGCACATTCACACACATAAAACAATGCACATTCACACACATAAAACAATGCACATTCACACACATAAAACAATGCACATTCACACACATAAAACAATGCACATTCACACACATAAAACAATGCACATTCACACACATAAAAAAATGCACATTCACACACATAAAACAATGCACATTCACACACATAAAACAATGCACATTCACACACATAAAACAATGCACATTCACACACATAAAACAATGCACATTCACACACATAAAACAATGCACATTCACACACATAAAACAATGCACATTCACACACATAAAAAAACAATGCACATTCACACACATAAAACAATGCACATTCACACACATAAAACAATGCACATTCACACACATAAAACAATGCACATTCACACACATAAAAACAATGCACATTCACACACATAAAACAATGCACATTCACACACATAAAACAATGCACATTCACACACATAAAACAATGCACATTCACACACATAAAACAATGCACATTCACACACATAAAACAATGCACATTCACACACATAAAACAATGCACATTCACACACATAAAACAATGCACATTCACACACATAAAACAATGCACATTCACACACATAAAACAATGCACATTCACACACATAAAACAATGCACATTCACACACATAAAACAATGCACATTCACACACATAAAACAATGCACATTCACACACATAAAACAATGCACATTCACACACATAAAACAATGCACATTCACACACATAAAACAATGCACATTCACACACATAAAACAATGCACATTCACACACATAAAACAATGCACATTCACACACATAAAACAATGCACATTCACACACATAAAACAATGCACATTCACACACATAAAACAATGCACATTCACACACATAAAACAATGCACATTCACACACATAAAACAATGCACATTCACACACATAAAACAATGCACATTCACACACATAAAACAATGCACATTCACACACATAAAACAATGCACATTCACACACATAAAACAATGCACATTCACACACATAAAACAATGCACATTCACACACATAAAACAATGCACATTCACACACATAAAACAATGCACATTCACACACATAAAACAATGCACATTCACACACATAAAACAATGCACATTCACACACATAAAACAATGCACATTCACACAAATAAAACAATGCACATTCACACACATAAAACAATGCACATTCACACAAATAAAACAATGCACATTCACACAAATAAAACAATGCACATTCACACACATAAAACAATGCACATTCACACACATAAAAAACAATGCACATTCACACACATAAAACAATGCACATTCACACACATAAAACAATGCACATTCACACACATAAAACAATGCACATTCACACACATAAAACAATGCACATTCACACACATAAAACAATGCACATTCACACACATAAAACAATGCACATAAAACAATGCACATTCACACACATAAAACAATGCACATTCACACACATAAAACAATGCACATTCACACACATAAAACAATGCACATTCACACACATAAAACAATGCACATTCACACACATAAAACAATGCACATTCACACATAAAACAATGCACATTGCACACACATAAAACAATGCACATTCACACACATAAAACAATGCACATTCACACACATAAAACAATGCACATTCACACACATAAAACAATGCACATTCACACACATAAAACAATGCACATTCACACACATAAAACAATGCACATTCACACACATAAAACAATGCACATTCACACACATAAAACAATGCACATTCACACACATAAAACAATGCACATTCACACACATAAAACAATGCACATTCACACACATAAAACAATGCACATTCACACACATAAAAACAATGCACATTCACACACATAAAACAATGCACATTCACACACATAAAACAATGCACATTCACACACATAAAAACAATGCACATTCACACACATAAAACAATGCACATTCACACACATAAAACAATGCACATTCACACACATAAAACAATGCACATTCACACACATAAAACAATGCACATTCACACACATAAAACAATGCACATTCACACATAAAACAATGCACATTCACACACATAAAACAATGCACATTCACACACATAAAACAATGCACATTCACACAAATAAAACAATGCACATTCACACATAAAACAATGCACATTCACACACACATAAAACAATGCACATTCACACACATAAAACAATGCACATTCACACACATAAAACAATGCACATTCACACACATAAAAACAATGCACATAAAACAATGCACATTCACACATAAAAACAATGCACATTCACACACATAAAAACAATGCACATTCACACACATAAAACAATGCACATTCACACACATAAAACAATGCACATTCACACACATAAAACAATGCACATTCACACACACATAAAACAATGCACATTCACACACATAAAACAATGCACATTCACACACATAAAACAATGCACATTCACACACATATAAAACAATGCACATTCACACACATAAAACAATGCACATTCACACACATAAAACAATGCACATTCACACACATAAAACAATGCACATTCACACACATAAAACAATGCACATTCACACACATAAAACAATGCACATTCACACACATAAAACAATGCACATTCACACACATAAAACAATGCACATTCACACACATAAAACAATGCACATTCACACACATAAAACAATGCACATTCACACACATAAAACAATGCACATTCACACACATAAAACAATGCACATTCACACACATAAAACAATGCACATTCACACACATAAAACAATGCACATTCACACACATAAAAACAATGCACATTCACACACATAAAACAATGCACATTCACACACATAAAACAATGCACATTCACACACATAAAACAATGCACATTCACACACATAAAACAATGCACATTCACACACATAAAACAATGCACATTCACACACATAAAAACAATGCACATTCACACACATAAAACAATGCACATTCACACACATAAAACAATGCACATTCACACACATAAAACAATGCACATTCACACACATAAAACAATGCACATTCACACACATAAAACAATGCACATTCACACACATAAAACAATGCACATTCACACACATAAAACAATGCACATTCACACACATAAAACAATGCACATTCACACACATAAAACAATGCACATTCACACACATAAAACAATGCACATTCACACACATAAAACAATGCACATTCACACACATAAAACAATGCACATTCACACACATAAAACAATGCACATTCACACACATAAAACAATGCACATTCACACAAATAAAACACACATATAAAACAATGCACATTCACACACATAAAACAATGCACATTCACAACATAAAACAATGCACATTCACACACATAAAACAATGCACATTCACACACATAAAACAATGCACATTCACACACATAAAACAATGCACATTCACACACATAAAACAATGCACATTCAACACACACATAAAACAATGCACATTCACACACATAAAACAATGCACGCTCACACACATAAAACAATGCACATTCACACACATAAAACAATGCACATTCACACACATAAAACAATGCACATTCACACACATAAAACAATGCACATTCACACATTCATACATAAAACAATGCACATTCACACACATAAAACAATGCACATTCACACACATAAAACAATGCACATTCACACACATAAAAACAATGCACATTCACACACATAAAACAATGCACATAAAACAATGCACACACACATAAAACAATGCACATTCACACACATAAAACAATGCACATTCACACACATAAAACAATGCACATAAAACAATGCACACACACATATAAAACAATGCACATTCACACACATAAAAAAATGCACATTCACACACATAAAACAATGCACATTCACACACATAAAACAATGCACATTCACACACATAAAAACAATGCACATTCACACACATAAAAACAATGCACATTCACACACATATAAAACAATGCACATTCACACACATAAAAACAATGCACATTCACACACATAAAACAATGCACATTCACACACATAAAACAATGCACATTCACACACATAAAACAATGCACATTCACACACATAAAACAATGCACATTCACACACATAAAACAATGCACATTCACACACATAAAACAATGCACATTCACACACATAAAACAATGCACATTCCACACACATAAAACAATGCACATTCACACACATAAAACAATGCACATTCACACACATAAAACAATGCACATTCACACACATAAAACAATGCACATTCACACACATAAAACAATGCACATTCACACACATAAAACAATGCACATTCACACACATAAAACAATGCACATTCACACACATAAAACAATGCACATTCACACAATGCACATAAAACAATGCACATTCACACACATAAAACAATGCACATTCACACACATAAAACAATGCACATTCACACACATAAAACAATGCACATTCACACATGCACATTCCACACACATAAAACAATGCACATTCACACACATAAAACAATGCACATTCACACACATAAAACAATGCACATTCACACACATAAAACAATGCACATTCACACACATAAAACAATGCACATTCACACACATAAAACAATGCACATTCACACACATAAAACAATGCACATTCACACACATAAAACAATGCACATTCACACACATAAAACAATGCACATTCACACACATAAAACAATGCACATTGCACATTCACACATAAAACAATGCACATTCACACACATAAAACAATGCACATTCACACACATATAAAACAATGCACATTCACACACATAAAACAATGCACATTCACACACATAAAACAATGCACATTCACACACATAAAACAATGCACATTCACACACATAAAACAATGCACATTCACACACATAAAACAATGCACATTCACACACATAAAACAATGCACATTCACACACATAAAACAATGCACATTCACACACATAAAACAATGCACATTCACACACATAAAACAATGCACATTCACACACATAAAACAATGCACATTCACACACATAAAACAATGCACATTCACACACATAAAACAATGCACATTCACACACATAAAACAATGCACATTCACACACATAAAACAATGCACATTCACACACATAAAACAATGCACATTCACACACATAAAACAATGCACATTCACACACATAAAACAATGCACATTCACACACATAAAACAATGCACATTCACACACATAAAACAATGCACATTCACACACATAAAACAATGCACATTCACACACATAAAACAATGCACATTGCACACACATAAAACAATGCACATTCACACACATAAAACAATGCACATTCACACACATAAAACAATGCACATTCACACACATAAAACAATGCACATTCACACACATAAAACAATGCACATTCACACACATATAAAACAATGCACATTCACACACATAAAACAATGCACATTCACACATAAAACAATGCACATTCACACACATAAAACAATGCACATTCACACACATAAAACAATGCACATTCACACACATAAAACAATGCACATTCACACACATAAAACAATGCACATAAAACAATGCACACACACATAAAACAATGCACATTCACACACATAAAACAATGCACATTCACACACATAAAACAATGCACATTCATACATAAAACAATGCACATTCACACAGGTATGTTTTACACACACATAAAATAATGCACATTCACGCACATAAAACAACAATGCATAAAATAATGGCAAATTCACACACATAAAACAATGCACATACACATACATAAAAACAATGCACGCTCACACACATAAAAGCAATACACACAGAGAGAAAAATAGAGATTTAACACCTCAAAGCAAATGCACGTGAAGGTGAAAATGATGTTTTACGTCCTCTCGGTCACAGACACATATGGGACATTTGTAAATACAAAGATGGTTGGGAACAATACTGGAAGGCAATGCCCGGAGGCAGTGCAACACCAGTAAAGTCCCGTCGTTTTTTAACAATATATATAGGTGTAGCGGTAACCACGCCTCAGCCTAGTTAAACCTCATCGGCTATGGTACCGCCACAATTAAATATTTTGATATATAATCAATGTACAACGAACGAAAATTGTGTTTTACGTCCTCTCGGTCTGGAACAGACACATATGGGACATTTGTAGATACAAAGATGGTGGGAACAATACTGGAGGCAATGCCCGGAGGCAGTGCAACTCCAGTAAAGTCCCGATTTTTTAACAATACAGATAGGTGTAGCGGTAACCACGCCTCAGTTAAACCTCATCGGCTATGGAACCGCCACAAGATATAGTATTATATAATGAGGCTGATCAATGCACACTCACACACATATATGAAAACAATGCACACTCATTGTTATTGTCAGAAAAGCAAACAAATTTCCAGCAATTATCTTGGCAGTATACCTTCTGGCAACCGTATTGATATGCTTGGTCACTTTTTTTGCTTTACAAAATGCAAAACACCGCATCAAAATCGACCCAACACTGTTCGAGAAATGGCTTCATTTCAACTGCAACGAAGGTAAGCAACTCAGTCGTTTACTATCAAGGCTGTTGTATAGTCATCTCCCCTGAACCGTGTTACAACTCGCGGTTGGGAGTGAAAGGTCAATAATGCACATTCACACAAATAAAGAACAATGCACATTCACGCATATCATTAGCTGTAGAGTGGCAGAGTGGTAACGCGTTCGCTTCGTGTCAAGTAAACCCGAGTTCGAACCTGGGTACAGGGGATTTTTCCTCTCACTTTGCACTAGGCCTTACGGTCTGAATGTGGACTCTTTCGGATGCGACGATAAACCGAGGTCCCGTGTGCCCATGCACTTAGCACACGTTAAACCCAGTGGCAACGAAAAAGTTGTCATTTGGTCAAAATGTACCCACCCACCCCTTTCCTTCCTCATCAATCACACAAAAACTCGCATGCAATGTTTTTTGAAATGGGTGGAGCGCCTCTGGCTGCGACGCACTCTCCAGGTGGGAGCAATCCGAATTTCACAGAGATGCCTCTGTGACTATAAAGTACCTAATACCTAATAATAATACCTAATAAAGAACAATGTGCATTCACTCATAATTAAAATTCCTCAAAATGCTCTCAGTCTCTCTTTCTCTGTCTGTCTCTCATTTACTCAATATCGCACAGACCTAGAATTATTTTTATAAAGCGACTAAGATACACTGACCCCCCCACGATTAAGTCCCTTGGTGGTTTTTTCTGGGTAGCTGTGACCCATATACAAATGCCCCCAACTTGAAATTGAGGCTGCTCTTTAAATGATGTTTCGTTTTCAAATTGGGGCCATTTATATGGGAGTAAAACCTGGTCAAAACAAAATTTGTTACCAGCTATAAGAGGGAATACACGTGAAACCCGTTATTTTGACACGTGATCTGGTGGATCTTTAAAGACCCCGCACGTCACGTGTCACATTCCCTCTTATACTACTAGGAAGATTTCTTAAAGAGCCACCCGATCACGTGTCAAAATCACCGGATTCACGTGTTTTCCCTCTTATAACTGGAAATAAATCTTGTTTTGATCAAGTCTGACTCCCATATAAATGGCCCCAAATTGAAAGCGACACATAAGTTTAAAGAGCAGCCTCAATTTGAATATGGGGAAATTCGAATGTGAGTCACAGCAACCCAGAAAAAAAAACAAGGGACGTAACCGTGGCGCGTCACGGGGTCTTTAAGATTCCTTACTAGCTATAAGAGGGAAACATGTGAAAACCGTGATGTTGACACGTGACGTGCGGGGTCTTTAAGCACTGTACTGTATCCTTCTCTTTCCTGACACAAACCTTGATTAAATGATTGATTAAACAAGTGAGTGTGTGCAGGACCATCTTTGGTGAACAATGGTGTTTTACGTCCTCTCGGTCTGGAACAGACACATATGGGACATTTTGTAGATACAAAGATGGTGGGAACGATACTGGAGGCAATGCCCGGAGGCAGTGCAACACCAGTAAAGTCCCGATTTTTTAACAATACAGATAGGTGTAGCAGTAACCACGCCATATTTCTGGATCATCTTTGGTGGTGTGTGTTTGTATTTTTATATGCCCCCCCTCTGTCTCTCTCTCCCCCCCTCCTCTCTCTCCCTCTCTCTCTCTCTCTCTCTCTCTCTCTCTCTCTCTCTCTCTCTCGTGTGTGTGTGTGTGTGTGTGTGTGTGTGTGTGTGTGTGTGTGTGTGTGTGTGTGTGTGTGTGTGTGTGTGTGTGTGTGTGTAATAGCCATATGAAATTGTTACATTGATAATTAAACATGGTATTGTTTTTAATTGAACATGACAACCCTTTTTTGCTTCAGAATATCAGAATGCATTTGTAAAACCATACATTAAATTATGCGTTTTCTTATAGTCATATAGTCATACTTTCATTTACCAATCAATGTTGTTTCATTCTTTATTGATAATTTGCAATAAATCTCTATTTCATCTCATCTACAGCAAAAAAGTGGTGGGGTGCTTAACTTTCTTCTTTGTGTATATTTGTAGACAAACCAATTCAAAATGGACACAAAACAAATCATATTCCACCGGAAAAACTACACCCAGCTATCATAACATCGCAATACTTAATTACATTTTTTAAAATTATTTTTACAAAAGACTGAAATTAAAATGCACTCTGAAGAAGTAGAAGAAAACGGCTAGCTCCAATTACGAAATCACCAAACAATATATTCTATGACATAATCATGATCATGCTTCTCAATACACGCTAATTATAATAAGACCCAGAGCAATTCAGGACAAACATTCCGTTGCGAAATAAAATTTTAAAAATGGTTCAAGTATGATTATGTTATCATGTACATGAGAGAGAGAGAGAGAGAGAGAGAGAGAGAGAGAGAGAGAGAGAGAGAGAGAGAGAGAGAGAGAGAGAGAGAGAGAGAGAGAGAGAGAGAGTAGGATAAGCTGTTAAACATAACACTGCCTCAACTCAACTCAACTCAACAATACTTTATTATCTCAAAAGAGAAATTCATCGTTGTTACGCCTGTGATTCAACATTAAAATACACACATCAAGCATTATAACATAACATTTAGAACATGTTAAATACATTCAGTACAACAAAATACATATCAAACATTATAATAATCAAAAACATGCTAAATACACTCACAGTGCAATAAAATACTTATCAACATAAGATTATAAATTAGGCATAAGAAATACTTGTACATGTCAAATATTCAAAAGAGCAAAATAAATAAAACCCATATATAATCGTACATAAACACAGACACACACGCATAGGGCATAGTACTACATATAAACACTCACACACACAGAGGCACACACACATAGAGGAACACGCACGGAGGGACATAAGCTAGAACACCAAGCCTACATCAAAATGGTGTTATGCTGTGCATTACGAATAAGATTAAAATTATAGCCCCGTCGACAACTAAGCCCATATCAGGGCTGTCACCACGTTACATCTTACCACGTATTAGTTATGCTATGCATAGTTACACGGGGATTGTCTTTAGCCATGACAAGCTCCTAGCATAACATCAGCGGTCTCGAAAATCCCCCGAAGCCGGAGTGTGGCTGCCCACCTGGCGGGGTAATTAAAAAAGTCACACACGTAATGTTCTCATCCGTAGCTGAAGCACTTGTACCATAGTGTTCCTGTGATTCCGCTGTTGGGATGATCCCTGGAGTCTTTTAGCCAGGGTAAACCAACAACAACATACCCAGAACTAGAGCGGTAAGACGCTAAATCACCAACCGCGCGGCAGCGTTATTCGGCTCCAGTGACCTTGACCTTTGACCCATAACCTTCATTATCGATCTTGGCCTAGATCTTCCTACTACCTACCCGCATGCAAAATTTGAGCACCCTAAGTCCATCCGTTCAAACGCTAGAGAGGATACATACAAACATACGAACATACAAACACCACCTCAGACACGAGTGAAAACATTACCAATCCGCTCTCTACGATCACGGTTGGTAAGAACACGCGTGAAATGAGAGGGACGGAGGGCGGGGATGGTGGGGACCGGGGGGGGGGGGGGGTGTTGAATAAGTGGGTGTGGGCTCGACAATGAGAGCTGCAGATTGGTGAAACAATGTGTGTGTGTGTGTGTGTGTGTGTGTGTGTGTGTGTGTGTGTGTGTGTGTTGTTCTTTAAAAAAAAAAAAAAATGAATAAACGAAATGAAGCTTTGATATCAATTCACGTCTTTTCACATTATTTATGGCAATAAGCAACATGAAAAATTAAGTTCACAAACAATATTTTTTAAAAGATATATTTTGGAACATTGTTATGTTCACCTTTTTACCTAAGATTCTTATTTCTATTGTTTTATCTGAGTGCTGGGTGGGTTTTTTTTTGGGGTTTTTTTTTGGGGGGGGGGGGGGGGGGGGGGGGGGGGGGGGGGGGGTGGGGGTGGGGGGCTTTTTGCCAATATACAACAGGGAAACCTTCCCACTGTGGAAGAACCTTGGTGTTGAGGTGAGAAAATCCCACTTAACTTGGGAAAGATCCCAATGCCGTGATGAGATCCTCGTGGATCGAAACAGCTGTCGTGGACTGGGTTCTGTCTTGCCTCCCCTAAAAAGGACGAAAAACTAAGCTAGCACTCTATGTTATTTAGAACATAGATCAAGATACCAAGTTATTGTAACTGGTCTTGATTCTAATGTTCGCTTATAAAGACATTTGGACGAAAACGTTTTTACCAAATTTTACTAGTTTTGCATTTCAAATGCTCTGACTTTAAAGTCCGTTAGATCAGAGGCACGATACACAGCAGTATACTGAGATTTTATTTCAAATCTATATATACAAATATAGGTATGTAACGGTGTTTGTTGTCGACCATGACGCCAGGGATGCTGCTATTGGAAGCGTGTCATCTTAGCCAGCTGGTTTACTTTCTCAGCCTGAAAAACAAAGGGAAGCAATCTACTTGATACCAAGGCCCCATCACTTCATGCCCATCTCTGCCTACCCTTCCTTTTATGTCCTGTGTCTCTGTATCAGTGTCTGTCTGTGCGTCTCTCTGTCTGACCACCATGTAGCGTCTCTGTTAAAGACCTATCAACCGATCCATAGGATCGGGTAACGATACTCCGACACATCTGACTCGGCGAGCGAAGCCTTCTCCCTCGTACAATAGGGGGGAAAGAAGGGAAAACCCGCTTCTATGGCCTGCAGCTGTTCAAATGCTGAGCGCGCGAACGAACGAAATTTAGGGCTTTACGTCCTCTCGACCTGGGAAGGCACATATGCTGAGCGCGCGAGCGAAAATGATGTTTTACGTCCTCTTGGTCTGATTCAGACACATATGGGACATTTGTAAATACAAATATGCTGGGAACAATACTGGAGGCAATGCCCGGAGGCAGTACGAAACCAGTAAAATCCCGATTTTGTTTTTATTAATACAGATAGCTGTAGCGGTGACCACGCCTCGGTTAAACCTCATCGGCTATGGCACCGCCACAAGTAAAGGTAATATTAAAGATAATGCTGAGCACGCGAGGCGCAACTCGCCTTTTATACTCCGGTTATGGGTTTAATGATGTCGGTATCAATTTGTCTAATGCATGTCTTAGGCTAAATGGTTTTTACCACTGGTCGACACTAGCCTGTAGAAAGGGCCAATAGTAAACGAGAGCTGTACTATAACACGATTTTCTACAGTGCTGGAACACCATGCTACAGCTTAGTCTTTCGTGGAAGACTATGACTCTCGAACGAGGGGGCATTTGCACCGGCTCTGGTGCTGCAGCCAAAGGGATTGGTTGGCCTTTTGGGGACCTTCCCCAACGCCAACTCTCGTCCTCAAGTCCCTTTGGTCGAGAGAGTGGGGATGTACCCTGGGCAAGGCTTCTCTTATAAACAAAATTTAGCCCAGCCCGCCAGAATAGCAGCTGCCCCCTCTGCTATCTGGCAAGTCATTGTGGGAAACGACAGACAGGCAGGCAACAACAACATGTTTCCTTGTGTGTTCCTCGACTATGTTTCCAGGGACTAGTGGTCTAAACAAAGCTGCTGCTGCTTTTCTTCTTCTTCTTCTTCTTCTTCAAAGCTTCTTCTTCTTCTTCTTCTTTTTCTTCTTCTGCGTTCCCAGTGGCCATGCTAAACAAAACAAAGCCTCGTTGAATAGGTCATTTGCCACGTGAGGACGACCTTTAAATTCACTGAGTTGAATTTAGAGAGTTGAATTAGAAAGGTCAGCGTAACTCGGGCAGGACGAGTGCGGGCAAACTAGTAGTCTGGTATTGAGAACGAACACTCGTGGCAAATGCCCTATTGGTCTGTCTGTCTCTGTACGTCCGTCTCCCTGTCTCTGATATGGTCATAATTATGCCAATAATGTCCCCTGCATTGACGTTGTTGTTAACCATTTTGTTGTTGTTGTTTAACACAAGTCGGATTTTATCCTCCGTTCCTTGACCATGTGTCTAGGGACTCTTGGCCTAAACAAAAGAAACCGTGCGTCTCTCTGTCTCTCTCTCTTCAGGATTGAGTGTAAAAAAGCAATGCTTATCTCATTACCCTGTATAAATAAAAATTCGTTTCGTTTCGTTTCATTTCGTTTCGTCTCTCTCTCTCTCTCTCTCTCTCTCTGTGTGCTTATTTTTCCCCTCAATAAACAAATGTTTCTGTCTCTCTCTCTCTCTCTCTCTCTCTCTCTCTCTCTCTCTCTCTCTCTCTCTCTCTCTCAATATGACCGTTTCTCTCTCTGTTTCTCTTTCTCTCTCTCTACTCTCTTTCGCGCGCATAGGTGTGCATGTATAGAAGGCTTGTTGGGGGGGGGGGGGGGGGGAGGGGGAAAGGGGAGGGAGGCGTACATGCGCATCTATACGTGCGCGCATGTGAGTGTGCATGTGTGTGTGTGTATGCGTATGCAACCATGTCTATCACTGTGTGCGTGTTCGCACGTGCACGTGCATGCTTATAAGACATGTGCGTGGTTGGGTATAGAAGCGGAACCGTGTGGGCTGGAACACGTGCATCACCAATCAGACGCAAACCAAAGCGACGCTGCCGCTCACCACTCTTTGATTTTGTGACACAGCCTTCGGGCTCGAGCGGAGCGCGGGTAAGGGTAGAGGCTGGGTGGCATTGTGGTGGGGCATTGACAGGGCTGGTTCAGGCTTCCCGTACACTGACACGCTTCCTCGCTGTCCTCTGTTCGAAAACAAACACACACACACAAATCAATAAAACCAACCTCCAAACTATGGCTAAAAAAAAGTTGAAGGCGATTATAATGAATGCATGTACACAGGCGGATTTAGGGGAGGTGGGGAGGGGGAGGGCTGTTTCAGGGTTCCGGTGTGTGTGTGTGTGTGTGTGTGTGTGTGTGTGTGTGTGTGTGTGTGTGTGTGTGTGTGTGTGTGTGTTACATGGGTTCCGGGGGTCCTACACCCCCTCTCCTAAAAAAGAAAAGAAAAGAAAAAAAGGGGATGGGGATTGTCTATGAATGCCACACCGACAACTTTGATTTCGTATATCTCGAGTAATTCCAGACCATAGTTTCAGCTTATTCTACCAAACAACAACAACACAAAAAACAAACGAGCCACAGAAACCCCCTCCTTGACTAACTGATCCGCCCCAGATGTAAGGATCTGTGCTGCTATGATGATTCTGTATGCCAGTCTGTCGTTTCTGACTACTGATCCCCCCTCTCCCCCCCCCCCTGTATCCTTGACTAACTGATCCGCCCCAGATGTAAGGATCTGTGCTGCTATGATGATTCTGTATGCCAGTCTGTCGTTTCTGACTACCCCCCCTCTCCTTGACTAACTGATCCGCCCCAGATGTAAGGATCTGTGCTGCTATGATGATTCTGTATGCCAGTCTGTCGTTGCCGACTACCCCCCCCTCCTTGACTAACTGATCCGCCCCAGATGTAAGGATCTGTGCTGCTATGATGATTCTGTATGCCAGTCTGTCGTTGCCGACTACCCCCCCTCCTTGACTAACTGATCCGCCCCAGATGTAAGGATCTGTGCTGCTATGCATGTATGATGATTCTGTATGCCAGTCTGTCGTTGCCGACTACCCCCCCTCCTTGACTAACTGATCCGCCCCAGATGTAAGGATCTGTGCTGCTATGCATGTATGATGATTCTGTATGCCAGTCTGTCGTTTCTGACTACCCCCCCTCCTTGACTAACTGATCCGCCCCAGATGTAAGGATCTGTGCTGCTATGCATGTATGATGATTCTGTATGCCAGTCTGTCGTTTCCGACCACGACAGCCAGTTTCAGCCCAGAAGCATGCAGAGTAGCAGTAGCAAGCTGTTGTTCTTGACAGCTGGGTTAGAATGTCAGTTTATTGTGGACATGATTTTCCCCAGGGTAGATCCCAACTCTTTCGGCCGAAAGGAGTTGGGGACTGCTGGCGTTGGGAAATGACCCCCCCCAACCCCCCCCCCCCTCAAGCCAGCCCATCCTTTTCAGGCTGCAGCGCCTAAGAACCAGTGCAAATGCCCCCCCTACTAGTTTGAGATCACTGTCTTCCACAAAACACTCGAGCTTTCAACAATACATTCATAGGGTTGTAAACGTTTTCAGACACACTTGGGTTTGTTTAGATGAACATAAACAAATGCCAGAAATGCAGTGTAAGGGCGACTTTTCTGGATTTTGTATTCATTAAAAAAACAAAACAACTATGCTCAGAAATTGGAGAAAAAAAATCGTCTGCAAAACGGGTTTTGAACTGGAAATGACGACACATATCTTGAATGTGAAGGAAGTAGAACCGCATGATGCCAATGTCAATGCGCTCATGTTGGGCGCAGGAACTGAACGCATGTGTGTCAAACTGTACCTTTCATTGATTTCCTTTGCAAGACTCGGTATACTTAAAAATGGCTGCAAAACTCAAAAGACTTCACTCCAACTATCGCGAAAACTCTAAGAACAAACAAGAAGGACAGTCGAGCCCCCAACCAGTTTTATAACTAAATCTTGAATTGACGTCATAGTTCTTTCCTTCTGCGTCACAAGTACTGTGCGTCACAAGTCTAAAAGTTTCTCGAATACATGTACACCCGAGTTTCTCGAGTTGAAATTCGATGAGCGAGACGGCATCAAAAGCCGCGCTTCAAATTTTAAAAAAATCTTTCAATGGCGGTTTCAGGTGACTTGAAGACGAAAAAGATTCAACCAAACGGTTCAACCAAAAAAGGTGCGAGAACCGTATTCTTCAAACTACAGTAGTCAATAAAACCGTATTTTTGTCTGAGAGCCGATTTGAAACGATTTCTTTAGCAAAAAGGGAAAATTATTTATGGCACAGCTTTCATTTTGTGGTGTGTCTTACCGGCAACAGGCTAATGTCAATAAATGATAACAAGCCGTTTGAGTAAATGCAAACAACAACATAACAATAAATTGTAGCCTACATATCAAACAGACAACTGACTACCTGGATTCCTAAAACCCTACCTAGCCCAGGCATCAATAACCAGACCAACGTATTTTTTAATAATAATTATAGGGCTGGTTACAAATAGATCCCAAGTAAACTTCGCATTCACATTATCGTAAAAAAAAATCACAGCCAATAATATGACAAAGGCGTTATTTTTTGGCTGCCATATTGAATTTTGAAAATGTCAAGATATTTTCTTTTTTTTCAACTTGCTAATCGGACCCAGAGTACTGAAATGTCCGCAATAAAATGATTGTTACTGGACACGCTTACTTCAAAACACATACAAAGCTGCCACTGAACTATAAAGGTCAAGATGTGCCACCCCCCCCTACCTATCTCGGTTAATTGTATTTTTCCGTTATTGCCTTTCTTACCATACATAAAGCTCTATTTTAGGAACATTTTTAGCTAATAACCTTTTTGGAATACTAACCCTATCCCTAACCCTAGCCCTAACCCTAGCCCTAACCCTAACCCTATCCCCCCACCGTATAAGATGGAAAAACGCAACGAACCACAACTGTGACAAATCGCGGTGTACTGCAGTACATAGTGGGGGGTAGGGTTAGGTTTAGGGCTAGGGTTAGGGTTAGGGTTAGTATTCCAAAAAGGTAATTAGCTAAAAATGTTCCTAAAATACAGCTTTATGTATGGTAAGAAAGGCAAAAACGGAAAAATACAATTAACCGAGAAATGCATGGGGGGTAGCACATCTTTACCTTTACCGAAAATTCGATGGCTTGGAGTCAAAACGGACTATCTTTAGATAGTCTATCGACGTATTGTTGAATTTATTGTGAAAGCTAATAACCTGTAAGATTAAAAAAAAAGCATAAACCTCATTTTATATTATTTGTAGTTTAAAAAAAAAATACAAGTTATTAGTTTTTGCAATATCGTCAATAATAAGTCAATGGACTATCTAAAGATAGTCCGTTTTGACTCTAAGCCATCGTTTAACCCTTTCGTCGCCAATGTTGCATTTTTGCACCACAATGATTTAACACCCATGTCGTTAAAAACCTTCAATTCAGGGTCTGTTATCCAATAATTCTTGTGTTCTTTATTTTGGGAGTTAAGGGTGGGCCTTTTTTTTAAAATAAAAAAAACATGTAGGGGAAGACGGGGTAAAAAGCGCATGGGCGGGTAAGAAGCCCACCCCAATTATCTCATGAAATAAAGCAAATTTCAGTCAAATTTGCCCATGAGACGAATGCTAGACATTAACGCTCGTCTCATGGGCAAAATGAGACTGAAATTTGCTTTATTTCATGAGATAATTGGGGTGGGCTTCTTACCCGCCCATGCGCTTTTTACCCCGTCTTCCCCTAGTAAAGGAATCCCCAATGTTTCAGGCAAACTCTTTTCTTTACCCATGTAAGTTTATTGGATAATTTCGGCTAAAACAAATGGCTGGCGGCGAAGGGGTTAATTTGAGTCTGGAATCAGCGATGTAAGAGTCTCTCACCGCACGGGA
>CM065695.1:11206795-11229295 GCA_017654935.2 Phymorhynchus buccinoides | reverse complement strand
TTTGTCCAGTGGGTTTTTGTCCTGCATGGGTAGTGTATTGTCCAGTGGGTTTTTGTCCTTCATGGGTGGTGTTTTGTTCAGTGGGTTTTTGTCCTTCATGGGTGGTGTTTTGTCCAGTGGGTTTTTGTCCTTCATGGGTGGTGTTTTGTCCAGTGGGTTTTTGTCCTTCATGGGTGGTGTTTTGTCCAGTGGGTTTTTGTCCTTCATGGGTGGTGTTTTGTCCAGTGGTTTTTGGCCTTCATGGGTGGTGTTTTGTTCAGTGGGTTTTTGTCCTGCATGGGTAGTGTTTTGTCCAGTGGTTTTTTGTCCTTCATGGGTAGTGTATTGTTCAGTGGGTTTTTGTCCTTCATGGGTAGTGTATTGTTCAGTGGGTTTTTGTCCTTCATGGGTGGTGTTTTGTCCAGTGGGTTTTTGTCCTGCATGGGTGGTGTTTTGTTCAGTTGGGTTTTGTCCTTCATGGGTAGTGTTTTGTCCAGTGGGTTTTTGTCCTTCATGGGTGGTGTATTGTTCAGTGGGTTTTTGTCCTTCATGGGTGGTGTATTGTTCAGTGGGTTTTTGTCCTGCATGGGTAGTGTTTTGTCCAGTGGTTTTTTTTGTCCTTCATGGGTGGTGTTTTGTCCAGTGGGTTTTTGTCCTGCATGGGTAGTGTATTGTCCAGTGGGTTTTTGTCCTGCATGGGTGGTGTATTGTCCAGTGGGTTTTTGTCCTTCATGGGTGGTGTTTTGTCCAGTGGGTTTTTGTCCTTCATGGGTAGTGTATTGTTCAGTGGGTTTTTGTCCTGCATGGGTAGTGTTTTGTGTCAGTTGGGTTTTTGTCCTTCATGGGTAGTGTATTGTCCAGTGGGTTTTTGTCCTTCATGGGTGGTGTTTTGTTCAGTGGGTTTTTGTCCTTCATGGGTGGTGTTTTGTCCAGTGGGTTTTTGTCCTTCATGGGTGGTGTATTGTTCAGTGGGTTTTTGTCCTTCATGGGTGGTGTTTTGTCCAGTGGGTTTTTGTCCTGCATGGGTAGTGTTTTGTCCAGTGGGTTTTTGTCCTTCATGGGTAGTGTTTTGTCCAGTGGGTTTTTGTCCTGCATGGGTAGTGTTTTGTCCAGTGGGTTTTTGTCCTGAATGGGTAGTGTATTGTCCAGTGGGTTTTTGTCCTTCATGGGTGGTGTATTGTCCAGTGGGTTTTTGTCCTTCATGGGTGGTGTTTTGTCCAGTGGGTTTTTGTCCTTCATGGGTGGTGTTTTGTCCAGTGGGTTTTTGTCCTTCATGGGTAGTGTTTTGTCCAGTGGGTTTTTGTCCTTCATGGGTGGTGTTTTGTTCAGTGGGTTTTTTGTCCTTCATGGGTGGTGTTTTGTCCAGTTGGTTTTTGTCCTTCATGGGTGGTGTTTTGTTCAGTGGGTTTTTGTCCTGCATGGGTAGTGTATTGTTCAGTGGGTTTTTGTCCTTCATGGGTAGTGTATTGTTCAGTGGGTTTTTGTCCTGCATGGGTAGTGTTTTGTCCAGTGGTTTTTTGTCCTTCATGGGTGGTGTTTTGTTCAGTGGGTTTTTGTCCTTCATGGGTGGTGTTTTGTCCAGTTGTTTTTTGTCCTTCATGGGTGGTGTTTTGTCCAGTGGGTTTTTGTCCTGCATGGGTAGTGTTTTGTCCAGTGGGTTTTTGTCCTTCATGGGTGGTGTTTTGTCCAGTGGGTTTTTGTCCTTCATGGGTAGTGTTTTGTCCAGTGGGTTTTTGTCCTTCATGGGTGGTGTTTTGTTCAGTGGGTTTTTGTCCTTCATGGGTGGTGTATTGTTCAGTGGGTTTTTGTCCTGCATGGGTAGTGTTTTGTCCAGTGGGTTTTTGTCCTTCATGGGTGGTGTTTTGTTCAGTGGGTTTTTGTCCTTCATGGGTAGTGTATTGTTCAGTGGGTTTTTGTCCTTCATGGGTAGTGTTTTGTCCAGTGGGTTTTTGTCCTTCATGGGTAGTGTTTTGTCCAGTGGGTTTTTTGTCCTTCATGGGTGGTGTTTTGTCCAGTTGTTTTTTGTCCTTCATGGGTGGTGTTTTGTCCAGTTGTTTTTTGTCCTTCATGGGTGGTGTTTTGTTCAGTTGTTTTTTGTCCTGCATGGGTGGTGTTTTGTCCAGTTGGTTTTTGTCCTTCATGGGTGGTGTTTTGTCCAGTGGGATTTTGTCCTTCATGGGTAGTGTATTGTTCAGTGGGTTTTTGTCCTTCATGGGTAGTGTATTGTTCAGTGGGTTTTTGTCCTGCATGGGTAGTGTTTTGTCCAGTGGGTTTTTGTCCTTCATTGGTGGTGTTTTGTCCAGTGGGCTTTTGTCCTTCATGGGTAGTGTTTTGTTCAGTGGGTTTTTGTCCTTCATGGGTGGTGTTTTGTCCAGTGGTTTTTTGTCCTTCATGGGTGGTGTTTTGTCCAGTTGTTTTTTGTCCTTCATGGGTGGTGTTTTGTCCAGTGGGTTTTTGTCCTTCATGGGTGGTGTTTTGTCCAGTGGGTTTTTGTCCTTCATGGGTGGTGTTTTGTCCAGTGGGTTTTTGTCCTGCATGGGTAGTGTTTTGTTCAGTGGGTTTTTGTCCTTCATGGGTGGTGTTTTGTCCAGTGGTTTTTTGTCCTTCATGTGTGGTGTTTTGTCCAGTTGGCTTTTGTCCTGCATGGGTGGTGTTTTGTCCAGTGGTTTTTTGTCCTTCATGGGTGGTGTTTTGTCCAGTGGGCTTTTGTCCTGCATGGGTAGTGTTTTGTCCAGTGGGTTTTTGTCCTGAATGGGTCTACACAAAGACTTCGGTGAATTTATTTCAAATCGCGGTTTTATTTCAAAACGTGTCAACACACACCAACGCGTTTTGAAATAATTAGGCCCTATTTCAAAACGCGTTGTTATTTCAAAACGCGTCGTCACACCCTCTCCTTCTCTGGTGTGACTCACTGACAGTTACAATGAGACGCCGCTACAAAAGGTTTAAAGACCCACTGACCAATCACGATTAAGTCCCTTGGATTTTTTCTGGGTAGCTGTGACTGACCCACATACAAATGCCCCCAACTTCAAATTGAGGCTGCTCCTGAAAAGGATGTTTCGTTTTCAATTTGGGGGCATTTGTTTGGGAGTCAAACGTGGTCAAAGCAAGATTTCTTACCAACTATAAGAGGGAAAACACGTGAAACCCGTGATTTTGACACGTGATCTGGTTTTCTGTCGCGTACACTCGTGCGCTGTGTCGGTTTGATTGTAAACATCATTGCTACTCAAGTAAGGCTAAAAATCTTTCAAAGAGCCAATACTAAAGTGAGAGTGAGGAAAGGCTGAAATGGGAGTACGTTTATATGGCGTTTGCCATCTTATTGTTTTTGTTTTCTTCTTAATTAAAGATCCACCAGATCACGTGTCAAAATCATGAGTTTTTCGCGTGTTTCCCCTCTTTTAGCTGGTAGTGTGTTTTTAAGCTAACCGTAACCGCCCCCCCCCCCCCCCCCCAAACTCCTGGCCCTATGTTAAACTTGACCCTACCTGTCTCCACCTTCCCCTATATGTAATGAGCGACTTAGCTGGCTCTTTTGCCCGCCAGGTGGCAAAACGCTCGAGTGGGGCTAATCCTCTCTATATTCTTAGAGTCCAACCCTCTCTCTCACTACGCCCAACTAAGAATATAGCGTGATAAGCCCCATAATGGTTTGACTGCCCCCTGGCGGTCAAATAATCGCCATGAGTCGACCATTGGGGCCGGCAGACTTGTCGGCGACTCTCTGAGACAGCCGCAGCCGACAACTTACAAACGATCGTGTCTTAATAGAAGTGCAAATGGACCCACCATAAATTGTTGCTTTGTGGCCGCGTGAAGAGACTAGATAATAGACTATAATCTCTTTTATTTTCTTCTTCTAGGATTTTTATTTTATTTTATAGAGAGGCACGGGTGGCTATTGGAGACAATTTCGCTGGGTTGTGTCCGGTCCCTAAATCCTCCCCCCCCCCCCCACCTCCCTCCCCCAGCCCACCTCCCCCCCCACCCACCCACCTCCCCCCCACACACGCGCACGCGCACGCACACACACTAACTTATTACATTCTTACACATTCTCACTTACAGACACATCTACTCACAACTCAACCACACAAAAACAAACAAACACCGCAATATAAATTTTCTCTGAATCACATTTAGTAGAAGGACGTTAAACTGAAGAACAACACACACGCACACACACATACAAACACACACACATTTGTCTGAATCACTTTTAGTGGAAGGACGTTAAACTGAAGAACACACACACACACACACACACACACATACACTGTTGTCGACACGGAAAAAGCAACAAGATGATGACATTGGCATTTGAGTTTTTTTGGCATATGTTTTATTCTCCTTTTTGTCTTTCTGTTTTCACCGAACCAACATTAATTTGACCAAACATAGTTCGGCAACAGCCAGGCAATAACAGCGTGGGTGTATCATGGTGTAATGGCCTCTGATAATTATCATCCAAATGAACTTCATTTAATGTCTTTCCACATCAATGAGGCTTTATACTGAAAATTATCTTCCCCTGATTCGTCACTAGGTGGCGCTCTCCCTCTTTCTCCCTCCCTCCTTCTCTCTCTCTCTGTACCTCTCTCTCTCTCTCTTTCTTTGGCTCTCTCTCTCTCTCCCTCTTTCTCTTTCTCTCTCCCTCACTCGCTCTCTCTGTCTCTCTCTCTCCCTCCCTCCCTCCTTCTCTCTCTCTCTCTCTCCCTCTCTCTCTCTCAAGTGAACAGAGGGCCTCACGTGAAAGCGCCACCTACATAAAATTATCGCCCTTGGGCAACACGAAGAAGCAGTATAAAGCCTCATTGTGACACTGGACAAACTTAGCATCCACGACTCGGGCACAGACTACACGAAAAGTGAATGACCCGTTGACAAACATGAACATGCGAGTACTCTAGTAAGCAAATTCGAAAGGTGTGGCAGAGTGGTAAGTAAGACGTTCGTCTGCCAAGTCAATGCATGAGTGTCTCGGGTTCGAATCTGGGCCTTGCCCTTTCGGGTTCTGGTTCGAAGGGAAAATAGAACTGAACGTCGAGTCTTTCGGACGGGGAATTAATAAAGCAAGCCTGACCTGCGCGGCTTTACACACATAAAAAACCAACCATGGCAGTGAAAAGTCAATAAAAGCTGGAGGAAGCCCCAAATTGATAATAATAATAATAATGATTTGCTTATACAGCGCAACACCTCTCAGTTAAACTGGAGCTCTTTGCGCTTTTCAAATGATTAAAATAAGATACATAAATAAGCACCACTAAATACACAAAAGCTACAATAAATACTAGCATTAATACAGTACATCCGTAGGCATAAACACATATTATATAAGCATCAAATACAGCAATATAATTATATATTCAATCACACGCAGCACAAACAAGGATCAACACATTAGTACATTAATATGAATTGAAGAAATAATTAAACATCAAAACCTAATATTTCCTTCACACAGAAATACGCACGCAGCATGATAGCTAAGTTTTCAGAGTCCATCCCACTCTAGTCTCTGTGACAAGATATACTATAAATACATTAACAAAAACTACGCGTCCTTCAGTGTTGATGTGAAGACAACAAACATGCTGGCTATAATGGATTATATTGATACAACCTGCCAGTGGAACCTCCCTTATAAGACCTTCAAAAATCATCCAAAATGAGGTCTTATAAGGGAGGTAATTTTAATACTTACAAAGAAGGGTAATGCCTCAGGGAAGTAGGTCTTATATGGGAGGGAGTCTTATGATGGGAAGTCTTACAAGGGAGGTTCCACTGTAATTGCAACAGACGCTTTGTTTGCAGCGTATTACTCCTCATGACCACTACTCACAAGAATACAAAGTTATAGAGTTGAGGGAGCTCAGGGACGGTATTCATGTCGAGATAGCATGAGACTTAGCATGATGCTAACTTAGAAGCTCTTCCAATGTCCTATAGGATTTAATAGGACTTTTGGAAGAGCTTCTAAGTTAGCATCATGCTAAGTCTCATGCTATCTCAACGTGAATACAGGCCCAGATGATTATGTACTTAGACAATTAGTGACGTCACACATCCCAAAAAAATGATGATACAATTGTTGAGTCTATCTCGTTAATATATCATGTAGCATCTCATTGTAAAGCTCTCAATGAGAGGAGTGAAGTTAGTTAGTCTGTTATAGTCCCGTCAACAGCTATGGTTATCTCAGGACTGTCACCGCATAAAGTTCGACCACGTATAGCAAAACACAAATCCATGAATCTTAACAACGTACAAAACCTGAAAACGAAAAAATGTAGTACAATTCATAACATGACACTTCCATCATTATACCCTATAGCACATAAGTCCACACAGTGCTGGAAACGTGGAGCCACGCTACTCTCATTTATCGGATCCAGGTTAAAAAAAACAGTAAAAAAGGATAACAAATACATACTAGTAAGCTAAAATACATAAAAAAAGTCTATATAAGCAAATATGCACTGCAGAATGGACAACAGGTGCCCACTCAAGTGCGTAACGTCTCATGCGTGGACGCCAGTGTACAATAAAAAAAAAAACCTGGCATGTCATAGATTGTAAAAAGGAAAAACGTGGAAGGGTTTTATAGAAAAAATGCAGGAGAATGGACCAATAAGGCAGAAAGAAGTAGACGCCAGAAAGCAAAAAGAAGAGAAAAGGCAGAGTCAAAGAGAGTGATAGAGTAGGGGAAGTTACTAGCATAGAACTTCCAGAAGAAGGGGGAACTATTTCTGCTGAAAGACCCCCCGGTATCCCCACGGGAGGGCCCTATCCGCTTAAGCCAGCCTAAGCCGTTGCCCGCCTCCTACGACGAGGACGTGTGGTTGGACTTTAGGAGGCTGCTGGGCTCCTCTCCGTAAGCCCCCCCCCCCCCCCCCCCCACCATGATAGGTGGAAGCCCGCCGGGGGGTGAGAGGAGTGAAGAAAAAGCATAAAGCAGCACATAATTTGTGTTTGTTATTTATAAATCAACAAAAATATCGATATGTATCAATAATGGTCACAACGAAGTGGCTTAACGGGTAAATGTCAAACATGTGCCGTAAGTACATCATGTAGCACCTCGTTTCAAAGCTCTCGTTAAGAGGAAGTTAGAAACGTGAATATAAAATGTTATGAGTGTACATGCCCGTTATTGATACGTATCGATAAAAAAAAGTTTTTCTTGATTTCTAGCTAGCAAACGCATATTAAACGCTTGTTAATTATTTTCTCGATTTCTCTCATTGGGAGCTTTAAAATGAGATGCTACATGATATATTTATACTTAACAGTTACTTGTATCCTCTTTTTAGGGTAATGACGTCACAAATTGTCTAATTTCATAATTATCTGAGGTCCCTCAACTTAAAAAAAGAGTATTCTTATAGTAGGGGTCATAATTATGGGGAGAGAGATGCCACAAAGAAACTTTCTGTTGCTATATATGTTATGCTTTAGCAGGCCCGGCGTATCCACTTTTTGGGCCCCCACCAAAAAAAAAAAAAAGAAGAAGAAGAGAGAGAGAGGGAAGAGAAGGGCACGCCTGTTCCAGAGTGGCCAAACAAAGTGTGTTGCCGCAGATCCCCAATTTCTACAGTGACAGAATAGTCAAGTTTGACTGTGGTCACTTACTGGAAGGAAGGAAAGACAGTGCGTTTTACTTTCGATTTCGGTCATAAGTTGAACACTTCAACAAGCTTCACTTCCGGAAAGATCAGTAGCTAAAAGCAACAAATCTGCACGAGACCAGTTTGTGATGATTTCAGCCTTTCCCTTTACACGATGGGTCGATTGATTGAGTGGTAAGTTACACATTTGATCTTTGATCGGCCTCACCACTTTTACAGAGCATGCGCCGGGCCTGTTTAGAAAGAAGGCTAGGCCCTATGTAGACAATCACCGCAGATAATTGTTCAGAGCTTAGGTATGGGCAATAATTGGTAAAGGTCTCAATATGCGTGAACATTTTGTTTTTGCTCTTTCCACATGGAAACGCAGTGATAGGCCGGTCATAAATATGACTTACATAATATTATTATCACCGTGTTGGCATGGGGAAAGAGTGAAAAATGCTCACGTGTACAGAGACCTTAAGTGGTGGGTAGGCGATGCTTGTCTTTCGGAGAAGTTCTTTGTCTGGATTGCTGCTGGTATAGAAGAAAATGCCTCTGTGTGATGATCGTAGCAGCTCTACATGTGATTATTCAGGGTGTTCCTGCAACAGAGCGCAATGGTCAAGTATTAACTCAATTAACCAGAATTGTCGCGGGGTGGGGGTGGGGGTGGGTGGAGAGTTTCATTTCTATCGATACATAATAATATTAATAATAATAATAATGACAACTTATATAGCGCTTATTCTCCTAAGCGCTTCACAAAAAAGTTAAAAATCTGAGCAGAAACAACAACAAAACAACGCACTTATCATAAGGAACAACCAACAATAACTACATTTACGTCACCCCCCCCCCCCCCTCACACTCCCCTAGAATCCAAACCATTACAAATAGCGTTTTCCACGCAAAAGGCATTTTCTCAAACTGCCCCCCCCCTCCCCCCCCCCTCGGCCAGCTCCCGCATTCACCATCCTCCTTCATAGACCTCAAGCTGACCTACTTTTTGTAGATCTCCCAGCACGCACGCATGCATGCACACACACACACACGCTCGTGCGCGCGTGTGCAGAGGGACAAATACCCCTAACACGGACGCACGCACGCACGCACGCACACACACACACATAAACGTCCAAACTAACTATCTGCCAAAACGTCATCGCAATTCGTGTCAAACATTTGTATCTGAAGGTCGTGGTCATACATGACTAAAACAAACGCACGTATGTAAAACCCACACGCATATATATTCAGCACATATGTGCAAATGTGCGCGTGCGTGTACACATATACACACACGCACGCACAACGTATACATACCCACACAAGCACAGAGAGAGAGAGAGAGAGAGAGAGAGAGAGAGAGAGAGAGAGAGAGAGAGAGAGAGAGAGAGAGAGAGAGAGATTAAAACCTAACCAGAGCCATGCAGCTCGAGGCAAGGTGTGCACAGCAACACACATACACACACACACATAAAAAGACAGACAGACAGAGACAGACAGAAGAAAGAGAGAGAGAGAGACACACACACAGAGACAGACAGAAGAGGGACACACACACACACACACACACAAAGACAGACAGACGGAGACAGACAGAAGAAAGAGAGAGAGACACACACACACTAAGACACAGACAGAAGTGGGAGACACACACACACACACACCAAAATCTCATGTCACTAAAAGGTATCAAATCAGGGCCTGTTATTTGAAGACCTTATTTTCTTAAGTTTGGGAGGTAACGATAGGCCTAATGTTATACATGTCACAGAGGAAATCCCAATATTACAGATTTTTGTTCCTCTCTTAAGTTTAATGGTATTTTTGGCTGAAATATGGCTGGCAGCGAAAGGGTTAAAGGGCAATAAACATGGATTCTGATTCTGATTCACACACACACGTACACACACACACTCAACACCCCCCAAAATCTCACCTGAGCCATGAGACGCGTTGCGTGAGGGTGATGCACAGTGATGGACATCAGCAGATGGGCGTAGTAGTAGTAGTAGGGGAAAGAGCCCGGACCCCCCTGTGGATGACAGAAGTTCTGACCCACGGTCACCACGACCCGAGGGCACGGGGCAGGACCCTGACCCCTCCGGTAGCGGAGAAAGGCGGGGAGGAAATCCTGGCTGAAGTCGAAGATCTTGACCGGCTGGTTGTTGCGCTCCACCTTGGTGGGTGTGGGTGTGGGCTGCTGGGAGACCCCCTCGGGTGTGGTGGTGGTGTTGGTGTTGTTGGGAAGGGTGGTGGTGAATATTGTGCTTCTGTTGTTGAGCAATGAGAGGGGAAGGGGGAGAGAAGAAGAAGAAGAAGACGAGAGAGAGAGAGAAGAGAGAGAGAGAGAGAGAGAGAGAGAGAGAGAGAGAGAGAGAGAGAGAGAGAGAGAATGACAAAGATTTATTAATAAACAAAACATCATATACATCTAAGACGGAAAAACGTAATGAGGGTTTGCCCCTCATGAAGGGGGTACAGGATAAACAAAACATCATATACATCTAAAGACGAACAAAAAAACGTAATGAGCCACGACTGTGACAAATGCCGCGGTGTACTGCACTACATAGGGGGGGGGGGGGGGGGGCTATTAGATAATGGCCTTTATCATGACTGCAATTAATTATTGAACAAAGATAATTAGCTTAAAATGTTCATAAAATACAGCTTCATGTTTGGTAAGAAAGGCAAAAATGGAAAAATGGAATTAACAGAGAAATGTAGGGGGGGGGGGGGGGGGGGGGGGGGGGGACACATCTTGACCTTTACCGAACATTTATATAGCGCTTTACTCCCTTTGCAGAGTCATGTTCACGTTTATAAATATCAATTCCTGCAAGTATAGTAAATATTCCTTCTGAACACACACTATTATCCAATCTTATAATCTTCATGATGTAAAAAACAAACACCCCAACAATCAACAACGTTTCTCCTCCAGCCAATACAGAAAACAACGAGACAAGTACAGTGTAAGATAATACTACATTATTGATGAACTTGGGTCTGTATTGTTATGGCACTGGCAACTACTTTCACTTTGCTAGACGAATAGGTGTCATAAATGACTTTGGTAAAAAGGGAGTTAATTACGAGAAGTTCCTTCCCCTTATTCATTTCACCATACATTTGCCTCACTATTTCATATTTGATAATACTACAGTGGAGCCTCCCTTATAAGACTTCCCATTATAAGACTCCCTCCCACATAAGACCTACTTCTCTGAGACATTGCCCCTCTTTGCAAGTATTAAAATTACCTCCCTTACAAGACTTCTCCCTTACAAGACCTCACTGTATAAACAAAGATGATTTTTTTTTAAACTTCATTTGGTGCCGATAATTACGTATCATTCAAAACCTTTTTTCTTCATACCCATGTTTTTATTACAATTATTTACTCCCCTTAAAAAAAATAAAACCTTACTTGCATCGCCTGAGCAGGAAGATGGCTCCCTTGTGCTCGCGCAGGCTGATGCCCCGCTCCAGGGCTTCGAGCAAGGTCAAGGTCAGCTGTTCCTGCACGATCTCCATCTGACCATGCTGAAAGGGCACCAGCAGCTGATCCGCCTGCTGCTCTCCGTATAGCTGGCACACACACACACACACACACACACACACACACACACACAGACACACACACAAGCATTCATGAGTCTGTCATAAAGGCACGTACACATACACAGCGGAGATTCCGTGCAGAGACCCACGCGCAATCCGTAAACAATTAAAAGAAAGAAGTAAATTGATCTGCGCACGTGTCCGTTTTTTCCCTAATCCGTAATTTGTTTACCCTTCTTTCTTTTACTTATGGGTTTCCGTGTGGACCTTACGCGTCTAATGTGAACCTGCCCTAAGTCACAAGTTTCTTTATTGTCCTTTGTGCAAAAGCACATGGAGAGTTGTTCTTCCGCCGTGTAAAGTAAGATAAAGTAGGTTCCGCATCAAATTAAAAATGAGAAACATTAATTATCAATGATGTGCACGCGTGAGAATTGTACCGTGCACAACAACATGTACACACATGGATGCACGCAGACAAAAGCAGAACAGCACATGCACACCGACCTCGCTTGCACACAAACACGCGCATTCACGCGTGTAAATAAACGTACTAACAAACACACACACACACACGCGTACATGCACGTAACGGTAAGTACACGCACATGCACGCAGAAAGACACATACACACTGACATACACATGCAAGCACTCGCGCGCATGTGTGTGTGTGTGTGTGTGTGCATGTGCGTTTGGGATTATCATTATTATTATTATTATTATCATGCTGTAATTGTTGTCGTTGTTGCTGCTGCCACAGTCGCTACGGATCCGGTGATTTTCTTAATGAAAGATATGACGATAAGGACAACATCCACGACGATGATAACGACAGCGATGATGATGTTACGCAGTTGATGATGTCGACGACGACGATGACAACGATGATGTAGTAGTTGACAACGACGATAACGATGACTACTACAACGACGACGATGATGATGATGATGCAGTTGATGACGACGACGATGATGAAAACGATGACGACGAATTTGATGATGATGATTATGATGATGATGATGATGATGATGGTGATGATGCAGTTGACGACGCGTGTCGACGACGATGTTGATGAAAACGATGACGACGAATTGAATGATGATGATGCTGCCGTTGACGACGACGATGAAAACGATGACGACGAATTTGAAGACGATGATGATGGTGATGATGCAGTTGACGACGACGATGTTGATGAAAACGATAACGACGACGACGACGACGGTGATGCTGTTACTTACCTGGGGGTCCCAGGAGGCCAGTTGTTGGGCGAGGTTTCCGTAGAAGAGGCGACAGCCGTGGGTGTTGGTGACCGTGATGTGTTGGATCACCTGGTGTCTGTAGCGTAGGGTCAGCTGGAACTCACTGTCTGTTGATTGACACAGAGAGAGAGAGAGAGAGAGAGAGAGAGAGAGAGAGAGAGAGAGAGAGAGAGAGAGAGAGAGAGAGAGAGAGAGAGAGAGAGAGGAGAGAGAGAGGAGAGAGAGAAGAGGAGAGGGAGAGAGAGAGAGAGAGAGAGAGAGAGAGAGAGAGAGAGAGAGAGAGAGAGAGAGAGAGAGAGAGAGAGAGAGAGAGAGAGAGAGAGAGAGAGAGAGAGAGAGAGAGAGAGAGAGAGAGAGAGAGCGAGAGAGAGAGAGAGAGAGAGAGAGAGAGAGAGAGAGAGAGAGAGAGAGAGAGAGAGAGAGAGAGAGAGAGAGAGAGAGAGAGAGAGAGAGAGAGAGAGAGAGAGAGAGAGAGAGAGAGAGAGAGAGAGAGAGAGAGAGAGAGACAAAGAGGCAACGCTCAATCAGACGTAAATCCAACCTTGAACGAACGAACAATGTGCAACTGTCTAGTTCACAAGACACTAATCGAGCAGAGAGAGAAACGCGCGCAAAGAAACACAAAAACGATCGCGAACTAAAGGAGTCAGCCACACGTCAGCTAACATCACGCGGACTGTACGATACGACTCGAACACGTGATCTCGGAAGCGCGGATCACATTTCGTTCATCGAGACCACGTGCTCGAATCGTATCGTACAGTCGTGCGATTCGAGTGGACGTGTGGCTGGCCCTTAAAGACCCACCACGTCTCGTGTCAAAATCACGGTTTTCACGTGTTTTCCCTCTTTATAGCTGGTAAGAAATCTTTAAGAAATCTTCCAAACATAAGAGGGAAAGTGACACGTGACGTGGGGGGTCTTTAACACTGAGGTGGAGGGCTGAAAAGGAATAGGGTCTGACCGCTGGCTGGTGCGGGGCAGTACACAACGGGGTCCACTTCCACGTCCAGGGGTTCAGCCTTGACAGTGGTGGTCAGCTGGTCGGAGTGACCAGCGTCTCCTTTCACACAGTCCCCTGAAACCAGAAAAAAGGGTGTGTGTGTGGTGGGTGGGTGGGGGGGGGTGATAATTTTGTGGCAATCCTGTATTTTAGCCCCCCCCCCCACCCCACTAGTTTACGACTGTCAGAACAGACTCCGCTGACCTCCACCGAAGTGACTCAGCAGCAGCGCAGTGTCTCCTCGGTTGGTTGCATGCGTACTGACGGACTGCACATAGATTCGCTCCCCCGTGGACTGAACTGCTGGCTTTGGATTCCGCGACCTGACAGACCAGGGTGTGGCTGCGAGTTTAGGATTCGGAATGAGCTGGCGCGAAAGCTATGCCATTGTACGGGCCAAAAGATGGGACAGCAAAAAAAACACACACAAAAACAACAACCCCACCACGTTTACGACTCTCAACCTCAAATTTTGATTCGCTGGGTGTTATGAAAATAGTCCTAGTCGGATCCTGACCAAGAATGGCAGAGTGTTGTTTCTTAAATAAACATTTTCAATGCTAAAATTTGAGAGGGGGGGGGGGGGGGGGGGACTAGAGTTACTCTTTAACCTACAGCTATTTTGCAGCCAACATGTTTTGTTCAAACTTACCCGGGTAGAGGAATAGATGGTGTCTGCAATACCCGACATTTTCCTATATGACCTGTATAATTATGAAATCAATGCTGTCCTTTTCTCCCAAAATTAAAATCATAAGGTCACTGGATAACAGACCTTGTTTTGACTCCAACAAACTGACCAGAGTGTGTGCGTGCACGCACACACACACACCACACACACACGTACACACACACGTACACACACACGCGCGCGCGCGCACGCACACACACACACACACACAAAAGCATGTAATAATGTTTGCTTATTCAATGTCCATTTTTAAATAACATTTTGACGACTTGACACACACAACACACACAACACACACACGTACACATGCACACACACACACACTACCCACACACAAAACACACACGTCCATCTCTCTTTCTCTAACCCCTCTCCCCCTCCCCTCTCTCGTCCACCTTTCTTCTATGCTTAAATTGTTCCAGAATCGGGTTTAAAAATTCGTATTCGTATTTCGTATTGGCATACTGACTGACCACTGACCAGAGTCCATGTGGATGTTGCTGTCCACGGAGATGTTGGTCAGGGAGATGACCGCTCCACCGTTGTCAGTGGTCATTGGCACCAGGTCTGTCAGACTGACCTGCTCCAGGTCCGAAGCCAGGCTGCGTGCAGGGCCTAGGACCTCTGGCCCGTTACATTGACTGCTGCCTGAGGACAAGGGACAAATGGACAATGGACAATAAAAAATGTTTTACATATTCTATAGGCCACTGGCCCTTAGAAAGGCCAAAGTCATACATGAACACACATTCACACAAAGTACTGGCACATTCTGTTCGGAATTCTGCCTGAGAGAGAGAGAGAGAGAGAGAGAGAGAGAGAGAGAGAGAGAGAGAGAGAGAGAGAGAGAGAGAGAGAGAGAGAGAGAGAGAGAGAGAGAGAGAGAGAGAGAGAGAGAGAGAGAGAGAGAGGCGGGGGAGGGGGAGCGGAGAGAATGAGGGAAGGGGGGGGGGGGATAGATGGACAGAGACAGAGATACAGACAGATAGAAGGAGTGAGAGAAACAGAGATAGGGGGAGGGAGGACACACAGAAATAGAGGACTGTACCACACAGAGAGAGAGAGAGAGAGAGAGAGGAGAGAGAGAGAGAGAGAGAGAGAGAGAGAGAGAGAGAGAGAGAGAGAGAGAGAGAGAGAGAGGGGGGGGGGTAGGTTTAACATATCTTACTACTACTCTTCAAGTCTTAAAACAAAATCCGGAAAATAAAACAATGGTGGCCTACTCACATTCCGTGAACATGCTACGCTCGTACATGTATCAAGAATACCCAAGAGTCAGACAAACACACACACAACGCGAATGTAAGCAAGGGAAGTAACTGTGCTTTAGAGCTTACATTAACAAAATCACCATAACATCTATTACCTCCCTTTTATAGATGAAAAATAATAATAATAATAATTGTACATTTATATAGCGCTTTACCTCAGATGAGCCCAAAGCGCTTTACAATCAATGATTCATCAACAGACAACAAAAACAGCATTAACCAGCAAAAATGACGCCTAGTTGGTAAAACACAAACACAAAGTGCTAGTAATATACAGTACATTCCACTGAAAATGAGAATGTTCTTGCTTTGTATTCTGGTATTAAGAATGTTTTCAAAAAGGTGATTGATACTCTAATTAAAAAAATCGGGACTTTACTGGTTTCGTACTGCCTCCGGGCATTGCCTCCAGTATTGTTCCCAACATATTTGTATTTACAAATGTCCCATATGTGTCTGATTCAGACCAAGAGGACGTAAAACACCATTTTCGTCGTTTTCAAAAAGGTATCGCATTAAATACTTGTAGCCGTGCCATAGCCGATGAGGTTTAACCGAGGCGTGGTTACCGCTACACCTATCTGTATTAATTTAAAAAAATCGGGACTTTACTGGTTTCGTACTGCCTCCGGGCTTGCCTCCAGTATTGTTCCCAACATATTTGTATTTACAAATGTCCCATATGTGTCTGATTCAGACCAAGAGGACGTAAAACACCATTTTCGTCGTCGTCGTTTTCAAAAAGGTTTTTATGACATGGAAAGTCAAAGGCAATCTTCCTTATTTACTTTGACTATAATTTTAATACATTGATCTCTCCATTACTTTACATACAGGCTTCAAAGTTCAAGGCATTTAAATGGGCTTCCCAGAAATCTTTGTAGCAATTCGCTGTTTGGGGTATACTGAATGTTACTGCATATCGCTGTAGTTTCTAATATTTCTTACTCCAGTCTACATTGTGATTAAGTAGAAGAGCCCGCATAGCTTTAATCAAATTTCCATCAGGTAAATTACTGGACCAATCAAAAATCATCCCGCTTTGGCCGCCAAACCACCATCTTTGTGTTAAATTTTGTGTTTCCGTCTGTAGTTCTACAGTAAAATCCAGATGTTTAGGTCGTAATTGTGCTTTGTTGTAAAGAAGAGGCATTTGAGAATTCATATATAATTATTTTTATTTTATCAAACTCTCCATTAATGTGAAGACAGGAGTGATTTCCCTTTCCAACACCGCACACTTATACAAATTTGGGTAGTACATTAGCTTGCATTGACGTTTTGCTGAGATCTTAATATATTTTGAGGTCTACTCAGGGCTTCCACCTGAGAAAATCACATTCTTCCAGGCTGCATTTTTGTGAGCTACACATTAACAAATATGCTTGTCATTTGTGCTAATGTTCTAGCCGTGGTGACGTCATTTTGTCAAAATGTACGGATTTATTCCCATCAAATCACTTTCCATGCAATATATTTAAACAGCACAGATTATCTCCTTTGTACTAATACATATTTGAAGTGACTACAACTCTGGATTAGTCCACAACAAATCAACTGATCAAGTCACCCGAGGTCACTTTGTCTCTAATTTCGGTTCACCCGGCGACTTGCATCACGTCAGTACTTTCATCTGCCGTCAAACTGTTGCTAATAATTATATGCGTTGGCTAGAGGAATGTCCAAATGTTGTTAATAAACCATGTGATTGCGCATGTCTGTATATTACTGCTCAATAATGACGTTGCTTTTTGCTTCCACCTTCATTTTTCAATGCGCTTTCAATATGTCTGTCTAAACAAGTCAAGGGGAGCAACTTTGAGTGTGTTTTGGGCTGATTTAATAAAGTAACATTATTCCTCTCGGATGACCATTCCATAGTTACAATTTATAGAGCCAGTTATTTTTAAATAATGTTTAAAGTTACATACCCAAATTATCATCTTCAATGAAACAAACTGTACGGGCCAATTGAATACTGTATGATTATGTAATCATACAGTATTCAATTGGCCCAGCTTCAATATGATAATTGTTTTAAAATCTGTGTGTGTGTGTGTGTGTGTGTGTGTGTGCGTGTGCGTGCGTGCGTGTGCGTGTGTGCGCGCGTGCGTGTGCGTGCGTGTGTGTGAACGTGCGTGCGTGTGTGTGTATGTGTTGTTCTTCAGTTTAACGAACTCACATTAAAAGTGATTCAGACGCGTATAATAATATACTGTCCATATTATGTGTGTGATATCAGATGTAGGTCACAAAACGCAATTAATGGGGTTTTATTGGTTATTTCACTGCTGTTTTTGCTATTTCCTAATTATCCGAACCACCCGGCATCGTTAACGTGGCACCGAATCATTAACCCTTTCACCGCCAAAGTCGCATTTTAACACCACAGTGATTTACTACCTATGTCACTAAAAGGCATCAAATTGGGGTCTAGTATCCAAAGACCCTATTGTCTTAGTTTTGGGAAGTAAGGATAGACCTTATTTTAAATATGTCACAGAAGAATCCCCAATACTGCAAGTGGATTTTGTTCTCTACCCAGGTAAATTTAATGGACATTTTTGGCTGAAATATGGCTGGCGGTGAAAGGGTTAATATCCATCTACCCACCTATCTTATCTTAATTATTTACCTTGTTGTCTCTGCACAGACGCAGAAGACGAGTCCAGTGATTCGTCGACAATGGTCGGAATGTTGGGCTGATAGAGAAGGGAAAACAAACACACACAAAAACTGGGTCAAATCTCACAATCAGTCTCTTCTCTAATACTCCTCGGAGAGAACATTCATGTAGGCCTCTTCTTCGTTTCCGACTATGGCTGCCAGCTAGCAGCTGGGGCGGAAGGGGGGGAGGGGGGCTGCTATTCCAGCGGTCTGGGCTAAAATTTGAGTCATAATAAAGACCATCTTCATCTTCACCTTTACCAATTTGTTCAAAGTGGAGAATCCTTGATTACGGTTACTGTACCTTAATTGGATACACTAAAGACAGAGTATTGATGTAATTATAAGATAAAACACATGCGCGAGCGCACGCATGCGTGTATACACATACACACACGCACGCGTATACACACACACATACATACGCACACACGCACACACATACGCGCGCGCAGACACACACACACACACACACACACACGCACGCACACACACACTCACAGACACACTTTCACTAAACTTTCACACTTATACTCTCTCTCTCTCTCTCTCTCTCTCTCTCTCTCTCTCTCTCTCTCTCTCTCTCTCTCTCCCCCCCCCCCTTCACTCTGTTTATGCATGCCGGTCTGTACCTTTTTTTCTCCCCTTTTTCTATGCCACTGTGCATTATATGTCTAAGATTAGTAAGATGCATGAATAGTTAACTTCAAGTTCAAGTTCAAGTATACTTTAATATCTCCAAAAGAGAAATTCAGGTTAGAATTTTAACTTGATGTTAGCTTAGTAGTGAAATTTGTTCTCATTTGTTGATTTTGATGTTTGCATGTTTTTTCTTGTTTTATTGTTCCTGTTTGCATGCTTTTCTAGTTTAGGTTGAGCACAGAATGTATATTAAAAAAAAAAGCTGTCAAAGCTTATTTTTTTATGCTCAATAAAAAAACATTTTGACTTGATTGACTTGACAGACACTGCTGATTTATTGTGAACGATTGTTTTACTCAATTAAAAAAAAAACCACCAGAATTTGCTATGGAATCTGACGACCTACTGTCACACGCCTATCATTACGTCCCTTTGCATCTCCCTAAGAACGATAACAAAGAACATATTTCAAAGAACGATAACTTTGGAAAAATCCAAGGAAAACCCCAAGAACGATAACTCTTGAGATCGCGTCCAATCACATCCGGAGCGCAGTACACAAAGGGAACAAAATGGAGGAAAAGATGAAAGTATAGAGACTTGGCATTGTATATCTGTACTGTTAAACATTTGGGACTTTACTGGTGTTGCACCGCCTCCGCATTGCCTCAAGGCTCGTTCCCACCATCTTTACACGAGGTAAAAAGCCCATGGGCGGGTAAGAAGCCCATGACAATTATCTCATGAAATAAATTTAAAAAAAAAATCCTGATCGCTTCTCGGCCTTTTGGCTAAGACAGTGATTCAGGAACATAAATTTTTGTTTATACCATGGTTGGTTTGTTCAGCCCGTCGTACATGGCGAAAGCCGATAAGCGACGTTAAACTGAACTTCCATCTCATGAAATAAAGCAAATTTTAGTCAAATTTGCCCATGAGACGAATGCTAAACATTAACACTCTTCTCATGGGCAAAATGTCACTGAAATTTGCTTTATTTTGTGAGATAATTGGCATAGGCTTCTTACCCGCCCATGGGCTTTTTACCCCGTCTTCCCTACTAATGTCCAATATAATGTGTCTGTTCCATACCGGAGGACGCTAAACAGATTTTCTCTAAACTATAGAGACGCCATTGTGAAAGAAACACGTGAGGCGACACGAGTTGTGCTGAAAAGGAAACTGAAACCGGAAAGAAAACCGAAACCGGAAAGGACGCTGAAACAGGAAATAATCCAGTGACATCATCTGACCGGATCCCGCTCACACAACAAGGAAAAGAATGAAAAGGGCCCAAAAACTCCAAACAGGGAAGATTAGATAGGCCTACGACACATCATTATTATTATAGTGAAAAAGGTGGTGATACATTAAAGGTGGACCCTGACGGATGAGTTTTTTTGCAAGAAACACGCCGAGATCACCAAAAAGACAACCTTTTCAAGGATCGGAACACTCACTTTGCCCTGGTTTCCTGGAAATCAAACCGTCAAAACAGCGATTCCTCCTTGGCGGAGATGCCGGAGAAAAAAGTCATTTTGGACGGGATGGGTGGGGAACACTCATCATTGCGGTTGAAGCTTTTTCTTTTTTTGTAGTGCAGTCCAAAAAAATTGGAGCTATTTCCTTTGTTGTGAGCAAAAAATTTAGAAACAAAAACCCCCCCAAAAAACCCGCTTGCATTGTGAACATTTCGTGCAAACGATTTGGTCTAAACTCAGGCGGCCATTAAAAAAAAGAAGGCACATGCCTTCTTTTTCAATGAAATAATTTGATATCCAGCACCTCCGCCAAGGAAGTATCGCCGATTTGACAGTTTGATTTATAGAAAACCAGAGCAAAGTGAGTGTTGCGATCTCTGTAAAGGGTGTTTTCCTGATGATCTCGACGTGTTTCTTGCAAAAACTCATCCGTCAGGGTGCCCCTTTAACAAGCAGAAAAGACGACTATTAGAGGAACCCGCTGAGGCAATGCAAACCAATACCAGGGCAGAGAACTCGGTTCTATATAATTATTTTGTTCGCAAACACAAGAATGAAGCAGGCTCCAAAATTTGAACCTTGGCAGAAAATCACATGCTACGCATCAAATCTTTATACAGTATAAAGGCCACAACACATGCTGCATAGAATCTCTCTTTAATTTGTTTTATTTTATCTGTATATGCGCTTTAATGGTGAACCATGACGGATGAGTTTTTGCAAGGAACACGTTGAGATCACCAGAAAGACAGCCTTTTCAAAGATCGGAACACTTGCTTTGCTCTGGTTTCCTATAAATCAAACCATCAAAACGGCGATTCCTCCTTGGCGGAGGTACCAGAGAGAGAGAAGCCATTGTGGTTTCAGTTTTTTTCTTTTTTGTAGTGCAGTAAAAAATAAAACTGAAGCTATTTCCTTTGTTGTGAGCGAAACTCTTTTAGCTAAACTGCATAAAATTTTAAAAAAGATAAATAAAAACTCTCTCTCTCTCTCTCTCTCTCTCTTATTACTCACGTGCTATGTGTGTTGTGACATGCCTCAGTATACCCCCCCCTCGCCTTATTCCCCCCCTCCTTATCCCCCCTCCCCTCCCCCCCCCCCCCCCCCCTCACCTGTCATTACCCCAAGCGTTTCTTTCTTTTTTGTGTAACCCATTTGCCTTTTCACTTTTGAGCATTCGTTAGTTAACTTTGTTATTGAATGTTCTATTTACCCCAGGGCTGGGTGGAAAAACGCATTGTATTGCTTTATTTCATGTTTCCCTGGTTAAATAAAATTTCGTTTTCGATTTTTGTTTTTCTCTCTCTGTGTCTCTCTCTGTCTGTCTGTCTCTGTCTGTCTGTCTCTCTCTCTCCCCCCCCTCTCTCTCTCTCTCTCTCTCCCTCCCCCTCTCTCTCTCTCTCTCTCTCTCTCTCTCCTGTCTCTACGTGTGTGTGTGTGCCACGCGTGTGCGTGCGTGTGCCTATGTGTATGTGTGTGAGTGTGCACGTGCATGTGCGTTTAGCCTATATATTCACTTTAAGCCTACCTGTATGACTGAAGGTCTTTCTGGTTGCGGGTACATTAGGCAGGGGGATAGGAAGCCATCGCAGTTTTCGCTAACTGCCGATTCCACAAAAGGTTGGAGTGGGGAGCCATAGCAACATGTCCAAAAACCACACAGAGAACTGTTAGAATTGTATGAGTAATGGTAAATAAAAAGAAGAGAGAGACAGACAGACAGACAGACAGACACAGAGACACAGACAGACAGATAGACATTGAGAGAGAGAGAGAGTGAATCTCAACTCAACTCTCAAACTATTTGACTGAAAAGGCCTTCTGCCCGTTCTGCCCGAACATGAATTTTTAATGCGAGGCCTCCGGCCTATCCACATGGGGACATGTACAAGGGGCACAACATTCAATCAAGCTAGTAAAAAATACCTTAATAATAACTAACTTTAAACAATTTACATCGAGAGAGAGAGAACATAGCCACATCTCTGAGAGAGAGAGAGAGAGAGAGAGAGAGAGAGAGAGAGAGAGAGAGAGAGAGAGAGAGAGAGAGAGAGAGAGAGAGAGAGAGAGAAGAGAGAGAGAGAGAGAGAGAGAAAGAGACAGAGAGACAGATACAGGCAGAAGGGAAAGGAGCAATATTCCTAATGATCCTAAAAAAAATTAATCAAAATAAAATGACCAAACCGCGTCCCTTTTTCAGACATCAGTTTGAGGACACACACATACACAACAGAGAAGTTTAGTTCTTCTTCTTCGAGAGAGAGAGACAGAGAGAGTTTCCTGAGAAAGAGAGAGAGAGAGAGAGAA
>CM065695.1:11199295-11201795 GCA_017654935.2 Phymorhynchus buccinoides | reverse complement strand
ATGAATAATGGAATGTAGGAATAGGCTTCATGTTGCCATGGGTACATGTATTTACATTTTAAATTGTGCATGCTAAGATGAGTAGGTAAAGTAATACTATGTTTGACTTATTATGCATGGGTTTCTTCAAATAAGTACATTTTAATGATGAAGTATGATTGAGGTATTTTTTATGTTTGTGCATTTCTCTATTTTGAATGTTTAAAGATGAATGTGAAAAGTAGGATTGGGTTTTATTTTCACGTGTGTATGCGCTTACTTCACACATTTTGAATGTTAATAATTAGTATAGGTTTGATTTTGTTATTGATGTGTTACAATATAGGGATGTTTTTTTGCATGCTTTATATTACTTTGTATGTGTTTATTTTCGTTTTCCATTTTCTACTTTTATATATGTATTTTGTCCAGAGGGCTGGATGTAAAAAAGCATGTTATTGCTTACTCTATTACCCTCTATAAATAAAATTCAATCAATCAATCAATCTCTCTCTCTCTCTCCATACCTCGCCTCGTCCATCCCAAAGTCTTGAGAACAGTTGTAGTATTTTCTGGAGTGCTCCTTGAGGTCTGGCATTGCGTACTGCCCACTATAATGCTTCACTCAGTTCTGCGATTAAAAAACTCACCACTGTACAAGGCTAACAAGAAAGGGGGGACAAGTCTCACCTAGCAAAAAGCAAAGGGGGACAAATATCCCCATGTACATGTACATGTCAGGGCCCCATACGACGGAAGTTAAAATTAACGGCGTGCTAAAAGTCGAACCGTCCTCGGCTCCAATAAACATCTTTGCTAGTCTCATTCTTGCTCTATTGACCACTGCAACTAGGGTTATTAACGCCCTTGACGGCAAGAGTTAAGCCCCTGTTGATCAGTATCCCAAAGGGCATTCACGCTTGCAAAAGGCAGCCATTAAGTGGCCTCAAATAGGGTTATTGGCGAGTTATGCCCTTGTTTGGTCAGTACTCAACCATCTTACCCCACCCACCAAGGGCATTCATTCTTGCAAAATGTAGGCCTACTATTTGCAGTGGCCAACAGCATAGTGTATTCAGTACGTATTATCTTGTATTATAATCGTAGTGTGTCGCTTTGCATTGCATCGTATTTTATCTAGCTACAAATCTAAGTCAACCAAACCCAAGTTAGATTTCATCAGATTCATGCAGAGAATAGTATTATTTTTTATAACGAGAATCCTGCCTCACAAATGTCATAGTTGGATAGTCGTATGATTGCAAAATGTTGGACTAGGCCTACTACTACTACTTCTACATCAATGAATAACATGCAATAAACTATACAAGAAAATAGTATCATACTAGTGTAAGGCATCTCTACGACACAAGGCGTTCAAGACTGCATTTGGTCATCTCCAAGCATGGGACACTCGATTTGTAGTAAAGTTGTATTATTTTGTGTATTTGATGGTTTAAAGATACACTGACGCACCACGATTAAGTCCCTTGGTTTTTTTCTGAGTAGCTGTGACCCACATACACATGTCCCCAACTTCAAGTTGAGGCTGCTCTTTAAAATGATGTTTCGGTTTGAATTTGGGGGCATTTATATGGGAGTTAGACCTAGTCAAAACAAGATTTCTTACCAGCTATAAGAGGGAAAACACGCGAAACCCGTGATTTTGACACGTGATCTGGTGGGTCTTTAAGGTTTGGGTTAGGGTTAGGGCTAGGGTTAAGGTTACGGCTAGAGTCAGTTTAATTTCAGATTGAATGATTTAAAGATGCACATTCTAAAGTTTCGCAGAAAACCGACATTGTCACGCAAATGGCGTCACTTTCCATATTTGAAGAAGACCAAGTGCAGCATTGAACGTCTTGTTCACAAAAGCATATTATAATGTTAACCACAACCAAAATATGAAAGATTGATGGTGGCGGTGGTTGGTAGACGGGGGAGCGGGGGTGTATTTATTAATTATTGCATTATAGGAAAATTCAACCGTAAAACCTTGACCGCGGCTAAAAATATTAAATATCAAATTGGAAATCGATGGGACTGCTATAAAGCTTGACGGCTTGATTAGTCCCTATTCTTCTACTACTACTACTACTACTACTACTACTACTACTACTACTACTACTACTACTACTACTACTACTACTATACTACTACTACTAGGGGAAGACGGGGTAAAAAGCGCATGGGCGGGTAAGAAGCCCACCCCAATGATCTCATGAAATAAACAAAATTTCAGTCAAATTTGCCCATGAGACGAATGCTAGACATTAACGCTCGTCTCATGGGCAAAATGAGACTGAAATTTGCTTCATTTCATGAGATAATTGGGGTGGGCTTCTTACCCGCCCATGCGCTTTTTACCCCGTCTTCACCTAGGAACATTCAACCGTAAAACCTTGACCGCGGCTAAAAATATTAAATATCAAATTGGAAATCGATGGGACTGCTATAAAGCTTGACGGCTTGATTAGTCCCTATTCTACTACTACTACTACTACTACTACTACTACTACTA
>CM065695.1:11151795-11186795 GCA_017654935.2 Phymorhynchus buccinoides | reverse complement strand
CGGCTATGGTACCGCCACATTGTCTGTATTAAGAGAATAACTGTAGTTCATTTTCTTCGAAGAATGAAAAATGGTGCTTTACGTCCTCTCGGTCTGGAACAGACACATATGGGACATTTGTAAATACAAAGATGGTGGGAACAATACTGGAGGCAATGCCAGGAGGCAGTGCAACTCCAGTAAAGTCCCGAGTGATCAATTTTCTTCCAATTAATTTTTTCTTTTTATTCCATGTAGCCTACCCCCAAGGGGCTTTCGGAAATAAACCTTAAAACCTTGGAAAAACCTCTTCTTTCATAATCCAGAATGAGAAATGCCGCTTCAGACCGTCCTACGTGGGCGCCACCACCACCGCGGACGAAGGCTACGTGGTGGTCAGTCCCCCGGGAAGCGAGCGGGCTCTCCAGCGGTCAGTGGCCTACGTGGGTCCGGTGTCCGTGGCCGTGGACGCTTCGCTGTCCACCTTCCACTTCTACGGGTCCGGCGTCTACTACGACCAGTCGTGTCACGGCGGTGCTGGGTATCTGGACCACGCCCTGCTGGTTGTAGGGTACGGGCGGTCCGCTGTGCGTGGCGAGGAGTACTGGCTGGTCAAGAACAGGTGAGATGTTTTGGGTGTGGGTGTGGTGGGGGGGGGGGGGGGGGGCTGTGTGAGTCTGTGTGTGTGTGTGGGTGGTGGGGGAGGGATGTGTGTGTGTGTGTGAGAGAGAGAGAGAGAGAGAGAGAGAGAGAGAGAGAGAGAGAGAGACAGAGAGAGAGAGAGAGAGTGAGTGTGTGTGTGTGTGTGTGTGTGTGTGTGTGTGTGTGTGCGCGCGTGCGTGCGCGTGTGTGCGTGTGTGCGTGCGCGCATTTGTGTGTGTGCGCGCGCATGTGTGTGGAATGGGAGAGAGATAGAGAGAGAGAGAGAGAGAGAGAGAGAGAGAGAGAGAGTGTGTGTGTGTGCGTGTGTGTGCGCGTGCGTGCGTGTGTGCGTCTGTCTGCCTATCTGTCTGTCTGTCTCTCTCTCTGTTGTGTGCGCTGGAACATGTATGCAAGCATGCGTGTGTCAGTGCTCATGTATGTGTGTGTGTGTGTGTGTGTGTGTGTGTGTGTGTGTGTGTGTGTGTGTGTGTGTGCCTCTGCGTGTGCCTCTGTGTTTGTGTGTGTGTACTTATGCACGCACTCGCGTGCGCATGTGTATATATATATATATATATATCTCCCTCTCTCTCTCTCTCTAGCCCCACATGGCCGAAAGGTAGGGCGTAAAACATTATTTTCTCTCTCTCTTCAAATGTGTTTGTGTGTACGTACATGCTTACGTGTTTGTGCGTTCGTGTGTCTGTCTGTGTGCGTGCATATGCGCGCGTGCTCGTGTGTGTGTGTACACGGGCGCGCGCGTGCTCGTGTGTGTGTGTTCGCGCGCGCGCATGTGTGTGAATGTTAGTGTGCGTAGTAACATTTTCCATGCGCATTTTGTACCGTAGACAATAAAAAATAAAAGCTTATGACTTATGACTTAATTTCCTCTTAATATGCAGACCCCCTAATTTCTGTGAGCATTTTGTGTGTGTGTGTGTGTGTGCGTGCGTGTGCGTGTGCGTGTGCGTGTGTGCGTGCGTGCGTGTGTGCGCGCGCGCGTGTGTGTATGTGTGTGTATGTGCGTGCGCAGTTGGGGACGGACCTGGGGACAAGACGGCTACATCCTGATGGCCCGCAACAGAGGCAACGCCTGTGGAATAGCCTCCTCGGCCTCCTACCCCACTGCCTAGACACAAGGATTATTAAAGCCATTAGGCATACCGTATTTTTCGGACTATAAGGCGCACCTGATTATAAGGCGCACCCCCCAAATTTGACACAAAATTCAGATTCTGTTATTATACCTTCTTACTATTTTAGTAGTCATATTATAAGGCGCAGAGGTCTCAGTCTTGGGGGAAAGTATTGACTTATAGTCCGAAAAATACTGTAATCATTTTGTTATCAAAGATAACGTCTAACATGTCTATCAGTGTCTGTAGTCACGTTTGGTCGTCCAGTTTGTCCGTGATATAACGTACTAGTTTCAAGTTTTCAAGGTTTATTTCCGAAAGCCCCTTGGGGGTACATGGAATAAAAAGAAACTAATTGGAAGAAAATGAACGGAAAAGAAACAAAATTCAAACAAAAGAAATGGAGAAGAAAAAACACACAGAAAGGGCCCGGCATAAGCAGCAGCTGTCTTGTTATGCCAGGCAATGCAGCGAATCACACCACAACATTACATCTAAATCAAACAACAAGAATGCAGCACATCCTACAACAACATCACCAGTCACACAAACTACAATACACAACATTTCACAATACATCTTATATCGCATATAGTAGCCATGTCGATGGCTTGGAGTCAAAACGGACTATCTTTAGATAGTCCATTGACGTATTATTGGATTTATTGCAAACAACTAATATCCTGTGTCAAACAATAAAAAGGGGGTTTTGCTTTTTATATTTCAGCAGTTTTTGTTTTATACAAGTTATTAGTTTTTGTAATAAGCTGAATAATATGTCAATGGACTATCTAAAGATAGTCCGTTTTGACTCCAAGCCATCGATGTGATCTGTAGTAGAAATTTTACACAGCATGTCACAACAGCAAGAAACCTATCTTACTATCTAACCAGTTACCCCACTGTGTAGAATCAGGTTAATAAAACTGATGAAACCAATATGTTAGCAATGCACATCGATTACAGTTCTAGGCTCTGTAGTCAGTTTTGGTTGTGATATATTATGTGACCCAGCACCACGAAAGGGACATTCACAGTCGCTGGGCTAGTTTCTCACAACAGGCTCAATTTTGAGTTATGGGTATTTTCGTGCTCTCTAACATCTCATCTTTCATAGGACAATCAAGGGCCTTGTTACGGTCTCTAAATACTCCAAAAAGTGCTTTTAAATAAGTAGGTTGATGTATTTTCTTCAGCTAGGCTAAACTTTAGACTGTGATTTCTCAAAATGGCCGACAGTCACCCTACGAACTTTAGACTGTGATTTATCAAAATGGCCGACAGTCACCCTACGAACTTTAGACTGTGATTTATCAAAATGGCCGACAGTCACCCTACCAACTTTAAATGCTTATAGCTCTAAAATGGAAAACGTTACAAGAATGGTTCTTATATAATTTCAAAGAGGCTTGTCTGAAGTTTCTAGCAGTACCACTATCTCAGAATGGTCATTTTGGCTCTTAATGTCCCTTTCGTGGTGCTAGGTCACATTATAGCGTCCATGGTCAGTTTGTGTTTAGACCATTCGAAACGTTGTTTTGTTACAGTTTGATCTGTAAGTTTACCCGTGATAAAGCTTCCATCAAATGAATAAAGCTGCTGTTAGCTTAAACGTACTACCAACCTTGCCCGTGGTAACTTGTGTGTGTGTGTGTGTGTGTGTGTGTGTGTGTGTGTGCGCGTGTGCGTGCGTGTGCGTGCGTGTGCGTGCGTGCGTGCGTGCGTGCGTGCGTGCGTGCGTCTCTCTCTTTCTCTCTCTGTCTCTTTTCCCCTCTCTCTCTTCCGCTCGTTCAGATGCACAAAAGGAAAAACAAAATCAACCACTCACACTAATAAATCAAGCATAAACATTTAATTAACAACTGCATGTTAATGATTACCAGTGTCTGAGAAAAAAATATAACATACCTCTCTCTCTCTCTCTCTCTCTCTCTCTCTCTCTCAGACACACATACACATAGGCCTACACACTCACGCGCTCACGTGCGCACGCATGCAAGCACATGATCGACTGTAGCTCGCCTTTTTTTTTCAGTTCTTACCTAAAAGAAAGGGAAAATCATTCCAGTCAGAAAGCAGGCCTGCAGCTGCGTTTACTAAATTTATGTCCCATATGTGCCCTTCCGGGCCGAGAGGACGTAAAACACTATATTTCATTCATTCATACACATAATAAAATCAAGCCTAAGCCCATTTTACATACTAATCTTAAAAATACATCGAGAGAGAGAGAGAGAGAGAGAGATTGCAAAACCACAAGAAAACTATTGCATGTTGGGAAGATTTGTTCGCCTATTTTGGCTTTCGATTCTCATATGTCTCTCTGCACCACCCTACCCAAAAAAACGCGTGCACATGCACTGTGACTTAATTTCGACAATGTTGTCTTTTATACGTGGCTGGAATGTCTCCAGACTTTTCTTTTTCAAAGTAACACCCGTGGAGGGGAAAGAGAGGTAAGCTTATACGTTTTTAACCCAGATATGATTGATAAATGTTTGTTTTGAAAGGCCATGATTGAAGTTAAACGAGTGGTTGTTAGCTGTGCCATAGATTATTCAAAATAGATCTAGCGGGTGCCAGAATGATTGCCCCACAAAGACGAAGAAGAAGAAGACGACCATTTTAGGCTTTATTCTCTTGGAAGGGTAGGTGGCCGGGTGGTGGTATGTGATGGTAACTGCTTTTGACAGTAAATCATGGCATACTTGAAATAATAAAATGTCTAATAATTTTATTATAACTCGCGTTCTTGGTTGTGTAATGTTTTAGTTCGGTACTACTGCACCTTTGTGTCGATGGTCACCAAATAGTTATCCAGCAACACTCCCCCTCCCCCCCCCATTCCCTCCACCTCTACCCCTCTCCCTGTATTAAGGCGCTCTTCCGCAGATCCCCAATTTAGTACAGAAAGAATAGTCAAGTTTGACTGTGGTCACTTACTGGAAGGAAGGAAGGAAGAAGGTACATACGTACCTGAATTCCCTATGGCCTCAGATATCAATGACGTTTTGTGCAAGATCAGATGGTGGAAAGTTGATTGCAGAAACGGAGAAAGGGAAACAGTGATTCAGATTGTGAATCATTATCTAGAATTACCCTAACAATTCACGTCCCATAAAGGTCTATGAAGACAACCCGTGACTATGGTTGTGTAACTTAATTCCTGACCAAGAGATTACACACACACAAAATACCGTCACACGGTAACCGTGTACAAACGTGCATGAGTCGATGATTCAGCAGCAATGGCGGATAACACTGATTTGAGGTAGGCTAACTTCTTCTTCTTCTTCTTCTTCTTCTTCTTCCAGTTGGGGATGTTTATCCTGCCCAGGCGCTCACCGGTTTTCGGTGCTATGTGAATTCGTGTCATCCATCCCATCGGCACACACGGCCTACTCGTACCAAATAGTATTACCGAGCGGGATGGGCTTCTTCTTCTTCTTCTTCCAGTTGGGGATGTTTATCCTGCCCCGCACTCACCGGTCTTCATTCAGACCATAATAGCGCACAGGATGCGTGCTGTGTGAATTCGTGTCATCCATCCCACCGGCACACACGTCCTACTCGTTCCGAATAGTAGAATGGGCTTTAACGTGCGCGCAAGATCTTGTGCCTGCGTTCACACACGGGACCTCGGTTTTACTACTTTTAGGTCTCATCCGAAGGACCAGGAAATAGGAGTAAAGTATCTTTCCCAAGGATACAACACCGTCACCAGCCGGGTTTGAGGCTTTAAGTAACGTGTGCGCAAGATCTTGTGCATGCGTTCGCACACTGGACCTCAGTTTTTAGAAAAGTCTCATCCGAAGGACTTTTTCCCCAACTGACGTCAGATACCCATTTACACCTGGGTAGAGTGATGAAAAGAGGAGTAAAGTGCCTTTCCAAGGACACACCACTGTGATGTGAACCGAGCTGGGTTAGAACCCGCGCACTCGCAAACGTGACGGATTACGATCTAGCGACTCAGACTTACCAACTGAGCTATAGTGGCTCCTTCTTCTTCGTTATACTGTCCGCCTTCATCATATTGAAGATTCTGATAGTTCTTCCCATTATTAGGCAGCCACTTCCAGCCAGATCCATGTAGACTTGTCCGTTTGTTGCACTCCTAGTCATCAGATAAGAATGGGAGTATGTGAATAACTGAATTTCTTAGTGTGTACATGTGTGTGTGTGCAGGGGCGGATTGGGGGGGGGGGGGTACATGGTTCCCCCCCTCCCCCCCCCCGGCAAAAAAAAGAAAAAGGAGGAACCCCCTGTCGCCCAAAATGTACATTAAACTTTTTTAAAGAAGGGTAAAAAGTATGAAAATGAATCGATTTTTGGCTGAAAAAGCACTAAAATGCCAATGTAACGCCCCGCAAATAGTGTGATTGAGTGTTATTTTTAACTAAGGCAAGGTAGGCTGTGAAAGGAGTTTCCGGAACCCTCCCCCCCCCCCCCCCCCGACCCCTGTACCTTAGGATGTACCTTAAAGAAGGTACAGGGGCTCGCGACAGGTGTGTTTGGGTGCAACTGCAAGATAGGCTGCAAAACACTGAAATGCTCTCAGTGTCATGGTGAAGAGACCCTCCCCCCTCCGCTCAACAAAACTTTTGACGGTATTGAAACATTCTGATGGAAGGTTTTTTTCTTAGCTGGTAAATCCCCCTTGAGCAGCTCAACAAAAATGTCAAGAGATGATAAGGCTTGGTTGGTTGGCTGCCTAGTATCATGTTGGGGTGGGGTTGTTAAGATCATGAAAATGAGAGAAAATTTTTGATTTTGCGAAAAATTTAAACTTATTCTTCTCTGCCTTCAGTGGAGGGGAAAACTTACTCGGAGGAAAAGTTCAAACAGAAGTGCACTATACCAAATGCCCGCGATGATTTCCCTTCCATGGACGACATCACCATCGGCACTGCGGGTGTGTCAGGGCTCCCAATCGTCCCACAAAACAAGGGGTCCCAGGGACTCCTTCACTTACAGTATAGAGGAGAAAATGGAGTTTTACGTCCTCTTGGTCTGAATCAGACACATATGGGACATTTGTAAATACAAATATGGTTGGAACAATACTGGAGGCAATGCCCGGAGGCAGTACGAAACCAGTAAAGTCCCGATTTTTTTAATTAATACAGATAGCTGTAGCGGTGACCACGCCTCGGTTAAACCTCATCGGCTATGGCACAGCCACAAGTAGTATGTATAGAGGGTCCTAGAGCCGTAGAGGCATACTTAGTTATAGAGGCTGAGGGTCCCAGCAAAAGCTAAAAATAATTTTTCTGGTGCATCCCTGGGACCCCAGGCTGCACATTCTTTTGGAGGGTCCTTTAGAATTTTAGTGCTTCATAGACCCCCAAATGGGGGTCCCTGGGAGCCCTGTGTGGAAAAGCTCCTATCTGGCCTGAACCCCACTAATGCAGCGGGACCAGATGGCATCTTTGGCATGCTCAAACTAAGAACTGTCTAAGGTTTGACATTCGAGATGGATCTTTTTTAGAAATCGATCATGGAAGATAGAATTTTGCCTCTTTGTCTTCAAACTTGATTCTAAATTATACAATCAAATAAACAAAGAAATCAATCAAAATTGTCTTTCCTGTTGTGGATACAGCTAGAAGTAAGTTATACATAAACATAGATATTTATATAAATATGTCCTAACTAGAAAATTGGTATGGGGGTGGGGGGGGGGGGGGGGGGGGGTTGGGTGAGGGGTATGTTTGTGGAGTCTTCATCAATTCTAAAGGACCCTCATTTAGTAGCTGATTTTTTTTAAAATGTTGACTGTTTTTGGCCTTTGATCAAAAACATTCTGAGCGACTTATGTCTGTTTTTTCCTATGCAGTGCCATCACATTTTATTTCCATTAATTCTGCTATTACCATGATGTATCATGTAGTAACATTTGAAATCATTCCTGGATGGGGCTGTCTATTAACAAGGCTTTTGATGAAATTTTTAAAGTATATTCATATTTGCCAGATTTTGAAATTTAAAAAACCCCATTGAAAATGTTTCTTTTGTTTCCAGTGAGACTGACGTCACTGAGGGTTATTTCTACTCAAGATTGTTACAATGGCGTAGGACTTCATTCAAGGAACTTGAAAACGTAGACAGGAAAATTTTGGACTGTAAGTATCCAAAGCAACAGGCCATTTTAGTGTTCAACTATAATGATAAATTTACATGCATACTACTAGTACTATTAGTATTACTAGATGATAGTAGATCTATCACAGTGTTATGTACTGGGGAAATGATGGCAAATCTATGTGTATCCTGTATCAGTGTATGTGTGTGTGTGTGAGAGACTGAGAGTGTGTGTGCGTGTGTGTGGTATGGTCTGTATGTGTGTAAATGTGTGTGTGTGTGTGTGTGTGTGAGAGAGAGAGAGAGAGAGAGAGAGAGAGAGAGAGAGAGAGAACTTTAAGGACCGGGATTGGGGAAATAACAGAGTGACCATGCGCAACTTTCGAAGACAAGACAACCCCCACACAGTAGATGATTACCTTTTAAAAAAAAATGTTTATGATTGAAAATATTTATGATAGGCATTCCAAGATAATGTGTGTGTTTGATTTTGAACTGTTTCAGCGCAACCATGCGTGCAGGAGAAAACGTTTGTCCCTGTAGACGACGCCAACCAGCTTTGGTCGATTGTGTGCGGTGCCAACCACACAGACAAGACGCCTGTCGTCATGGTACACGGGATGGGGGGAGGGGTGGGGCTCTGGGCCCTCAATTTGGAGGCGCTGTCTCACAGCCGGCGTGTGTATGCTTTCGATCTGTTGGGCTTTGGCCGCAGTTCTCGCCCCGTCTTCAGCAGCGAAGCTCAAGAGGCGGAGGATATGTTTGTGGAGTCCATTGAGAATTACAGACGAGCGGTGAGTGAGTACGACTACGAGTCAGAGTGTGTGTGTGTGTGTGTGTGTAAAACAAGTGGGAGCCCCGTGTGTGTTTATTTTTTCTGTGTGTGTGTCGCCCCGTCTTCAGCAGCGAAGCTCAAGAGGCGGAGGATATGTTTGTGGAGTCAATTGAGAATTACAGACGAGCGGTGAGTGAGTACGAAGTCAGTGTGTGTGTGTGTGTGGTGTGTGTGTGTGTGTGTGTGTGTGTGTGTGTGTGTGTGTGTGTCGCCCCGTCTTCAGCAGCGAAGCTCAAGTGGCGGAGGATATGTTTGTGGAGTCCATTGAGAATTACAGACGAGCGGTGAGTGAGTACGAAGTCAGTGTGTGTGTGTGTGGTGTGTGTGTGTGTGTGTGTGTGTGTGTGTGTGTGTGTGTGTGTGTGTGTGTGTGTGGCCCCGTCTTCAGCAGCGAAGCTCAAGAGGCGGAGGATATCGATGGCTTGGAGTCAAAACGGACTATCTTTAGATAGTCCATTGACGTATTATTGAACATATTGTGCAAACTAATAACTTGTATACAAAAAAGACTGCAGAAATATTCAAAGCATGATCCCCATTTCACATTATTTCAGTCTTTTTTAATACAAGTTTTTTACTTTTTGCAATCACATCAATAATAAGTCAATGGACTATCTAAAGATAGTCCGTTTTGACTCCAAGCCATCGATATGTTTGTGGAGTCCATTGAGAATTACCGACGAGCGGTGAGTGAGTACGAAGTCAGTGTGTGTGTAGAACAAGGAGGAGCGCTTTGTGTGTTTATTTTTTCTGTGTGTGTGTGTGTGTATCTAGAACAAGAAGGAGCCTTGTGTGTGTGGGGTTTTTTTTCGTGTGTGTGTGTGTGTGTGTGTGTGTGTGTGTGTGTGTGTGTGTGTGTGTGTGTGTGTGTGTGTGTGTGTGTGTGTGTAGAACAAGAAGGAGCCTTGTGTGTGGTTTGTGTGTGTGTGTGTGTGTGTGTAAAACAAGAAGGAGCCTTGTGTGTGTTTATTTTTTCTCTGTGTGTGTGTGTGTGTGTGTGTGTGTGTATGTGTGTGTGTGTGTTTGTGTGTGTAGAACAAGAAGGAGCCTTGTGTGTGCGTGTGTGTAGAACAAGAAGGAGCCTTGTGTGTGTTTATTTTTTCTCTGTGTGTGTGTGTGTATAGATCTGTGTGTGTGTGTGTGTTCCACACTCTGTGTGTGTTTAATTTTTGTATGTGTGTGTGTAGATCTGTGTGTATGTAGAACTTCATCTAGTACTAAAGTAGTACAGTGGAACCTCCCTTATAAGACCTCCCACTATAAGACTCCCTCCCACATAAGACCTACTTCTCTGAGACATCGCCCTTCTTTGTAAGCATTAAAATTATCTCCCTCATATTATAAGACCCCTCCCTTATAAGACCTCATTTTAAATGATTTTTGAAGTCTTTGATGTTTGTGAAGTCTTCATCAGTTCATTGATCTGGACACCTTGAAAAAGTCATTTTGAGTTTAAGACGACAATTTGGTTGTTTCTTGTTTTGTTTTAAATTTTAATACATCATCATTGTTTTACTTTTAAATTAAATTATGTCTTCATTGTGTTGAATCATAGTGTACCATTGCAATGGGTTTTGGTTTTTTGTTGGGGGGGGTTCTGTCCCATCTTCTGGGCCGTACAGTGGCATTGCTCCCACGCCGCTCATTCCGAGTCCCAACTCGCAGCTAGCCACACCTCTGCTTGTTCAGGTCGCAGAAAATCAGAAACCAAGCAGTCCAAGGGGAGCGAACGTTGCAATGTTTTTTTTGCGCACAACACCCATATATGTGAAAAGGCGATAAATCTACTTACCATTTTTTTCGGACTATAAGGCGATACTTTTTTCTCTCCAAGAATCAGACCCCTGCACCTTCTATAACGTGACTATAACATGACTATAACGTGACTGATGAAATAGAAAATATAGTAACACAATCTGAAATTTGGGTAACCCCCGTGGGGATACTGGGGGATCTTTTTTATAAATAGTTCCCCCACCTTCTAGAAGTTCTGTGCTTGTAATTTCCTCTAATCTGTCGCTCTTTGACTCTGCCTTTTCCCTTTGCTTATTTACTGTTATCTACTATCTTTCTGCCTTACCCGGTCCATTCTCCTGCCATTTTTCACGAAAAACTTTCAAAAAGATTTCCTCCAGCCGAAGTCGGACTTGCTGGGCCTAACTGTTTCTTAGTTAGGCGCATAACGGCAGCATGACGCATAGATCTGCGCTCATAATTGACAGGAAACTGTCTGAGCGATCGAAGAAGCAGGCATGAAAAAGCTCCGCCGTCTCCGCCCCCCAAAAATTGGAAATCGAGCGATCTCCGCCAAAAAAAACACAAACAAAAAACGAACCAAAATTATCTTTACACGGCACAATCTTCATTTTGCGCGTTTTTGCTCTTCTGCCGTTGTCATTTTCAAGATGGCGTCCGCCGGAGAATACATGAATCGAGTTGGAAGGCAAGTACTTGCCCCCCACCCCCCGCTGAACAAAACTTCTGACGTTAGCTGAAAATCCGGGTGGAAGGATTTCTCCGCGGAAAAAATATCTTTTTTTTTGGAACAGTAGTTTTCATGCCTGAAGAAGAAGAATAAGGAGGGTGCAACTTATTCAACGGTGCACCTGCTTCATCGCTGTGCAGATGGGTGTGGAGAGGTTCATCCTGGTGGGCCACAGCCTGGGGGGTTACCTGGGGGCGGCGTACAGCCTGCGCCACCCGCAGCGCGTGAAGCACCTGGTGCTGGTGGACCCCTGGGGCATGCCCCGCCGCCCAGCCCAACCCACCAAGCCCCTGCCCCTGCTCTTCCGTCTGATCCTCTCCGTGGTCAAACTGGGCTACCCCATGTCCGTTGTCAGAATGCTGGGCCCCTGGGGTGAGTTTTTTCTGGTTACATTGGAGGTTGTTTAGACAAGAAGGAAATTGAACAAAAGGGGAAGAACTCTCTTTCTAATTAACCCTTTTCGCCGCCAGCCATTTTTTAGCAAAAAAACACCATTAATCTTGACCAGAGAGAGAGAAAAATATCTACAATATTGGGAATTTCTCTATGACATGTTTAACATTAGGCCTATCCTTATCTCCCAAAATGAATAAAATAGGGTCTTTGGATAACATGCCCTGATTTGATGCCTTTTAGTGACATGGGTCTTAAACCATTGTGGTGCATAATTGCAACATTGGCGGCGAAAGGGTTAACCCCCCTCCACCAAAGTTGATTACCATACCAATCATCTAGCAATGCGTGGATCAGAGCCAAAGGGAGACAAGCAAAGCATAATTCTCAAAAAAGATTGTGCCAAGTTCGCCTTTATGACAATGATGCTTTTTGAGAATGATGCTTTGTTTGTCTCCCTTTGGCTCTGATCCACGCATTGCTAGATGATTGGTATCATGATCAACTTTGGTGGAGGGGAGTTAATTAGAAAGAGAGTTCTTCCCCTTTGTTCAGTTTCGTTATCTCCTCTCTTGGCCTCACTATTTCATTCTTAGAAAATTTAACAGTTTAAGTACAAGCACTTTGATGTTTTAATCGATGATGAGCCCACCCTCACAAACCCCTGTTTCTCGCCCCTGCGTCTGATTCTGTGAATCAGAAAACTTAGGACTATCCCATGTCTGCTTGAATTGACACCAAAACAATTCATTTGACTTGATTGACGCTGTAAGCATTTTTTTTTTTCTTCCACAATTGATATTGAAGCAATTTAATGCGGCTTATTTTCCGATATCCGCAGTTCGACGATCAAGTTCCATTCAGCAGACATCCTCAATTTGTCAAGAGTTACTTCAAGTCAAGAGTTGTTCTTTTTTAGTTTAGACAAGAAAGAAATGTAACACTTTACACTGAACACTGTGATGGTTTATAATGATGAGTCCACCCTCAGAAACCCCTTTCCAAAATTACGAAAATAGGGTCTTCGGATAACAGGCCCTGATTTTGATGCTTTTTATTGACATAGGTGTTAAACCATTGTGGTGCATAAATGCGACATTGGCGGTGAAAGGGTTAAAATCATTGCTTTTTGCAGGCCCTAGCCTGGTGAAGCGGTACCGCCCCCGCCTGGCGGCAACGTTCGGCAGCCACCTGGGAGACGACTCTCTGCTCCACGACTACATCTACCACTGCAACGCCCAGGACCCCAGGTGTGCCCATGCTCCGCTATTTTCTGAACTCATTCGCACCGCCAACGACACCGCCAATGTCCATGGGTGCTTGCTACTCTTTCAGTTTGACACTGATTTCAGATTTTTACATTTTTGCCAGAAACTGAACTTATGTGGGGTTTTTAAATCATCCCCCCAAATTATTTTACCACAGGCGATTTGGGGCGTTTTGAGCTTGATTTTTCTATCCCGTAAGTCTCTCTCGGGGAATCTTGAACACAGCATAGTGATGCCATATTGCTTTCAAAGGCAATGTAATCATTTTACAAGGTTTATCGGACTCAAACTGTCTTTGTCCATCATTGTGTCTGTCTGTCTGTCTGTCTCGTTATTTCTCTCTCTTGCATTTTGTCCAACGGGGCTCTGCCCCTGTACCTTGCCGGGGCACTGGGCGGCCCCTGGACCCCTGCCTTTCAGGTTTTTTTCATTTGGGGGAGTAGCACCCATGAATAGTACCACACTGATTTAACACCCATGCTTACTAAAAGGTATGAAAGTTGGATCAGTTATCCAATATCCTTATGTTGTTGATTTTAGGAGATAAAGAAAGGAATTATTTTTGACACATGTCATCATTGGGGGATTCACAGTACTGCAGATGCCAACTTTTCTTTACGTAGGTAAGTTTGACTCTTTGAGAGAAAATTTTGGATGAAAAATGGCTGGCAGTGAAAGGGTTAAAAAACCTCACAAATCACTTCCAGCCATGCACACAAACAAAAGGAGAAACGAAAGAAGATTACGGGTTTTTACTTCAGGTTTAGACATAGGGAAGTAGTGGTAGATCAGACATTTTTATGTATAGACTTTATGTATAAAAACTCTCCACACCAGTTGGTTTCCCCACAACAAACCACTACAAAAGCAAAGTCAGAGGCAAAATTGTGGTCTAAGCGAGTTTAGAAGTGACCAAGGTATTGTGTGCACACAGATTTACTTCCCTTGAAGCAAATGCATCAAATTGACAGCTATCTATTCTGCACATATATGGCCGGACCGACTTGAATGAGTTAACCCTCTTGCATTAGCATTTTTTACAGATTAAAAAAAAACTTTAGAGAGAGAGAGATAGACTGAGTTAGAGAGAGAATGTTGGTGCTTCATTCTACAGTATCAGGTATTTGTTTTTGGGTGGGGTGAGTGGTGGTGATTCTGATGATGGTAATGGTGTGGGGGGGGGGGGGGGGGGGGGGGCGTGTATGTGTATGCTTATTTGCATGTGTGAGTGATTATTATGTCTTTGTTGAACTTCTTGTTTTTATTTTATTTTTATTTTTTTGTTAAGTGCATAGAGCTCCACATTTTGGCGGAGGAGTGCGCTATATAAATGCTTCACTATTATTATTGTTCTAGTGTTCAGATTCTTCGTGAAAATCTGTCTTTTTAAATGCTCACGCAGAGCGCCATGCAGTTACTATCACATCACTGCAAGTGAGAAGCTTCTTTACAGTGTGTGTGTAACAAGCCAGAACTTAGTGCGTGATAAAAATGCCATTCAGAGGGGGGTCTCAGAGTGGGGGCAAGCTACGGGCGGTTTTGGGGCGGCTTGAATACACAGAGGCAACTTCCGGCTGGCCGGTTTGGGCCGGAATAAATGCAAGAGGGTTAACTTTCCGCTGAATTGCAGGGTCTCCTCTGGAGTCGAGAGCTGCTAGGTACCCATGCATGCTTTTAACTGGAATGTCCCGGGCGTGCCTAGTAACACAACACAAACTTAGGGCTGCTCTTATGTTGGTAGGGCAGGTGGGGCCAGTGCGTCTCTGGGTCATGTCAGCACTTTTGGGTGTTTTTTTCACATGAAAGTATTGGTCTCCTCTGGAATAAAAATGTCTGTGCAGTCTTTGGCAGCTACTTAATTTTTTAATTTTTAATTACAAATCAAGATTCTTGAAAACATTAATTGGTTTTGAATCTTTGTTTAGTTTTAACCCTTTCACCGCCAGCCATATTTCAGCAAACAAAATTCAATTAAATTTACCTGGGTAGAGAGCAAAAACCATCTGCAGTATTGGGGATTCTCCTGTGACATATAAAATAAGGTCTACCATTACTTCCCAAAACTAAGACAAACGGGTTTTTAGATACTAGACCCCATTTTGATGCCTTTTAGTGGCATTGGTGTTAAATCACTGTGGTGCCAAAATGCGACTTTGGCGGTGAAAGGGTTAAAGTTTGTTGGTATTCAAGTGGGTCTTTTTTATTTAGAAAATTAAAATTGCACTGTTTAATTGTGTGTGTGTGTGGTGCTTTTTGCTGTTGTTTGTCTCCTTTCTTTTGTAGACTATTGCATTGTAAAGACATGAAAATACAACATTACTTTAAAATACAGAGACAATTATTCATTTATGAATCCAGAAATGGTGAAATTAGTCGCTGTCAGTGCAAAAAGATGTGTGAATAGAAGGCTGTTTTCAACTAAAAAGCATGGATTGTTTTAATGTATTGTGTGCTTGTTGATATATTTTTTCTTTATGTATTTGAAAGTTTATTTATAAATTCATGTGTATAGTGAGTTATTTATTTACTTATTTCTATAGCATAAGAAAAAAAAAGAAGATGAAAAATAGAGTAACGAACTAGGAACAAAACCCCCCAAACATTTTAGCTCTTTTTGGGGAAAGTTTATTTCTACCTGTGTGTGTGTGTTTTTTGTTTGTTTTTTACTTTCACAGCGGAGAGATAGGCTTCAAGAACATCTCGGACGGGTTTGGCTGGGCCAAGCACCCCATGATAGAGCGTATGTCGGGCCTGGACCCCACAATCCCCGTCACCTTTGTCTACGGCGCCGATTCCTGGGTGGACAGACGCACAGGCCTCGGCTTCCAGAAAACGCACACAGGGCAAGTTGACGTGAAGGTATGGCCAGTCAGTTATTAATTGAAATACAGTGGAACCTCCCTTAGAAGACCTCCCATTATAAGACTCCCTCCTACATAAGACCTACTTCTCTGAGACATTGCCCTTCTTTGTAAGTATTAAAATTACCTCCCTTATAAGTCCCCTCACTTATAAGACCTCATTTGGGATGATTTTTTAAGGTCTTCTAAGGGAGGTTCGACTGTACTAATAATCATAATAACAATGGCATCTTTATCTTGGGTGGACAGACGCACCCGCCTCGGCTTTCAGAGAACACGCACAGGGCAAGTTGACGTGAAGGTATGGCAAGTCAGTTATTAATTGAAGTAATAATAATCGTAATAACAATGGCATCTTTGTCTATGGTGCAGTCTTCGGTTGACAGGCCTCAGCTTCTGGAAAATGCACTCAGGGCGAGTTGACGTAAAGGTATGGCAAGTCAGTTATTGATTGAAGTAATAATAATCATAATAAGAATGGCATCTTTGTTGGCAGGTCATCGAAGGGGCCGGGCACCATGTATACGCGGATCGCTTCGACGATTTCAACCGCGTGGTGGAAGCCATCTGCCAGGGGGTGGATTCAGGTTCGAGCCAGCAATCCACGGACCTTCACGACAGACTCCAGGACGTCTCAGTCCTTTCCTCCGTCCACACGCCAGAATCTGAGGATCCAAAGTTTCGGCTTTCGCGGCTGGACCATCCAAAGGAAAACACTCAGACTGTGATCACCAGTGACTGTGACAATGATGTGGAGTGAGTGATCGGAGGATCAATGGGCTGATTCTGTGTGGGTGAAGTGGAGCGAATGATAGTGTCAATGAAGGAAAAACGTTCAGACTGTGATCACCAATGACTGTGATCACCAATGACTGTGACAACGATGCAGAGTGAGTGATCGGAGGATCAATTGGCTGATTCTGTGTGGGTGAAGTGGAGCGAATGATAGTGTCGATGAAGGAAGAAAAGAAACACTACGACAATCATGTAGAGTGATGGAGGATGAATAAGCGTGAATCTCTGTGTGTGAAATCGAGTGAATGATGTTTTCAATGAGGGAAGAAAAGAAAAACTTGGACAATGATGCAGCAGACCTGTTTACCCCCTACACAAGTCATCAGTATGGATAGCTGAAATGAGTAGTTTTGTTGCGAAATGTGTAGTTTTATTCACCATCAAATGTTCATTGAAAATGAGTACCGTACTTTTCGGATCATTAGGCGCTGCTGTGTATAAGGCGAATAGGGCAATTTTCAAGAAAAATCTGAAAAAATTAAAGTAAAAGGCGGTAGGAATCAATTAAAGAGCATTATTTTCAATTGTGAAGAGTAGTAGAGATCCAAATTGAGTGGAATACAGACCTGTTTACCCATATGATTTCACCATATTTTGTACACATATTTGACCGAAATATGGTAAATGTGAACAAAATATGGTGAAAACATATCCAACATCATTTCTGTATTTTGCCTGATTCAGGAAACGGGTGCGCTCTGTGTGTGTGTGTGTGTGTGTGTGTGGTGGTTGTAAATTTAAATGGATGGGTACTTTTGACACAGTATTTCTATAGTTACACAGTTGTATGCATGTTTGCTTTCCGTTTTTCAAACTTTCTTGTTGGAGTACTCCTATTTTGTGAAAAATACACTTATTTTGGATTTTGAATACACAAAGCCCAATTTCAGGGTAAACAGGTCTGAGAATGCTACTCAAAAAAGAGTAGAGTAAACAGGTCTGATATTGTAGAGTGATGGAGGATGAATAAGCGTTGTCTCCGTGTGGGTGAAATCGAGTGAATTATGTTTTCAATGAAGGAAGAAAAGAACTACAACAATGACGTAGAGTGATGGAGGACTAATAAGCGTTGAGTGTCTGTGTGGGTGAAATCGAGTGAATGATGTTTTCAATGAGGGAAGAAAAGAAAAACTACGACAATGACGTAGAGTGATGGAGGACTAATAAGCGTTGAGTGTCTGTGTGGGTGAAATCGAGTGAATGATGCTTTCAATGAGGGAAGAAAAGAAAAACTACGACAATGACGTAGAGTGATGGAGGACTAATAAGCGTTGAGTGTCTGTGTGGGTGAAATCGAGTGAATGATGTTTTCAATGAGGGAAGAAAGGAAAAACTACGACAATGACGTAGACGTAGAGTGATGGAGGACTAATAAGTATTGAGTGTCTGTGTGGGTAAAATCAAGTGAATGATGCTTTCAATGAGGGAAGAAAAGAGTGAAAAGTCATAGCTACGACAATGATAGAGTGATTTATGACTAATGGTTGAGTGTCTGTGTGGGTGAAATCAAGTGAATGATGCTTTCAATGAGGGAAGAAAAGTAAACACATAAGCGTTGAGTGTCTGTTGGGTGAAATTGAATGATTTTTCAATAGTCATAGCATAGGCAGTGTACACACATAAGCGGATATTCCATGCGGAAACCCGTGCGCAATCCATAAATAAGTAAAACAAAGAAGGGAAAAGATTTGCGCACGTGTCCGAATTTCCCCTATAAGCGTAAACTTTGATCCTTCTTTCTTCCACTTATGTAGGGTTTTCCGTGCGGAACTTACGCATCTAATGTGAACCCGGCCTTAGGGCTGAAGTCAGATGACCTGGGTTTTTTGTTACTGAGGATAGAAGAAGGAAAGACGGGGGGGGGGGGGGGGGGGGGGGATGATTCTCATAGCCAGTGCTTTTTTATTTAAATGTGGTGACTGTGTGCGGGTGGTTATTGTGCATACATCTGTGTGAATGCATGTTCAAGGATAAGAATTGAGTTTCTGACAGTTAAAGGTTTGTATCGTATGAATTCTTTTATACACAGGAATACTTTTATACGTATGAATTTTTGTATGCACATGCACGAATAATATGCTGCTAATGCTAAAGTGGGAAGGGAGGCGATCAGATATGCATGAATTTGCTCTTGCCTTATACATGTATTGGTAATTAATATATCTAGGGTAATGGCAGTTATGCACACTCACTGACAAACACAAATGTGCTTGCATTTGCACCTTACACACACACACACACACACACACACACACTCTCACACACACACACACACACACATACACACACACACACACACATACACACACATACACAGTTAGCAGAACTAACTTTAGGCTCACCAAACATTGTTTTCTTAAGTTTTACACTCATCTTAAAGGTGGACTCGGACGGATGAGTTTTTGCAAAAAACACGTCGAGATCACCAGAAAGACAGCCTTTTCAAGGATCGGAACACTCACTTTGCTCTGGTTTCTTAGAAATTAAACCGTCAAAATGGCGATTCTTCCTTGGCGGAGATGCCGGAGAGAGTAGCCATTTTGGATGGGGTGGGTGGAGGTCACTCATTGTGGTTGAAGCGTTTTCTTTTTTTGAAGTGCAGTAAAAATAAAAAAAAAAGAGGAGATATTTCCTTGTTGTGAGCCAAACTCCTTTAGATAAACTGCATACAATGAAAAAAAAAGGTTGTATTGCGAAAAGTTCGTGCAAACGATTTGGTCTAAACACAGGCGGCCATTCAAAAAGAGACGGCAAATGCCTTCTCTTTGGGTGAAAGAATTTGACTTCCAGCACCTCCGCCAAGGAGGAATCGCCTTTTTGACGACTTGATTTCTGGGAAGCCAGAGCAAAGTGAGTGTTGCGATCTCTGTAAAGGGTGTTTTCCTGCTGGTCTGGACGTGTTTCTTGCAAAAACTCATCCGTCAGGGTGCCCCTTTAGGTATTTTATTCCCAGTGTATTTTAAACAAATCCTGGTGAAGTGTTGTTTTTCATATTATGGCAGGGCTCCCAATCGTCCCGCAAAACAAGGGGTCCCAGGGACTCCTTCACTTACAGGATAGAGGGTCCCAGTGGCATTGCGAATGCAAAAAAAGTTTTTTTACTGCATCCCTGGGACCCCTTGCACATTCTTTTAAAGGGTCCTTTAGAATTTTAGTGCTTCATAGACCTCCAAATGGGGGTCCCTGGGAGTCCTGTTAAATATGGGGTACACCTTTATGTGCAATGTGATAAGGGGAGTTATTTAATTTATTCTAATTTTAGCTTCACGATTCATTTAACTTTGTGATCATCTTTTTGCTGTGATTTTCAAAAATTGTATCATGCACACCAAATGGATTTCGTTTTTATTGTTGTGGTCATTGTTGTTATTGGTTGTAGCTTTTCTATAGCCTTTTTGTGATATTATTTCATTCAGTTATCTGGTTTAATGGCTGAAATTGGAAACCAAAACCAGTTGCAACAATCAAGCGAGCTCAGTTCAAAATGTCCTTTTTTGTTGTGCTTCTCATCTCTCCACATACTTTTTGGATGCAGGCATTGATACTGTATATGTTTTTTTCAACATATATGACCTAGCACCACGAAAGGGACATTAAGTCGCTGGACTAGTTTCTCACAACAGGTTTGCAAAGTCAAAAATCTCATTTTTTGTCAATTATGAGTTATGGGTATTTTTGTGTTCTCTAACATCTTATCTTCCATATTTATAAAGGATAATATTTACTATGGTCTTATAAGTGTTTTAAAACGAGTAGGTCAATGCATTTTCTACAGCTAGGCTAGACTTTAGACTGTGTTTTCTCAAAAGGCTGAGCTCTTTCCCTAGACTTTTACGTCCTCTTTTCTGAATCAGACACAAACATTTGGCCTGGAGGCAGTACGAAAACCAGTAAAGTCCCGATTTTTGTATTAATACAGATAGCTGTAGCGGTGACCACGCCTCCTATGACGCTCTCCCTACTAACTTTAAATGTTCATAACTCAGGAACAGAAAAAGATACAAGAATGGTTCTTGTATCATTAAAAAGATTTATCTGAAGTTTTCAAATGTATAATTTTCTCAGAATGGTCAGTTTGACACTTAATGTCCCTTTTCACACATACTACGTACAGTGGAACCTCTCCGATAAGACCTCCCCATTATAAGGCTCCCACCCGCTTAAGACCTACTTCTCTGAGACATTGCTCTTCTTTTTAAGTATTAAAATTACCTCCCTTTTACAACTCCCTCCCATTTAGGACCTCATTTTGGATGACTTTTTAAGGTCTTATAAGGGAGGCTCCACTGTTATGACTGTAATACGTGTATCTGTTTGTGTGAGAGAGTGTGTGTGTGACACTGTGTATGTGTATTATTATGAACAAATTATACCACAAAACACTACCAACCCTCCATGCACTGTACAAATGTGGCTTGAAAAGGCTTTATAGCTTAAAATGCCACTGTTAATAGTGGTGGATCCATAAAGGATGCCAGTGGTTCTACCCATAATGGAGATAATATTTGATCAAAGAAACCACAAACACCACCAACTGTGTATACCCTTTGAAGGCAGCTCTGTGCTGTGAAAAGAATAAAATAAAAGTAAAAGTAAAAGATTGTGCTGGTTTACTTTCTTTCACTCTCTTTGACTCTGCCTTTTCCCTTTGTTTTCTATCATCTACTATCTTTCTGACTTATTGGCCCATTTTCCTGCCTTTTTTTTCCAAAAAAACATCTTCAAAACCAGCACAATCTTTTACTTTTACTTTTATTTTATTCTTTTCACAGCACAGAGCTGCCTTCAAAGGGTATACACAGTTGGTGGTGTTTGTGGTTTCTTTGATCAAACACTGTATGTGTGTGTGTGCTCAAAGTTATTTGTTAGGTGATTGGCTTAATGGCATTAATTTTGTTGGTGGCATACCCTGGCTAAAAGATTCCAGGGATCAACCCAACAGCCGTGAGAACATTACATGTGTGACCGTTTTTGATTACCCCGCCACATGGGCAGCCACATTCCGTCTTCGGCGGAATTAATTTTGTTTTCATTTTGAAAGTAAGAAGTGGACCACCTAAAAAGAAAAAAACCTTACAACTTTAAAAGCAAGGTAAAAAAAAAACCATTTTATTTTCTAGAAATAAGAATCTTTTCCTAATTTGTCGAACTTGGCACATAAACTGATGACTCGTGTTGTTTTGTTTTGATCTGAAAATACTCCCCGTGGGGATACCGGGGGGTCTTTCGTAAAAATAGTTCCCCCACCTTCTGGAAGTTCTGTGCTTGTAACTTCCTCTTTTCTTTCACTCTCTTTGACTCTGCCTTTTCCCTTTGTTTTCTATCATCTACTATCTTTCTGACTTCTTGGCCCATTCTCCTACCTTTTTTTCCAAAAAAACATCTTCCAATCTTTGAGCTCCTCCGAAATCGGAATGTGTCGGCTGTGCACAGCGGGGAGACCAGTGAAAACTGAAATCTGAACATTATCCATTATGGCCTTATGGCCTGGAAACGCAGAGGAAGAAGAAGATCTGAAAATAAAGCAAGGGATCAGAACTCTACAAATAGGTTTTATTGTTATCTTATATATATTTTCGAAATCTGTATGTGTGTCTGTCTGTGTGTGTGTGTGTGTCCCTTATACACGGCCACAGTTCTCAACCGATCGACACCAAATTTGGTATCAAGCATCCTTGGCACCCTCGGAAGGTCATGCCGTCCTTACTTTTCGAAAACCTCCGCCAAGGGGTCGAAGTCACAAGTCGAAGCATCGCGAAGCGCAAGGGGGCGGAGTCAAAAGTCGCAAGGGGGCGGAGTAAAAAGTCGAAGTGCTTAGCGCAAGAAGTCGATCCGCGCGTGAAGTGCAAGAACTCGAAGCGCTGAGTCGATGCAGCGAAGGGGAGTGTTTAGCTGTAAGGGGGCGGAGTCGATGCGCGAAGCGCTAGTGTTTTATAAATGCCGTTGTCTTTCATCTCATTGTTGTTTTATAAATGCAGTTGCATGGGTGCTACTCTTTTCAGTTTTACATTGATTTCAGTATTTTTGATTCTACCAGAAACTGAACTTCATTTTTTTTAAATTTATCCAAAAACAATTGACCACAAGCGATTTGGGGCGTTTTGAACTTGGAAGTTTACAAAGGCATTCTAATAATTTTACAAGGCTTATCATTCTCAAACTGTCTCTGTCTCTCATTTGAACTGTCTGTCTGTGTAATTATCTCTCTCTCTCTTAAGTTGCCTCACTGAATCATCCGACGGGGCTCTGCCCCTGTACCCTGCCGGGGCCATGGGTTCCTGGACCCCTGCCTTTCATTTGTTTTCATTTTGGGGAGTTGCACCCTTGCAGTTGTCTTTCATCTCATTCATCTTATGTGTTTTCACTTTCTGTAAGGTATATTAGAAGTGATTTAATGACTCTTTTGTTTGCCTGTGGTGTGTGTGTGTGTGTGTTGCATTTATTTATGTCTGTGTTGTGTATATGTGTGTGAGTTTGCATGCAGGCATCTATGCACTTATGTGTGCAGTCCGCTTGGACAAATTTTTGTTGTTGTTGCTAGTGTTCTGTTTGACTGTTTCTGGTTGTCTTATGCCTATCTCCGCCTCTGCAGAAAACAACACTCTATCAATGGGCAGAAGGAACCTGCACTGAACTTCATTCACCCCACCCATAGATTATCTTCTTCTGATCTCAATAACTGCATGCATTCACAGCTGACATCAACGTTGCCCCTTAAAGGTGATATTAACTCATTCTTGTCGTTCTGACCATATATCCGGAATTAATATAAAGCTGTTAATATGATGAGTTTGTTTCAAGGGAAGTAAATCTGTGTGCACACCACACTTTAGTCACTTCTAAACTCGCTCCGCTCCCTTAGACCACACTTTTGCCTCTTACTATGCATCTGTAGTGGTTTGAAGTGGGGTAACTAATTTCTGTAGAGAGTTTTTCTGTATAAAGTCTATATATAAAATAGTCTGATCTACCACTTCCCTATGTCTAAACCTGAAGTAAAAACCTGTAATCTTCTTTCATTTCTCTTTTTGTTTATGAATGTTTTGTTTGTGTGTATGGCTGGAGTGATTTGTGAGTTTTTTTAATAATTAAAAATCATTGGATCTTTTTCTTTTTTTCATTTTATAATATTTATAAAAATTGTATCTATTTCATATTTCATTTTGTGTTTTTTATAGTGCAGCAACGTCTCCCAACCCCCCCCAAAAAAAAAAGAAAAAAAAAGAAAAACGAACAAACAAATAAAACGAATGAATAGGTTTTTTTCTGCTATTTGATGACAGCATTTTTCAAGAATCGTAATGTTCAGGAGAACTTAGCAAAAAGCTTGTTCAAGGAATGTAAATCAACTGAATCTGTACGGATGCGCAAAATTAAACATTGCAAAATTAACGCTAGATAGATCCAGAATTTTTAAGGTATTTATAGAGGGGCAACCATCGTTACACACCCACAATTCGTAGAAAATGAAATGATGAATCGTCAACATCATCAATAATCCTGATCTTCATTATCAACAGCACTTAATCTACAACAATTGTAGCACTTGGAAAGCGTAGATGCAGATTTTTCTTTTTACAATCTTTATAAAGTAGTGATCATGCTTGTCACATCTCCAAATTTCATAGAAAATGAAAACAAAGTGGTGATTATCATCAATGTTCAAGATTATCCTAATCAACAGCATCTTTGGCATATTTAGGTTTACGCTCGTTACATCCCAATTTTGGAAATCTTTATAAGGCTAAGTTAGGTACATTATTAAAGTCACAGAGGCGTCTGTGAAATTCGGCTTGCTTCCACCTGGAGAGCGCGCCACCCAATTTGTTTTTAAAAAAAGATTTGCATGCGATTTTTCTGTGACTGATGAGGAAGGAAGGGAGGGGGGTAAATTTTGACCAAATGACAACTTTTTTGTTGCCACTGGGTTTAACGTGTGCTAAGTGCATGGGCACACAGGACCTCGGTTTATCGTCTCATCCGAAAGACTAACTTACAGTAGCAAATTTCATAGGACATTAAGATAAATCGTCGTCATCTTGGTTCATGTTTTTCATCGTCACATGTTGGGCACTATATTTCCAAGGGTAACTATTGTTATATCCAGATTTTGCAGTGTTTATACAGAAGTAATGCTCATTACATCCCAATAATCCATAGAAAAGACACAGATTAATCTTCAACATTATTAATGTTCATGATCATCGATCATCTTGAACACTCTATGTTACTAGTATAAGCAGTTATATCATTCATTACTTCCTCCGAAGTCGGAGTGTGGCTGCCCACGTGGTGGGGTAATCAAAAACGGTCACACACGTAATGTTCTCATCCCTATAGCTGGTGCATTTGTGCCATAGTGTTCAAGTGCTTCGGCTGTTGGGGTGATCCCTGGAGTCTTTTAGCCAGGGTAAGACAACAGGACAGGGTTCCCACTGTCCTTACAGGTGCTTATAGGTTTTTATATTTGTGGATGGGCCTCATAAGGCCTTATAGGTGCTTATATTTAACCTATCGGTCCTTACAGAAAGTACTTAGGTCCTTATGGATGACAAAAAGTCATCATTTTTTTGCAAAGGACGAACAAAAATCCGAAGTGTGCACATTTAGTCTTAAACCTTTGAAAAATGACAGATTTTGACCGCATTTGCGTCCAAAATCGTTCAGAATGAAGTGGAAGTGGAACAGACGACATAACAAGGGAGGTAAATCACCGAAACTTGCTCAATGAGCCTGACCAGAAGTAACCGGTCGACAACGTTGCCGTGACAGACAAAGATCCCAGGAAGGCGCAATGTTGAACTTTGCGTCAATGGGCACAGATTTTTAGAGAATTTTCTTTAGGCTCCAGACGGTTTACGTCCTTATGAGAAGTGAAATGGTGCTTATAAGGTCCTTATATTGTAAAAGATCTGAAGGGTGGGAACCCTGCAGGAACAACAACATTCATTACATCTAGATTTTTGCAATTGAGAGCACCAATGCTTGTTTTGTTAGATTCCCATATTTCAAAGTAAATGGAAGGCTAAATTAATGGTCAATATCATCAGAGTGGCACAGAGGTAACGCGTTCGCCTTGTGTCAAGTAAACCCGAGTTCGAACCTGGGTACAGGGGACTTTCCCCTCTCACTTTGCACTAGGCATTAACGGTCTGAACGTGGAGTCTTTCGGATGAGATAATAAACCGAGGTCCTGTGTGCCCATGCACTTAGCACACGTTAATCCCAGTGGCAACGAAAAAGTTGTCATTTGGTCAAATTTTACCACCACCCCCTTTCCTTCCTTATCAGTCACACAAAACTTGCATGCAAAAAAAATAAGATTGGGTGGCGCGCCTCTGGCTGTGACGCGCTCTCCAGGTGGGAGCAACCCGAATTTCACAGAGACGCCTCTGTGACTATAAAGTACCTAATACCTAAATCAAATTTCATGAACGTCGTACTGAGCTTTGACGTAAGCCTTACACTCAATCATGTACAACATCATAAGCTCATAACAGCACAAACATTCATGACAACAACAACAGGACAGTGTGGATTCCATATTGCCCTTCTTTCTTTGTGAATATCTTAATCATATGTGTCGTAACATCCTGACTTCCAGAAACAGAGCTCTAAATGAACGGGTTTCAAATAGCGTAGAACAGAAACATCTACATTAGAGTCCCTGAATTAGTAGGTGTACCTTTTCAAAAGTGGTGTCAAGTTATCTCGTAATGCTCTATATGTACTATACCGAGTTCTACAGAAACATTTTGGGAGTGCGTCCATGACTGACGTGATCGGAACATATAATTATAGGCTGTATGTGTGTATTATATGTCTGTCTGTCTGACTCTCTCTCTGTCTCTCTCTCTCTCTCTCTCTCTCTCTCTCTCTCTCTCTCTCTCTCTCTCTCTCTCTCTCTCTCTCTCTCTCTCTCTCTCTCTCTCTCTCTCTCTCTCTCTCTCTCTCTCTCTCTCTCTCTCTCTCTCTCTCTCTCTCTCTCTCTCTCTCTCTCTCTCAAGGACAGATTGTAAGAATAGGCATCACCTAAAATCTTTATCCTGTCTGACTCTCTCTCTCTCTCTCTCTCTCTCTCTCTCTCTCTCTCTCTCTCTCTCTCTCTCTCTCTCTCTCTCTCTCTCTCTCTCTCTCTCTCTCAAGGACAGATTGTAAGAATCATCACCTAAAATCTTTATCCTGTCTCTCTCTCTCTCTCTCTCTCTCTCTCTCTCTCTCTCTCTCTATCCTAGAGACTGCGTATAGTGGCTGCTGGTTGTAGTTTTATGCGCTTGCTTCTTTTCTTAAGGATTTGTGTTCGTCAAATACAGTGGTAGGGTTTGACAGAAACAAAAAACAAACAAAACATTTCTCACTGCAACTAGAGCGTCAAAACGCTAGTCCACGCAGCTGCGCGGCAGCATTTTGAGCTCCTGTGACCTTGACCTCTGACCAATGACCTTCATCTTCGAACCTGGCCTAGATATCGTAACTACCTATCCGCGTGCAAAATGTGAGGGTCCTAGGTCCCTCTGTTCAAACGCTATCGTGTTAACATAGCCACATTAGTCAGTCAGTCAGCCAGGAACAGACACTGGTGAAGACATTAAGCAGCTTTGTGCTTCGCAGCTGCTTAATTACGGACATAGGCCTACCTGTGTCTCACTAATGGTATGTACTATTCAGAGAGCACAATATAATAAATGAAGAAGAAAAATTTGTTTAACGTCCTCCGGTCTAAAACAGACACATATGGGACATTAGTAGATATAAAGATGGTGGGAACGATCCTGGAGGCAATGCCCGGAGGCAGTGCAACACCAGGAGTCCCAAATTTTTAACAATACAGATATTGTAAGACGAGCACCTATATATATATGAAAAAGAAACGTCCTCTCGGTCTGGAAACAGACACATATGGGACATTTGTAAATACAAAGATGGTGGGAACAATACTGGAGGCAATGATCAGTAAAGTCCCGAGTTTTTTGTAGCGGTAACCCCGCCTCGGTTAAACCTCATCGGCGAGCCACAATATACATAGCTACTGCTTGTACTTTGATATGCTTGCCACCTTTTTTTTGGAAACTTTTATTTTTAAAGAAGGGTATGACAGAAAAGAAAGCCAATGACTGCAATCAGGGATAATAATGCTTGTGCTTAGCTGACTTGTATGGATTGCATATATTATATACCTTCTATATAGGAAACGTCATTAGCACCCTGCAACAGCACCGTGCAGGGAAGTAACACAAACAGGGAGAAACGGTCTGTGACAGTCACCACCAACCAGAGAAAGAAAGAACGTGTCTGAGTAGTGCAGCAATCACGGAGAGAAAAGGAAACACTCAAACAGTCATATTTTTTACTTTGCAATGTAACATGGAAAGCTAAAATACCGTAGTTTTAACCCTTTCGCCGCCAGCCATTTTTCATCCAAATAATACCACTAAACTCACCTGGGTAGAGAGAGAAAAAGATGTGCAATATTGCAAATTCCTCTGCAACATGTGTAACATTAGGCCTATCCTTACCTCCAAAAATTACGAAAATAGGGTCTTCAGATAACAGGCCCTGGTTTGATGCTTTTTAGTGACATCGGTGTTAAACGATTGTGCTGCAAAAATGCGACATTGGCGGTGAAAGGGTTAAAGTATACTGACAAGGAATTAGATGTTCAAATCCTTAAGTGGGTGCTTAGAAAATAAGACAATTTTGAAAGGACACAACAACGACAAAAAAATATCTTCTTCTTCTTCTTCTTCTTCTTCTTCTTCTTCTTCGATCGCTCCGACAATTTCCTGTCAATTGTGAGCGCAGATGCGTTATGCTGCCGTTATGCGCCTAACTAAGAAATAGTTAGGCCCAGCAAGTCCGACTTCGGCCGGAGGAAATCTTTTTGAAAGTGTTTTCGAGAGAGAGAGAGAGAGAGAGAGAGAGAGAGAGAGAGAGAGAGAGAGAGAGAGAGAGAGAGAGAGAGAGAGAGAGAGAGAGAGAGAAGGCAGGAGAATGGACCAGTTAGGCAGAAAGATAGTAGATGACAGTAAGCAAAAGGAAAAGGCAGAGTCAAAGAGAGTTACAGATGAGAGGAAGTTACAAGCACAGAACTTCCAGAGGGTGGGGGAACTATTTATACAAAAGTCCCCCCGGTATCCCCACAGGGGAAATAGATGTTCAAATCCTTAAATGTGTGTTGTTGTTTTAGTTAATTGACAATTTTGTGTCGGGAAAACGAAAGGTTTTTTTTCGTTCTTAAACCTTCGCGTGAGCACCCCAAAAAGTGGAATAACTCAGTCTGTGGAACGCAGTGGTGAAGTGGTGAAAATTCTCACGAAAATGAAGGGCCATTGAAGTGGTGAAAATTCTTCTGAAAATGAACGGCCAAGGCAGCATGGTTGTGTGGGCTTTACTTGTAGTGTTGCCAAGCCTTTGGGTCAGCTCATGTGCAGGTAAGATGGGGGATAAAGTTGTGTGTTTTTGTCCGTCACCGAAGGTGATCGGACTTTGCGATGGGCTGGTTTGTCTGGTTTTTGTTGTTGTTGTTGTTGTTGGTTTTGTTTTGTTTTGTTTTTTTCCTTTCTGTCTGTCCCAATGATATCTCCCGAACCGCTTGACCGAATCGCGTCAAATTTTGTGTGAAGGTGTGCCTCCTTAATAGGAAGAGATCGGCGCAAACCATTTTGCCGTCTTTACCTTGACGTATGACCTTGAAAACCGAAAATCTATTTTTAGCCATATCTCGGGCACCGATCAACATAGGATGTTGAAACTTGGTATGAAGGTGGTTTGGCTTATGCCCGTTCTGATGATGGCATACCGATCAAGGTCAAGGTCAAGGTCAAAAAGATCGCTGGAGCCTGAAAATCGGAGGGTCATTTTTTCTCCTTCTGTCTGTCCCAAGGATATCTTTCGAACGGGTTGACAGAATCACGTCAAATGTTGTGTGCTGGTGTGTCACCATGAGAGGAAGGCATCCGTGCAAACCATTTTGCCGTCGTGACCTTGACCTTGGCGTACGACCTTGCTTTGTTTTGTATGGGGGGGCATTCAGAGAGCCAGAAAATCGGTACAGAAACTCCAATAAAGACGAAGATAGTGTTGGTAATTGGATGTTTTATTTGGAGTTAATTGACGATTTTCGGAGAGAGAAAAATAGGGGAGAGCACTTCGTGAAAATTAGAGTTAATTACCTCGACTTACTCGGTCAAAACCATAGCAGCAATGGCGGGCGGCATGGCGTCGAAGCTTGAAACCGCAGGATGCGAGTCAGCTACTTGCAAACATCTTTTTTTTAGAAAAATGAGGGGCGGCCAGTATCCGCAAACCGATTGAACTTGCAAACTGTGACGTAAAAATATAAATTACATCAAGAAAAGACAGTGCAACATAATCCCTTTGGCTGCAGCACTAGAATAGATAACCTAATCCCTTTGGCTGCAGCACTAGAAAAGACAGTGCAAGGGACTTAGGTTGCCTTTTCTAGTGCTACAGCCAAAGGGATTAGGTTGTATTTCCTAGTGCTGCAGTCAAAGGGATTAGAATCCAATGATTACTGCTCTTAAACTATCAACTCCACCCTCGTTTTGTCTTTCTTCTCTTACAACTGAAACAATATGTTGATTCCAATTTGTACTGGATTCCATTTTCTACTGGCTGTCAGTACAAATCAGAATTCCGATTTGTACTATTATTCCCATTTTTACTGTGACATATATACTTATAGTAGTATGATTTTTTAAAGCGAAATTACACTAGATGTTTTCATGCACATCTGTATGGTTAAAAATTCGTGACTTTCCTGGTGTTGCATTGCCTCCGGGCATTGCCTCCAGGATCGTTCACACTATCTTTATATCTACTAGTGTCCCATATGTGTCTGTTCCAGACCGGAGGACGTTAAGCAGAATTTCATGAAAGTGAAATGATATACATATATGTATTCTTAAAAATTCGGGACTTTCTTGACGTTGCACGGCCTCCGGGCATTGCCTCCAGGATCGTTCCCACCATCTTTATATCTACTAATGTCCCATAATTATGTGTCTGTTACAGACCGGAGGACGTTAAACAGATTTTCACAAAGCGAAATAAAGTTGTTGGGGTTTTTTTCTGCGGAGTGTTCTCCCTCTTTTCTGAGCAGACGACATTTTACGAGGGAACTGATAATTGGATTTTAGTGAAACCAGGAAGCGCACTAGCCTGTGTCCCAGGTGAAACCTAATGTGGTCCCAGTTTTTTTAAATAATTGGTTTATCAACTTTCGTTTCACAATGATACTACTCTTTATAAATTCAATAATGTTAATGTTAAAATAGTTTGATTTGTTGGGTTTTAAAAGTGTCTTTTTGTATGAATTTACTGTGCCACTTGTCCATGGTTTTCACTCACACTATTTAGTTTCAATTAACCCTCTTTTTTTCATCTTGAGCTTTTAGTCAGTTTTTGTTTTCAACTTGCTTTTAAACCCCGTGAATGAATGAATGAAAAATGGTGCTTTACGTCCTCTCGGGCTGGAACAGACACATATGGGACATTTGTAAATACAAAGATGGTGGGAACAATACTGGAGGTAATGCCCGGAGGCAGTGGAACTCCAGTAAAGTCCCGATTTTTTAACAATACAGATAGGTGTAGCGGTAACCACGTATTCAAATTGTATAAAAGTGCGCCGTAGTCTCTCTCCACTCATTAATCCATCCTGACGAAAGCTCTATGAGAAGAAAGCTTGTTGAAATCGCTACATATAATGATCACCATACCCAAACCCTGGTGAGTTTTTCCAACTATCATTTTCTTTTCCCTCTTAAAACCCTTTCACCGCCAATGTCGCATTTTTGCACCACAGTGATTTAACACCCATGTCATTAAAACTCTTGAAATCAGGGTCTATTAATCAATGATATTGTGTTCCTAAATTTGGATAGTAAGGACTGACTATTCTAAATGTGTCACAGAGAAATCCCACAATATTGCAAACGAAATCTTTTCTGTAGCCAAGAAAGTTTAATGGAACATTTTGGCTCAAAGATGGCTGGCGGTAAAAGGGTTAAAAGTGCAGGCCTAAAGTTGCTTGGCCTACTGGAATTGCATGTTAATAATGAAATAGAGACATCAATTGAATGAGTTTTAAATTATGTGTAAATTTACCGTCTTCTTTCATTAGTTTTGCTTGGGATAACAATTACAAAATCCAGATTATCTTGGTGCGTACTTCTCTCGATTGTCCGACGTTTATTTGTCAGACGTATTGGGGACCTGCGTGCGCATCTCGACCCTTCCAACGGAAGTGTCGCCATCTTAGTCAGATTTGTGTGTAAACAGCATCGATCTGGCATTTTTCAAACAAAGTTACTGACTAAGATGGCGGTCTCCCATAATATGGCACGCTCCTTGTGGCCGGATATGACGACACGTGGGTACAAGCCATAGTCCGACATGACAATGGTCTGATGGAAGTGGCAAGAGTCCGAAAAGCAACTGTCTGTTTTGAAACGTTTTGTCCGACATGGCATTGCATTTGACTGACGTGGCAATGCTGTCACATGGCTGTGTGTGTGTGTGTTTATGTGTTTGTGTGTGTGTTTGTGTGTGTGGCAATGCTGTCACATGGCTGTGTGTGTGTGTGTGGGTGTGTGTGTGTGTGTGTGTGTGTGTGTGTGTGTGTGTGTGTGTGTGTGTGGCAATGCTGTCACATGGCTGTGTGGGTGTGTGTGGGTGTGTGTGTGTGTGTGTGTGTGTGTGTGTGTGTGTGTGTGTGTGTGTGGCAATGCTGTCACATGTGTGTGTGTGTGTGTGTGTGTGTGTGTGTGTGTGTGTGTGTGTGTTTGTGTGTGTGTGTGTGGCAATGCTGTCACATGGCTGTGTGTGTGTGTGTGTGTGTGTGTGTGTGTGTGTGTTTGTGTGTTTGTGTGTGTGTGTGTGTGTGTGGCAATGCTGTCACATGGCTGTGTGTGTGTGTGTGTGTGTGTGTGTGTGTGTGTGTGTGTGTGTGGCAATGCTGTCACATGGCTGTGTGTGTGTGTGTGTGTGTGTGTGTGTGTGTGTGTGTGTGTGTGTTTGCGTGTGCGTGCGTGCGCGCGTGTGTGTGTTTATGTGTGTTTGTGTGTGTTTCACTGGCTTGGAAGTAGTAGTGTTGAGGGCTTGATACGGGCCTCGCGGCCCTTGTATGCCCTTTCATTTCTTCTTTGTTCATGGTATTTGCTTTGTGTATTGGTGGGGTGCAAATAGATACCTTACAAAATGGGAATGGCCAATATTTTTATTCATCAGATTCCTTGTAAAAAATGTTTTTCATATTTGGATATTTATCCAGAAGATTTTTAAACATAGTAGTACTTGGTGCAAACTTTGTTTTAGATGGTAAAAAATAATCCCAGAATTGAACAACCCTGTTAAAAATATGAAACATTATATAACATTTTGGCCTATGAAATTTTCGCATTGAACATTTTTGCTAACAAGCAACACGTTAAACCCAGTGGCAACGAAAAAGTTGTCCTTTGGTCAAAATTAACCCCCCTCCCTTCCTTCTTCATCAGTCACACAAAACTCGCATGCAAAACAAACAAAAAATGAGTGGCGCGCCTCTAGCTGCGACGCGTTCTCCAGGTGGGAGCAACCCGAATTTCACAGAGACGCCTCTGTGACTATAATGTACCTAACCTAACCTAACATTAATCCAGAAGGAAACCGCTCTAAATCGCCTAAAAAAAGAATTTTTTTAAAACATTTTAATTATTTGAGAATGTGATATACGGGCCCGTACCCCGAGCCTCTGCCTATTTCTTCTTTTTTTTCAGTTCTTGAAGGAAACTGTGTGGCCTACTTGAAACGCGCGTTGGGCTCATTTGAAATAAAGCTCTAAAGAATAAATACATACATAGGATCCATCAAGAGACAATATTTTTTATTTTATTATAGAGATGGAGTTCTGAAGCATTGCGCCGGATAAGATTTAGGGTGTGGTATTTTGAGCACATGGGGGCCTATCATTATTATGTAAAAATAATAAAGGGGGGGGGGAGGGTTATAGATTATAGAGACGGAGTTCTGAAGGATTGCGTCGGATAAGATTGAGGGTGTAATATTTTGGGCACATGGGGCCTATCATTATTATGTAAAAAAGGGGGCGGGGATGGTTATAGTTCTGGAGGATTGCGTCGGATAAGATTTAGGGTGTGATATTTTGGGCACATGGGGCCTATCATTATTATGCCGCAAGGGGTGCCTGCCAGCACAGTCTATCTCAAAAGGAATGAAGAACACAGACTGACTGTCCTACCAGACACCCCATTCGTATTGTTATCATTATAACACCAACCAGGGCTGGACCTCACCCCGTGCATCAACGGGACCCTGGACGTTGAGGAACGCAGCAAGGTGACCCTGACCTGCCACCAGACGTCCTCCTCCCTGTGGTGGAAGATGTTCCGGGGCAGCACTTGGGTCAAGACGGTGGCCACGTGCAATAGAACACAGTGCACGCTGCAAGGTTAGTAGGGCGTGCGCGTGCGCGAGCGAGTGTGGATAAGGACTTGTGTGGATGGGTGGCCGTACGTGGGTGGATGGGTGGGTAGGTGGATGGGTGGTCGTACGTGGGTGGGTAGTTGGATGGGTGGTCGTACGTGGGTGGATGGGTGGGTAGTTGGATGGGTGGTCGTACGTGGGTGGATGGGTGGGTAGGTGGATGGGTGGTCGTACGTGGGTGGGTAGTTGGATGGGTGGTCGTACGTGGGTGGATGGGTGGGTAGGTGGATGGGTGGTCGTACGTGGGTGGATGGGTGGGTAGTTGGATGGGTGGTCGTACGTGGGTGGATGGGTGGGTAGTTGGATGGGTGGTCGTACGTGGGTGGATGGGTGGGTAGTTGGATGGGTGGTCGTACGTGGGTGGATGGGTGGGTAGTTGGATGGGTGGTCGTACGTGGGTGGATGGGTGGGTAGTTGGATGGGTGGTCGTACGTGGGTGGATGGGTGGGTAGTTGGATGGGTGGTCGTACGTGGGTGGATGGGTGGGTAGTTGGATGGGTGGTCGTACGTGGGTGGATGGGTGGGTAGTTGGATGGGTGGTCGTACGTGGGTGGATGGGTGGGTAGTTGGATGGGTGGTCGTACGTGGGTGGATGGGTGGGTAGTTGGATGGGTGGTCGTACGTGGGTGGATGGGTGGGTAGTTGGATGGGTGGTCGTACGTGGGTGGATGGGTGGGTAATTTGATGGGTGGTCGTACGTGGGTGGATGGGTGGGTAATTTGATGGGTGGTCGTACGTGGGTGGATGGGTGGGTCGTACGATGGGTGGTCGTACGTGGGTGGATGGGTGGGTAGTTGGATGGGTGGTCGTACGTGGGTGGATGGGTGGGTAGTTGGATGGGTGGTCGTACGTGGGTGGATAGGTGGGTAGTTGGATGGGTGGTCGTACGTGGGTGGATGGGTGGGTAGTTGGATGGGTGGTCGTACGTGGGTGGATGGGTGGGTAGTTGGATGGGTGGTCGTACGTGGGTGGATGGGTGGTCGTACGTGGGTGGATGGGTGGGTAATTTGATGGGTG
>CM065695.1:11139295-11141795 GCA_017654935.2 Phymorhynchus buccinoides | reverse complement strand
TTGTACAAAATTTTAAAAAATATTGGTATAATACAATTATATTCAAGATTTTCTGCATTGTAGGCATATTCAATCAAGAATAGCAAATACATATTCTAACCCAAGGCCTTTACAAAAATGGGATTACCTCAAGGATCAGCAGTTTCTCCATTATTGTTGAATATCTTAGTTTCTTATCTACCCAAAGGTCTTTCTAAGACCTAACATGAGTTAGCTCAAAGACAGCTTGTCTTTTTTAACCTTGTATGACTGGCTGTGGTGGGAGCTGTTGGTGTTGTCCATTCAGTTGTCATTTGTGGAGTGAGTACTGTTCACTGTTCAGGAGAGGATTGTAGATTGGTGGGGGTGGGGGAGCAAGCAGTTAAATTACCTAAGGTATTTTACGTTCATTTTTTTAATATTTCTTTAAAAAAAATCAAATGACTGTGAGTAAGGCCAGAACAACACAGGATTGTCATCATTGATTTGGTGTGGCGGTTTTTGTTGTTGCAGATCAAACGTTTCCCACCAACTGTCAGTTTAATATTTTGGCTCACAACGCCACAGTGACTGGGAGCTGTGACGTGCCCAAAATGTACAGCAGCGATGGCAAATATACCTGCAACTGGATCGAACAGTATGAGGAACAGGTGAGAGAGAGAGAGAGAGAGAGAGAGAGAGAGAGAGAGAGAGAGAGAGAGAGAGAGAGAGAGAGAGAGAGAGAGAGAGAGAGAGAGCGAGAGAGAGAGAGAGCGAGAGAGAGTGTGTGTGTGTGTGTGTGTGTGTGTGTGTGTGTGTGTGTGTGTGTGTGTGTGTGTGTGTGTGTGTGTGCATGTTCCATGCCATGGTCTAAACAACGAGGTCTCAATATGTGTGTGTGTGTCTGTGTGTGTGTGAAGTCCCCAAAATGTACAAGTGTGCTTGTGTTTCTGTATGTGTTTGTTATAGAGTGATGCAATGTACGTTTATTTCCTTTTGCTGCAATGACATATTCCTTTTTGGCTCACTCGTGTGAGACTATTGTAGACAATAGTGAGACTATAGTATGATAGTTGTTTGGGTGTGTGTGTGTGTGTGTGTGTGTGTGTGTGTGTGTGTGTGTGTGTGTGTGTGTGTGTGTGTGTGTGTGTTGCGTCCGTGGTCTAATCTCCAAACTATTTTCTCGGGAAATAGAAGGCGTACATTGTTCAAACTTTCAATACACATAGATGTATTATGCAAGCTTTCAAACAATAATGATTTGAATTATTAAATACTTAAAAATAACACTGTAAACAGATAACAAACAGATAACATTTTAGATTAGTGGGTTAGAGTGTATTCAACAGGCAACATGAGTTAAGAAACTCATCAACACTGAAAGCCTCGATAGCTCATTGGCAGAGCATCTGTCTCTCATGCCAATGGTTCCGGGTTTGATTCTCGGAAAAGGCACTTTTAAAACAATAAAATAAGTTGTATCTTTTAATGATAGTTTCATTTGTACTTTAAAATTGCATTGGCAATCTTGTACTTTAGACCCCCCCCCCCCCCTCAATCTTTGTTTGTTGTTGTCCCACATGTGCCTGTTCGAGTGAGCCTTGAAGGCTTTGCCTCTTGTTAACCCTTTCACCGCCACAATCGCCTTTCGGCGCCGCCACATTCCGATGATACCCATGTCTCTATAACAAAAGCCACTTACACCCACGATCTGACCGCCATGAAAAACAAAAAACAAAAACCACCCGCAGGTGCTACTTGGACCAGGAGAGGCTCTGACCCCACCGCGGCTGGCCTGACCAACACAAGAGCAGCACAATAATACACCAGCCATGAAAGCCCAGTATAAATGGGACACACTTGCTTGTAAATACAATGTTTTAAATGACCTGCCACGAATTTTAGACACTCTTGTTTCTGTTTTTTAAAAGTGGTCCTGAAAATGTTAACACAGAACTTTGGCATATTTTAAATCAAGTACCTTAACCAAGAAACAAATTCATAATCAGCTTCTAGGGCGAGCCATGGCACTAAATTTAACCTATGCCTAATATCGGAGTTCAAATTCGGAAATATAAAAGTACTTATAAAAAAAATGTCCCTACTGTTTCTCTAACTCCATTGAAAAGTAATATTAACTTTATCTAATGAACTGTCCCATATGGTTCTTTGTAACCGAGAGGACGTAAAACATAAACTTTGCTTTTTGGCTTGTAGGAGTTCATAGTGACCGGGAAGACGTAAATCAAATATTCCTTCATTGTAGGAGTTTGGGCAAAACATTGGGAGTTGAGGGACCTGCAAGCTGACAGGAACGACGTGCCCCGACTCGGATCATCTCTGCAGCGTTGACCTGTGGGTCAACAAGCCACCCGGGTACCCAGTGGACTTTGGGCTGTGTTTGGTAGGAGACCCAGCCTCATCCACAATAGGAAGGGACCCCTCTTAAAGGACCACGCCTGCCTACAGAAACGACTCGACTTGACTGTATGTCTCCTGCCCGTTTGCGACAACATCGACTCCCCCCCGGTACGGAGCAGGT